>JADRCH010000009.1:2225788-2293082 GCA_019843965.1 Rhynchomys soricoides
GATTATGGATACTGATTATGGATACTGATTATGGATACTGATTATGGTTACTGATTATGGTTACTATCAGTCGAGTAATTCATACTTTATCCTTAATAGCCATAGTAGGTTTTGTGCCAAACATGGAAAATGGTTTGATAATTGCACCAAATATAAAAAGAAGATTGATAAGATGCAAGCCTTAGAAAAACTTATAAATTAAAATAAGTAAAAATACTTAGACATTCCCAGCACTTGGGAGGCAGAGGCAGGTGGATTTCCAAGTTTGAGGCCAGCCTGGTCTACAGAGTGAGTTCCAGCATAGCCAGGGCTACACAGAGAAACCCTGTCTCGAAAAACAAACAAACAAACAAAAAACAAAACAAAACAAAAACTTACACAGAGACTGAACAATTTAGACAAGAGCCTCCTGTGCCACCTCATGATGGAACTGAAGTGGTGCAGCCCAAGGTTATTAGAAAACCAACCTTAATTTATCCAGTTACTATACAAGACCTACCAGCAGATGACAGGCACCCCAAGGTTATGAAGCAATTCAATGGAGTTCTATAGACATACTAGACTTGAGATTCTGCTTTTCATATGGTTTGCATTCACCCTATGTCAAGCAGATATTAAATTCATGGGCAATTCAGAGCAGAATTATCCTCAAGACTGGAAAGATTTGGCAACAGCAATATTGGAAGCTGGTCCTCAGTTACAACAGCAAATGTAGTGGAAAGAGGAATCTAGGGCCATAGAACAAGGAAATAGGGTTAGAGGGATCAATATTTCTTAAGATCAGTTGCTAGGTGAAAGCCACTGTCCTGAGTTACAAAGCCAGCTTGAATGTGATGATCATACCTTGGCGCTATGTCATTTAGCAGCTTGGGACAAGATTGAAGAATTAGTCAATTAATTAAAATTATACAAGGGCCAAAAGAAACCATTAATGATTTTTTTTTTGTAAAGATTGACTTCAGCTATAAATAGAATAGTGTTAGATTCAGTAGTCAAACAAATATAATCAAATCTTTGGCTATTGAAAATGTTAATTCAGAATGCAGAGGGTGATTAGGTCTTTAAAGGTAAGATTATCACCAATAGGTGAATGGATTAGAGATACAGCTGATATTGGATCTCATATGTATGGTGCTAATTGGATACAAGTAATTTCTAAAAGTATTAAGAAAAATCAAAATACCAGATGTTTTCATTGTGGTAAGCAAAGTCACTTGAAAAGGGGTTGTAGACAAGGCATTCCTAGAAATAATGTTTTTTCTAGAGATAATTCAAAAAGAAGGTCCCAGCCTTGTGCAGTATGCAGAAGATATGGCACAGGCCAGCACTGGAGTAATGAATGCAGATCAACAAGGGACTAAAAAGAGGTACCTATTGAACTGTGGGGCCCAATGGAAAGATCACAACATTTGCCTAACACATGGTTTACTGATGCTTCATCAACCACTGACTGAGCCCACACCAATGGAAATAGCAACCTATAGACGGGGATGAATGGCCAATACTGAGGAAGGAACCACAAAATCAGTGCAGCACTGTTGGCTGTGAGACAAACAACTAAGAAAGCAAAGGGGAAATCTCTGTCATCAATTTATGGTATGTGTGCAGTGGTTCAGCTATATGATCATCAAAAGAAAACTACTAGCTGGCAGATAAATAGCAGAGATACCCGGTCATGAGAGGCATGAATGAACAAAGCAAAACTTGTCAAAGACATCAAAGTTTGTGTAGCTCATACTGGCAAGAGACAAAACGTCGGGAAATGAAATAGTGGACAAATTGGCATTGTGTTTAATTAAGACTAAAATATTAAAATTTGCCAGAGAACAAATTCAGAATGTATCAGTAAGAACAATAGATTGCACATTCAAACAACTTGAAACTTTACTCCTAACACTAAAAAATAAGGAGAAATGGAGAACCAAATTTAACCAGGACAGCCTGTGAGAGTAAGTACTGCGAGTAACCCACAGCCAGGCAAAGGCTCACACCTTTATTCCCAACACTAGGGAGGCAAAGGCAGGCACACAGGAACTACAGGGATTTAAATTTAAAAGCTGCTTGCAAAAGGCAGGCTGAAATTCAAAGCGAACGTCGTTTGTGATAAATGCAGTTAAACCTTGAGTTTATACATAAAGAGATAGGGGAATATAGGTGTATTCATCCATACATACTAAGGTATATTTAGTTTCAAAATTTCAAAAGAATGTTAAAAATTTCAACTGACAGATAATACTTTTTCTGTTGCCAAAAACCAACCAAACAACAACAAAACAACAAAAAAACCCAAAAACAAACAAACAAAAAACCAAAACCATCCCACCCCCACCCCCGGTTAGTGTTGGGGCTGGCTTTTGGTTTTATCTTTCCAAGAGAATAAAAGCATCCAACTGAGGAAGCCGAGGCCACCGAACAGGTGAAACATCTGAAGAAAAAGAACGGATTATAAGGAGAAAATAGCCTACGAAAAAAAGCAAATTGGCCAAGTGGCCGACGGGCCTGAAATCCAGGCTCAGAAGCCTGCCCCACAGGCAGGCCCTCCCCACCAGACAACCACCTAATTTGACCCCGGGGGTGGGGGGGAAGGTGCATCAGGGGCACGCCCTCCCATCATTCTCCCTGCCAAGTGGCTGGTCCACCCGAGGCGGATTCCCAAATGCTTGTCTATGCTGCCCTCTACAGACATAAGTGGCAAATGCTCTTGATGTGGTCCCATTTCATTTAAAAATTAAAGCTGGCTTTGGGGTTTTCTGGAACATGGCTCTCTCCTCTAAACCCATGCATGTTTGTTAAAAGAAAATACAAAATTTCTGTCTCAGATCAGAAGAGTCACCTGGTATGGGACAGAGGAGAAAAAAGGACCATTCTATTGCCACTAATCTCATAGTCTTTTGGTTTTCATTTGACTCTAAAACTTTACTTAAGGTATAAATATTATCTCAAAAATTATGATTATTATGTATATAAAACTATCTGTCATGATTCTAGTAGTCATACAGAGTACTAACTAATTCTAGAAATAAGCTTTATCTAGCTTCCAGTAGGTTTTTTCAGGTTTGAGTCTGAAGCATATAACTAGGAACAAAGTTTTCGTACCTTAGATGTACTTAATAGAATGGTCCTCAAACCTTTCAGAGATCTGCTGAATGTGTTAAAAAGTTTACATTTTCTACAAAAAACAGTGACCATTTCCTACAGTAACCTACAGGAGACCTTCTAGGAGGTCTCCAAGAAGATGATGGACCCTGCAATAACAAAACCATCTGGATTGTGGTATCGCTAACCACTGGGAAAACTGCCCCATGAGTCTTCTGCCACCAGGTCTGTGCAAATGGAGGATACCTTTGGGTTGACTGCTGTGTTCTACCTAGCCAGGATTGCCAATAAGCTGGTGGATGAATACCACCTAAATATCAGCTTCAGACTTCAAAATTCTCGGGACATTCAAATTGCTGAGTTCATATGAGATTGACAGGAACATTTACAGAACTTTAGACTAAAAAATATTTAATCTTGACTGCCAAATACAACCAAGCTGGACATTGTGGAAAGCTTGGAGGAAAGAGCTTCATTGTTGTAAACAGTTTTACTCTGTTAGCGTTAAACCTTTCCTTTTTAAAATTTAGACAAAAAGGGGGAAATGTTGCAGGATTATTGGATCACACTGTGAACCCTGAGTGTGTTATTTATTAGAAAAGTCTGTTCCTAATTATAGTGTGGCTCAGCCTTAACACACACCTTTAGCCAAGAGCTTTCTGCTTGAATATTGTAAACAGGATTGAAGAAAGTCAACCAATGATCAAGAGGCAGAGCAAGCAAACAGTTGATAGGAAGTGAACATGGGAATATTAAGAAAAAACAGAGATAGCAAGAGGGAGTCAGGAGGACAGATGGAGAGACACACAGGAAGTAGGATGGAGGAAGATTGAGTTTGAAGGAGGTTGATTGAGATGGAGAGAAAGGGGGGATTCCTGATGGGATATCGGCTGAGGTGGGAGGTCGGCTGGGTGCTTTCTCTCCTTTGAGCTAGCAGGCTTTCACCTCAGCATCTGGGTCCCGAGTCCTTATTGGTAAAATCGAACAAATGAGATTTTGTTAGACAAGAGTCTTCTCTCCAGCCTCTCAAAAGTTGGCTCGGGTCTTCAAGATCAGCTTGGGCAACTTAGAATACACCTCATAGTAAAAACTAAAGAAAGCTGGGCATATAAGTCAGCAGTAGAGTGCTCAAGGCCCCACATTCAATCCCTAGCAACACCAACTCACAAAAACCAAAGGCCTTGAGTCAGCAAACTGTTTTTCACCGTTCTGTATCACCGTATCCGTGCTTTATCCCATTAGAGCACACTGGTTTAGAGAGTTCATTCTATCTTTTCCCATTTAAGTAAGAGTAATTAAGGGGTGCAAAGACAGGCATGGTAGCACACAAATGGAATCCCAACATTTGTGTGGCCGAGCTAGGAGGATCAAGAGGACAACAAAGCAAAGTATCCTGTAAAAAATACAATAAAAGTAGGAGTCAGCTGCATCACTCTGTCTCAGGAAGACAAACACCTAGCATCTGAAATGAAAACCTACTTAGGACAGGAAGGCTAGGGTTCCCCAAGTCACAGCCTGGGATGCCCTAAAATGTACCTGGCTCAAAAAAATGCATTCAGCAATGGGATCATCCCATTTCAGAGGTTTGGGAGGTGTTTGTTTTTGTTTTTGTGTTTGTTTGTTTGTTTGTTTGTTTTTGATGATTCCCTCTGTAGCTCTGGCTGTCCTAGAACTCACTCTGAAAATCACGGCTGGCCATGAACTCGGAGGTCTGCCTGGGTCTGCCTCCTGAGTGCTGGGATTAAAACCGTGCACCACCACGGCACAGCTTCAGAGGTTCTAATAGCCAGGGTTCAGGCTGATGTGTAGGACTTGGGTGGAGTGTAGTTGAACCAGCCTTGCTGCTCTATCTAACTTTGCAGTTAGGTACTTCAGTGAAACTGACAGGCAAGAGAGAACATTGATCTGGCAGTCCCCTGGCCTTTGCTCTGTTCTTCCTGTTGTACACACCAGTAGTTCATTTGTTTGTCTGGCTAAGTAGCATTCTAGTGTATAAAGATGCCACAATTGGTTGTCCAGCTCACCTCTTGATGAATAACTGGGTCTGCCATTTGAATTATTTTTAATTTTTAACTACCTCAAATAAAACTGAATATTTGTGTACATTTTTTTTTCCTGTCAGGCAAGTCCTCACTCTGCAACCCAGGCTGGCCTCAAGCTTCTAGCAGTTACTATCTAGGCTCTTAGAATCCTTGAATTACAGGCTTAAGCCACCATGCCAAACCCGTATACAAACTTTTAGGTGAGCATAACCATACACAATTAACATCCAGTCCATCTTATTTGTCAATCGGATAAAGTACTCTACCATCACATTCTAACTAAAGAGCTTAAAATTTCTATACCTGAATTAAGTTTGGATTTTAGCCTGTACCATCTGAAAACCATGCTTTCAACTCTATATCATATCTCTCAGTGCTAAACAACTTATGTTTGCTTATGAGACTATAACTAGTCTTCAGCCCCATCAGAAATCCAAGAACAAATTAAATATTACCTGAGTATATAAGAAGCATAAAAACATAGCTTCCAAAACTTAAACAAACTGTAGAGACTGCTGACTACCTGGACAGTTCCCTATTCCTCAAAATGTTGGAGCGTCTGTCCTCAGCCTTCTGGCCCAGAGCCATCTGGCAGATTCTGAAATGAAGTAGGAATATGGAGGACTAGCCTACCTTATATTGGCAGAGCTTGGCAGATGGCTATACCACATCTGTCCATCCCTTTTAGACCGTATTTTGTCTGCAGATGATACAGGCAATTTCTCCCCAGTGCCTACCTTGCAACTTGCCTGAAGGTAAAATCCCCAATATCTTCCCTGAACCTTGAGGGGTACTGTCAGGGTTAGACATGTCTCCAGTCAAAATTTCTAATAACAGTGAAATGATTAAATGTCAGATTTTGTGGACTTCTGATGTTTTTGAAAACCATATATATAAGGTATATCTGAACTGTCAAACTTTGACTACTTCCTAGCTATTTCTAATTGAATAATATTGAAAACACTTTATTATAATTAAATCAGAATTTAATCTAACCATGAGTTTACTATCTAGTCTGAGATCAACTGGAATCAGTAGCACTTCCTGAAGCTGTTTTGGAAGCAAGCCTCTGGACAGCATTAGGAAGCAGGGGGCTAGAACAGTAGGTCAGTTTAGCATCTCTGAGGATGAATTTTGTCATTGCTGTTCATTCTGTAATATATGAATGTCACAACCAAAATTTTAGTATCATTAAGTTATTTGTATGGATTGTACAGGGTGCACAGATCAGTTAAGGATGAAATTTTGCTCCTTGTCTGAGCCGGTGAAAGACAACTGTCTTTTGTATGAGTGTGTGTCTCCAGAGTTGGGGAGGTATCTCACCATCTCACGATATCTGTTCCTGCAGTTGCAGTGCTGTTTGTGCCCCACATGGTGACCATTTGTTGATTTGTGTACCAGAGGCTATCTGCAGAGACCTGGCCGGGCCAAGTGGGAAGGTTCAAGCAAAGGAGAAAGGGCATGAGCAGGGAGGAGGAAGTGCCTCTGCTGCTGCTGCTGCTGCTACTGCTGTCACTGCTCTGGTGCTGCTGCCCTGGTAGCTGCTATTACTCTGAGAAGCTGCACTAGTTGTGCTGAGCCAAGCTGAGCTGAGCCGAGCCAACAGAGGGCTGGCTTGCAAGCAAGCAGAATGCAGGGGAGCTTCTGGTGGTGAAAACTTCCCAGGCAGTGTTACAATCTTTCTCACACACCTTTATCCCTTCTGGATAGGATCTTATATACAGTTTGGGGGTGAGTTGGGTCTGACAGCTGGTGCTTCCTATTGGCTTGGCCTGAGATGCATCATCTACATGAGGAGGGACTTGTGGGTGCTGCCTCTTAGTGACTGGTGGCCACAATTCTCTCTATAGGAGACTGTGGCTATGTGACAGAGGCCTGGAATCAGGAGCAGATAAAGCTCCTACCTTCCCTTCTGGGTTTCTGGGGTTTCAAGCCCTAGCTCATCTTTACCAGGCTTCCTCTCACGGTCCACCACCCTATAGTGAATAATTGTAAACTCTTTAATTCAGGATAGATGGTAGAGTACTTTATCTAAATAGACAAATGTGATGGACTGAATGTTAATTCTATATCATAGTTAATAATTTGCATAATTGTTATGGTTGTGTTCAATTGATGTCTGAGAGAAAAGAGCCTTTTTAAAAAAATGCTTTTAAAGATTTATTTATTTTATGTATGTGAGTACACCATTGCTGTCTTCAGACACACCAGAAGAGGGCATCAGATCCCACTACAGATGGTTGTGAGCCACCATGTGGTTGCTAGGAATTGAACTCAAGACCTCTGGAAGAGCAGTTGGTGCTCTGAACCACTGAACCATCTCTCCAGCCCCCCCCCCCAAGCCCTTTTTATTGGACAAAAAAGGTGAGATGTTGGGGATTGGTTTTAATGTTATTTATGTTAATGTGTCTCCCAAAATCACATGAGAATCTGTGTGTTCAGAAGCTGAGGGTCTCTGCCCCCAGTTGGCTATAACTGGTGAATAAAGTTACTGGCAGCCAATGGCTGGGTAGGGAGAAAGAGGCAAGACTTTAGATTTCCCAGGCAAGGGATGACTGGAAGAAGAAGGGGCAGAATGACCATGGCAGGAGAGAGATATAATGCAGGCAGAAGAACTGCAGAAGACAAAATAACAATCATGAAAGAATCAGGAAAAGCCACACAGGGGCCACTCCCTGACTGGGTCTGGGGTAACAGAGATGAAATATAGATTTTAGAAAGTGATTACTCAGAGGCAGGCAGATTTCTGAGTTTGAGGCCAGCCTGGTCTACAGAGTGAGTTCCAGGACAGCCAGGGATATACAGAGAAACCCTGTCTCAAAAAACCAAAAAAAAAAAAAAAAAAGAAAGTGATAACTCAGGAATATTGGACGGGAAAATGTGTTTGCCATGTGGAGTTAGGGAGAAGCCCAGCCATTGCGCTGTTAAGGCATACAAAAAATAAGCCGGAGTGTGTGTCTTTCATTCAGGAATCCTGAGCTCTTGGGCTGGTCCAGAGGAGGTGTGAGCACCTGCCCGGCACATAGAGCATAACTTTTAAATATTTACCGCTACAATGGTGCTTTATCACAGCAACAGAAACCCTAAGACAGTGGCTGACTGGGTTGACATGAGATTATGGAACTGAGTTAGGCTGGGCTTCCTGCCCCAACCATTTCCTGTTCCTCCAGGGTCTAGTCTCTGCTTTCAACAACAAATGCACCTGTCATTCCCTTGCCTGACTTCTTTGAAGAGGCTAGCTCAGTCCTTCTAAACGTCTTGTCAGCTCTGTAGGAATTGCACAGTCCTCCAGCTCTGAAGGACGAGAGAGGCATGGATCTGAGGAGGGGTAGAGATTCAGATGGGCGAGTAAGGAATCCCTTCTATACATGGCTGGGACCATACACTACCTGTATCAGTTCTCAGCCTGTAACTGAGAGAGTAAATTAAGCTGGTATATTATGGCCCTGTGAGCTGATACAAACCCAGGCTAACAAAAGCATTTTTGTGGACTCTGGCTTTTCATTCCCCAGCAACGGTAAATGAAGAACTTGTTTCTAGAGAAGTTATCACTGTCTGTCTGTCTGTCTGTCTGCCCTGATTTTCTTCCATTTATAGCTGTGGGGATTCCCAAGGGTGGGTACTGATGCTTCTGGCACTTAGAAAGTAGGAAGAGGGACTGAAGAGATGGCTCAGCGGTTAAGAGCACTGACTGTTCTTCCAGAGGTCCTGAGTTCAATTCCCAGCAACCACATTGTGGCTCACAACCATCTGTAATGGGTTCCAATGGCCCTCTTCTGGTATGTTTGAAGAGAGTGACAGTGTACTCATATGCATTAAATAAATAAATCTTTAAAAAGAAAAAAGAAAGTAGGAAGAGATGATGGGAAATGCCTAAGGCCTTTCATGATGCAGTCTTGATCCAGAGATATGGCTCAGTGTTTAAGAGCATTGGCTGTTCTTCCAGAGGATCTGGGTTCAATTTCCAGCAACTACGTGGAGGCTATAACCACCTGTAATCTAGGCCCAGGGAATATGACATCCTCTTCTAGGCTCTGTAAGCACCAGACATGTATGTTGTACACATACATACATGTAGTTAAACACCCTTACACATAAAATAAATTTAAAAACTAAAAAGAGTACTTTGCTACTGCTGTTGTTGTTGTTTTGTGGCAGGACCCAGAATTCACTATAGACCATATTGGCCTTAACCTCACAGAGACTGTTCTACCCCTATCTCCCAAGTGCTGCAATTAAGGGCATATGCCACCATCATGCCCAGCTCTTATTTTATTTAAAAGATTTATCTTATGTGTACGAATGTTTTGAATGCATGTTCCTGGTGCCTTCAGAGGCCAGAAGAAGGTGTCAGATCCCCTAAAACTGGAATAGGAGAGCATTATGAGGCACCATGTGTGTGCTAGGAACTATCCTGGGTCCTTTGTAAGAACAGCAAGTACAGCCAGCAGTGGTGGCAGGCACCTGCCTTTGATTCCAGCACTCAGGAGGCAGAAGCAGGCAGATCTCTGAGTTTGAGACCAGCCTGGTCTAAGGAGTGAGTTCCAGGACAGCCAGGGCTACACCGAGAAACCCTATTTCAAAGATGAAAACAAACAAAAAACCAGCCAGGTAGTGGTGGCACACACATTTAATTCTAGCTCTTGGGAGGCAGAGGCATGCAGATCTCTATAAATTCGAGATTTATAGACCAGCCTGGTCTACAGAGCAGGTTCCAAGACAGTCAAGGCTACACAGAGAAAGCCTGTTTCAATAAAACAAATAAGCAAGCAAAAACGAAAACAAACAAAAACAAAAAAGAAAGATGTAGCCGGACAGTGGTGGAGCACACCTTTAATCCCAGAACTTGGGAAGCAGAGGCAGGCAGATTTCTGAGTTCGAGGCCAGCCTTGTCTACAGAGTGAGTTCCAGGACAGCCAGGGCTAAACAGAGAAACTCTGTTTCAAAAAACCAAAAAAAAAAAACTCAAGAAAGATGTATTAAAACATCTGTGTATATATATATTTATCACATGTATGTTGGTGCCTGTAGAGGCACGAACACAGTGTTGTAACTCCCCCACAGCTGGAGTTACAGGCAGTTGTGAGCCCTTTTTCTGTGGGTCTTAGGGACTGAACTTGGGTTCTATGGAAGAGCAGCAAGCACTCTTAAATGTTAAACTATCTCTCCAGCCCCACCCCCTTCATTCTTCCAATAAAGATAAAATAAATCCAATACATCAAAACTGCTTAAATCTTTTTAACTATATGGTGAGTGTGTGTATGTGAGTGTGTGTGTGTGTGTGTGTGTGTGTGTGTGTGCTTATGCTTATTTGTGTAGAGTTCAATGGAGAATGTCGGGTGATAGTCTTCACTAGCCACCTTAAGACGGTCTTCTTGTTCACCCATAGTTGACCCGTGAGTTTCGTGAGTTTCTCAGGTCTAACTGTGTAGTGGTTTAAATGAGTCTGTCCCCATGGGCTCAGATATTTAAACACTGGAAGTGCAGTTAATGATTCTAACTGTGCTGTTTGGGGAGATTGGAAACCTTTGGGAGGTGGAGCCTTGCTAGAACTGTCACCCGGTGACAGGCTTCGAGTGTTTATGGTCTTGCCTCACTTCCTGCTCACTCAGTGTCAAGCTCTGTCACCATGCCTGCTGCCTGCCACCATACTTCCCCACCATGATGCACTCTAGCCTTCGGGAACCATAAGCCCAAAGAAACTTCCTTAATTAAGTTGCCTTGGCCATGGCATTTTCTCGAGCAATGGAAAAGTGTAGTGAAAATTTGGCTTCTTTAAAAAATGCATAAATAGGAATGTGTTTTCCTTTTAATCCCAGGTGTGGGGACATGGGGCTGCTTCAGATGGTGCACAGCAGCTGACTATGATTTGCCTCGTGCTCTAGCAGGGTGGTGATTTTCTCAGCTGCAGATAGTTTTTGTGACTGGGTGACATTTGGAATTCTGGGGACTTTTCAGAGGGTATATAAATTCTAGAGCTCCAAGAAGCAGGGTGGGTTGTTGGTGGTTGTGGGTTGTCTCAATTTGTTAAGTAGTCGTGTGCAAAGAAGAAACAAGAAAAAGAAGCTAGGTATCCTGATGGCAAAGATCAAACTTGCCTCAAGGAACTCAATGCTCCTAAACAGCAGGAAGGAGTCTAACAATAACCTTGCCCCTTCCAGACCCCTGACTTTATTCAGGGATCGCTTTCCTCTCCTCTCTATCCTTTTTTTCTTCTATCTAGTGCTAGGGGGAGAAAGGGTGGAAGAAAGAAGAACCCACAAAGTAGTCAAAGTCCTACTACAGAAAAGTGACTAATGCTGCCTTCCATCTTCCTGGGAGCACCTGAGATTACAGGTGCTCTCTACTGAGCACAGCTCTACATAAGTTCCAGGGCTTTGAACTGAGACCCCCATGCTTGCATGTTATCTCCTCAGTAAACTCCCTCTCCAACCTAAGCTTCATGGTTTTGTTTTTGTTTATTTTCTTAGATTTTATTTATTTATTATATGTAAGTACACTGTAGCTGTCTTCGGACACTTTTTCTTATCACTCAGGCCCAGACACCCCAGAAGAGGGCATCAAATCTCATTATGGATGGTTGTGAGCCATCATGTGGTTGCTGGGATTTGAACTCACGACCTTTGGAAGAGGAGTCAGGGCTCTTAACCGCTGAGTCATCTCTCCAGACCATAGTTTTGGTTTTATTTTGTGTGCAAGTGATGCAATTGGAGGATTCCAGCAAGCAAGGGAGCACTGTGCTGCTGAGTTACACCAGCAGCCAGGTTGTTTGAGTGGCTAGGCTGGCAATATGATTCTGGCTAAAAACAATGGCCTCAAGAAGTTAATAATTGCTGGGCAGTGGTAGCGCACACCTTTAATCCCAGCACTAGGGAGGCCACCCATCCACTCAGGTGGATTTCTGAGTTTGAGGCCAGCCTGGTCTACAGAGTGAGTTCCAGGATAGCCAGCTATACAGAGAAATCCTGTCTCAAAAAAAAAAAAAAAAAAAAAAAAAATAAAGAAAGAAAGAAAGAAAGAAAGAAAGAAATTAATAATTGACATGAGGCTGACTTACTCTATGATGTCAGGAAGTAGTGTAAGCCCCTCAGGGCACAAGCTCAGGCCTTGAAATCTTACCAACCTCCACCCTGGAAAGCTCTGCCCCACAAGAAAAGTTGTATAACCCCTGTCTCCTGCTCAGTTCGCTGTGGCTTCTCTCCTTAGCTGAGATGGCATTCTCATGTGTCTTTCCCAATAAATCCACTGAGTGGGGTTTGTTGTACCAAGTGACTTTGTAGTATTATTCCCTGACTCCTGACTGCCAGAATACCTTTCCCTTCTGAGCTGTAGCACTTACAGGTAGCCCTTGGGCTCACCTGGCTTGCAGCTGAGCACCTTCTGCCAACATCATCCCACCTCTCTCTTGCTCAAAACTCCAACATCCTGTTTCCTAAAAAGCATCTCTCTCACATCTGGGGTTCTCATATGGGCTAGAGCTTCTCTGAAATGCCTCTCTGACCCCAACCGCAGCACCCTAAGAGAACTGAGTATCAGATACGACCGACCGACCTTAACCAGCAGAAAGGTGCTGAATTGCTCTCAGAATCCTTGAAAAAAATTCTCCCTCTTACCTCCCCATCCCATGCTCTCTCTCCCAAAGCTCCGGCTGTGAAGAGAGGTGTGGGGAGAGAAAGGAGATAATCTAACGAGGCAGTCTTCCAGTTGGGAGTGAGCTCATGGGGAGACAGGACAAGGTAAAGGCTTTTCTTAGGTTCCAGAACTTCATGATGAGGCAGGCTTGGGACATGGAGGAATGTGGTCATGACTGAGCTCTGAGTCCCCCAGAAAAATGAAGTGGCAATGGGGGTGGAACAGGACTGCTCAGCGATGTAGAGCGGGCCTGAAGGGGTGGCAGTGTCCATCCACCTATAGGGCCTCACAAGTTCAATGTGCCCAGAAAGGGCACACAGGAAACTGTGGCTTCCTCCTTTTCCTCTCCCGTTCTTAGCATCAAGGTCACACGGTCCTGTACTGAATTCTGACCTGTGTTTAGTTGGTAGGGTCCCCTTGGCATGATAACAGCTGTCTATTGTCCTGCTTCCTTCCATGACCAGCGTTCCAAACTTCCCCTTGAAATGATAGTCATCATGCAAAGACCAACAAGGTATGGACTCACACTAGCTCTCCCAACAATGGAACATTTTCATCTAACTTCTGTAAGGAATTTTTATTTTATATGTATGTCTGCATGTATGTACATGTATCACATGCAAGCCAATGGTGACCAAAAGAGGGGATTGTATTCCCTAGAACTGGAATTATAGACGATGGCTGTGAGACGCTAGATAGGTGCTGGGAACCATACTCAGGTCATCTGCAAGAGCAACAAATATTTCTAACTACTGAGGGTATCTCTAGCCCCAATTTAAAACTGCTTAAACAGCATTTGCCTGTGTGAGCATGGATGTTCAGTGTGCTACTGAATGCAGGCAAATGTCAGGACAGCTTTCTCCTTCCACCCTGTGGATCCTGAGGACCCAGTGCACATTGTCAGCTTTGACAAGCAGGTACTTTCTATCTAGTCCCAAACCTGTTTGGCTTTGTTTTGAGATGGGGTCTCCCTATGTAATCTTGGCTGGTCTGGAATTCGGTAGACAGACCAGGCTGGGGTGAGTCAGCAATCCATCAAGTTTGGTCTTTAAATCATTTAATCTTATTTTAAAGATTTGGTAGTGTTGGGGGCAGCTTACTACTATGCACATATAAAAATCAGAAGACAACCCTGGGGTGTCTGTTCTCTCTACCTTTATGTAGGTAGGCTCCAGGGACAGCCATCTCCATGGGTTTATTTATCTATCCATTGTATCTTGTTGTTCTGCCAAGTTTGGCCTTTAAGTCTTGGGCTCAGGTGATCCAGCTGCCTCAGAGGTGCAGGGCAGTGACCACAGCCACTTTGCATCTCACTGAATTTTTGTATGTTTTCTCTTTGCACACACACACACACACACACACACACACACACAGGCTATGGCATGAGTGTGGAGGTCAAAGGGCAGCTTGTAAGTAGCATGTCTATCCAATGTAGATCCTGGAAACTGATCAGGTTTGGCAGCAGGCCCCTTCACCCACACAGCCACTTTCTCTGGCCTACCCACATTGACATTTTAAGCAAAGCAGCACAGGGGCCTAAATCAGAGAGACCCAGGAAAGGCACAGCAACTGTGGGACTCTGGATGCATATGTGTTCCTCTCTCTTTTTCTGACTCCCATTCTGGTTCTCTAATGCCATATTCCCTTCCTAGCCTCTTCCAACACCTCTCCTTCTCGCAGAGAGCTCTCTGCACCCTGCTGAGAAAAAAAAGCAACTTCTGGTTTGGCTCTGATGGATTCCAAACATCTCCAGTTTCTCCTTCTCTTTCTCTATTACATGAATATTGACAGTGTGAACACATCCCTTCCTGGGCTGCCCCACCCACCGTTGACCAACTGGGAAGAAGTAGGTTGGCTGTTCTACCCACACCCGTCCCTCTTAGGTGTGAGCATCGGCAGGGGCTCTTACAACCCGAAGCTCCAGACCAACACCTAGATTCCAAGGGCTCTTTTGTGAGCTCTCCTGAGACTGCGGTGGCACTTGCCAGGCCAGAAGACAGGCACACCTTGGCTCCTCTGTTCTTCCTTGTGATGGCTGCATCCAATTCTGCCTTTCTGTCCACCCTCTTCTGGGTCAATGGCTCTCGAGACAGCATGCTGAGTATTGATGGTGCTGCAATGCCTGTCCAGTTCCTTGTTCTGAGGATCATGGTTGCACTGGCCTACGGACTTGTAGGTATTATTGGCTTGCTGGGAAATTTAGCTGTACTGTGGGTACTAGATAACTGTGGTCAGCATGTGTCCAGTCCGCCTTCTGACACCTTTGTCTTCAGCCTGGCTCTGGCAGACTTGGGGCTGACCCTCACTCTCCCTTTCTGGGCAAGCGAGTCAGCAATGGATTTCCACTGGCCTTTCGGAAGTGCCCTCTGCAAGATAGCTCTGACGACCACTGTCCTCAGCATCTATGCTAGCACCTTCCTAATCACAGCACTGAGTATCGCACAATACTGGATGGTGGCCATGGCTGTGGGACCAGGTAGTCACCTCTCAGTCTTCTGGGCCCGCGTGGTTACCCTGGCAGTGTGGGTAGCTGTACTGGTGACTGTGCCCACAGCAACCTTTGGAGCTGAGGTTGAGTTGTGGGACATGCACCTCTGCCTTCTACGTTTCCCCAGCAGATACTGGCTGGGAGCTTACCAGCTACAGAGGGTAGTTCTGGCCTTCATTGTGCCCTTGGGCATCATTACCACCAGCTACCTGCTGCTGTTGGCCTTTCTACAGTGGCAGCAACGATGTGGGCCACGACAGCGGCAGGACAGCCGAATGGTAGCCCACTCCGTCCGTATCTTGGTGGCTTCCTTTGCCCTTTGCTGGTTTCCCAACCATGTAGTCACTCTCTGGGAAATTCTGGTAAGGTTTGAGCTGGTGCCCTGGGACAGTACTTTCTACACCTTCCACATTTATGTCCTTCCAGTCACCACCTGCTTGGCACACAGCAACAGCTGCCTCAATCCTGTGATCTATTGTCTCCTCTGGCGGGAGCCCCAGCAGGTTCTTGTTAGCTCCTTCAGAGATCTCTGGTCAAGACTGTGACCCCAGAGCAAGGCCTGCACGGAACAAATGGCCCTCAAGGAGATAGGTGGGAGATGGATAGCCAGCACCCAGAAGAGCGGCTCTTCTACAACACACACAAACACAACTGAACACCTGGATGAAGGATGCAACCTGAACTCTCTCCTTTCTGAGACCTATCAGGAGCAGAGCTCTCAGATTCTAGGCAGAATCTGCTCTCTCTGCCAGGCTGCAGTGTCTCCAGGAAAAGTCTGATCTTTGATCACCAACTCTGGGTGGGACAGAACCTAGAAGCTGGAGTCCAAACAGAAGGTGGATGTGGCAAAGCTTATCTCTGGAGATGGCAAAGAGGAACTGAGAGTAAACCAGATGGTCCACAGACTGTCTTGGCCTTTCATGCACGGACTTCACATCCATCACCTGGTCTAGACTAACAGGTCAGGAGTTGGTTCTCCCTGTCCTAGTCACTTTAGAACAGAGCACCCATTATGCCTCTTTGGTACCAAAACCAAAAATGTATTCTCTGGTCCCTCAGCTTTTGTCATCTCAAGGGTACCTACAGAAATGATGCAGAATCCTCCCCTTCAACATTTGTCTGTAGTTTTGCTGCCATAAGATGCAAGGGTGGAGCTCGCTGGAATCTTGGCTACCTGTCAGACCCTGAGTGTATAGGCTTTGAGAATTGCTAATAGATCTCTTTCATCAGGGATGGAAGGGAGTCAATCACAATGGAAAGCCATGGGTTGGGGGTGGAGGAAGTCAAGAGGTACAGAAAAAGGTTGGAGGCTGAGGGTCAGAAACCAGAAGCTAGTGTCGTTGAGTTTATCTGCATTTCAGCCAAGTGCCAAAGCAAGTTATTTCTACAGGCCAGTTTTCTCCTTTTAAAATTCAAGAGAGGGTTTCATGATACCCAGGCTGGTCTCAAGCTGCAGGTAGCTTGGAACTCCTTAATCTTGATCCCAAACGCTAAAATTCTAGGCATGTGCCAACAAGTTGAGCTTTTAAATTTCAGATCATTTTTGCCTTCTCTTCCTTCTTTCCTGTGCTTGTGTGTATGTACATATGTACATTTGTGTTCACATTTGCGCGTGTGAATGTCAGAGGCAGACGTAAGGTTTCTTCTTAATGTCCTTGTTTCATTGTGTTTTGTTTTTGTTGTTTTGGAGACAGGGTCTAACCCTAGCTGTCCTGGAATTCACTCTGTAGACCTGGCTGTCCCTTGAACTTAGAGACTCACCTGGCTCTGCCTCCCATGTGCTGGAATTACAGGCATGTGCCACCGCACCTTGCTTTTATTTTTTAAAAATGTATCAAGTGTGTCTGGAGGAGACATGTTCCAAATGCATGTGGAGATCGGAACAGCTTAGAGTCTGTTCTCCCCTCCTACCAGCTAAGACTCTGGGAGCGAGTTTAGGCTACCAGGCTTGCTGGCAAGGATCTTTACTCAATGAAGCAGTTTTCTAAACCCTCCACATGTTTATTACATTTTTATTGTTGTTGGGTTTTTTGTTTTCTGAGACAAGGTGTCTCTGTGTAGCCCTGGCTGTTCTGGATCTCACTCTGTGGTGTAGGTTGGTCTCTTAACTCAGAGATCCACCTGCTTCTGCCTTCTGAGTGCTGGGATTAAAGGTGTGCACCACTACTGCCTGGTTAAAACGTTTTTAATTGAAAAAAAAAAAATTGTGTCTGTGTGTGGGATGAGTGCGTAGACACTGGCCCTTCTGGGGCTTGTTACAGGTGGTTGTTAACTGCCTAGTGTGGCTGTGGATGCTAGGAACCAGATTTCAGTCCTGTGGAAGATCAGCAAACACTCCTTTGACTCCTGAGCTAGCTCCCCAACCCCATCTTATTTTTGGGCAAGGGTCTCTCAATAACCTTGAAGCTTAACGGTGAGCCAAGTACTTCAGGTGCTCCTGCACCTGGCTTTTCTATGGGTGCCAGGTACTCAGGTCCCCATGTATACATGGCAACTACTGTATTGAGTTATCTCTGTGTGCAATTAGTTCAGATTGGTCTCCAACCCAATATATCTCCACAGCTGGCCTTGAACTCCTGACTCTGTACTCGAGTACTGGGGTTATAGGTGAGTGCTGCCATGTATAGCTTTCTACCTGTTTTCTAGAAGCTGGGAATGCATCTCAGTTTATGGCGTATTGTCTAATCCTTTAAGTTCAAGATCTTCTTAAACAGAATAAAGGGTTCAGAACCAGCATAGTCTAGAGACTATCTCTAAAAATAAAAGGAGCCAGCAGTGCCAGCGGCAGGGTTACTAGTATTGGCACCTTCCATGGGAAATGGAAAGGAGGTAACAAGGGCAGCTGACAGACAGGTACAGGTGAGCCACTGAGGTCTCAATGTCAGTTTACATGTCCTAGTTTATGGAATATAACAAAAGCCTCATGATCTGGTCATGAATACCCATACATGCACACCACAGACACACATCTGTAATAAAATAAGGACCAACAAGATGGCACAGCAGGGAAAATACTTGTCACATAAGCCTCGTAATCTGGGTTGGATTGCCAAATCCACATGAAGGTGGGCTGAGAGACCCAAGCATGCAAAGTTGTTCTTTTACCTCCACCCGAGTGCTCTGATATGCATGTCACCAAACACTCTCACACTATGAAAGTCAGAGACAACAGCAAGAACAAATACAGAGCGATAGCTGGGGGGAAAGAGCTTGGAGCACATGTCCTGAGTACTGAGTTCAAGCTCTAACCCCTAATACAAAAACACTGGATCCAAGTGGCGGTGGGGAGGAAGGCAGGAGGCCCTGAGAACCCCTGGCAGTCTAGGCAAATTGGCATGCTCCCCATTTGGTCTCAAAAAACCAGATGAAGAGCAATCAAGGTTGAAAGCAACATCAAACTCTGCTAAGAGATAGACATTAACTAAAGGGCTAGTCCTTCCAAGCCCCCTTTGCAATTCTCACCTGAGCAGAGGGTACCCCTTTGATTTCCATAGTCACTTAAAACCATAATGACCTAAGTTGTCTATCAGATAAGATCTTGCTTGGGGGTTGCTTCAGGAAAGAAGGAGAGGCAGCAGATGGATACGGCTCTTACTCCATCCCTCCCTTCAGGACCAGGCTTTGGGGATGCTTTGTAACCAGGCTTTGACTAGCCACTCAAGGTCCCAGAATAGCAGCAGCTGTAAAGAAACTGCAATACCTCCAGGCGCCACAGCCCGTTTCACAATTGCTGAGAAGCATTTAAGAATCACCCAACTCATAACATATTAAAGGATGGGAACAAGATTTAATTAGCCTCTTGATGTTTAATTTCCTCTTTATGATGTTTAAACTGGCTCCAAAATGCCAGGTCTATTCCTAGCCATCCAGGAAGGTAGGTAATCCTCTGCTACCTAAGCATTCTTCCTCCTGCCCCCTGCAGCACCTCTGCAGGCCTGACTGGGTCTGGATATTGCCTTTTCTGGGGGCATCTGCTTTACAGAACCCCGGGGGTAAATATTGACAAAACCAACTCAAGTAACTGCAAGTAGCCCTAATTTTGAAGGGTCAGCATGGAGAAAAGGGTGTGGCAATGGAGCACATGTGCCCAGGCTTAGAGGCTCCTTTAAAGGGAACAGCATGGTTTAAGCAAAGAGCAGGACCCTGGCTCTCGGAGCACAGTCAGAGAGCTTTGAAATGGCAGCAGGGGGGACAAAAATTAAGACTTTAGGTTCAGAAAGTGGGATTAGGGAGGGGACAAACAAGGGGACAATGACAGGAGGGTGGGAAAGGCTCTGGGTTGATGCTGGGTTAGGGCTATGGCAACAAGGTAACAGGAGGAGCACAGCCTCTCCCAACTCTGGAAATCCATCTCAGGTTCTAGGTTTTTCTCCTCACTCTGTAACAGTCTCCTCCACCTGACCTTTGCATGCTTGGGCCCAGATGCTTAGTGCTGCCTCCAACACAGATGCTGAGCATCAGTAGGCTTGAAACTGAAGCGTTGCTGTTTGTTAGGCAGAGGAAGTGGGGGCTGGTTTCTTGGCCTGGCAACTCTTTTGCACCCATTGCATAAAAGAAAAACAATGTGGGCTGGGCATACTGGCTCATGCCTGTAATTTCAGCATTTGGAGAGGCCAAGGTGAGAGGATTGCCTGGAATCAAAGGCCAGCCTGGGCTTCACCGAAAGACCTTGTCTCAAAGACAATATAAACACATAAAACAATTTCTATGGTCCAAGAATCCCATGATTAGAGAGAAAATGCCTCCTAAGGGCCAGAGGCTGCTGGCAGGGAAGGAAGCAATCCCACAAAACCTGCTGCTCATGCGATTTCAATTCCTTCTCAGTTGGGTCCTGAGACTCTTCTCACTCTACCTCACAGGCTGTGGGGGTGCACATGCACTGGCCCTGCCCCTCGGCCTAAGTGTGGGGCCTAGAAACAGGAAGTGGAATGAGCCAAAACCAAGAACTGAAACCAATTACTGCCTTTCCAAGAGACAGTGTACAGGCTGCTAACTCAGAGAACTGACAGGTCCTGGGCTCTGACAGTGGGAATGAAAATGGGGGGCAGGGCCGGGCAGTGGTGGCGCACACCTTTAATCTCAGCACTTGGGAGGCAGAGGCAGGTGGATTTCTGAGTTGGAGGCCAGCCTGGGCTACACAGTGAGTTCCAGGATAGCCAGGGTGACACAGAGAAACCCTGTCTCGGGAAAAAAAAAAAGAAAGAAAGAAAGAAAGAAAGAAAGAAAAGAAAATGGGGGGCAGGGAGAGGAAAAGAGGGGTATCAAGAGCCAGATGTGCCATCCAAGCACAGCATACAAATAAGATGCAAATGCGTTTTCTAATGACTGCATCATTAACAGCCGCTGAAGGCGCTTCATTCCCAGCCTTGCAACTTTGAGATTTTTAATAAGAGTTTGAGCAGCTGCATCCATTCATGCCCTCTTCAGTGAGGTAGTGACAGCCCCCTTTCAGAAACCGTGGTCACTGCCTGGCTGCAGGCACTGCAGTCCTCACAATGGGCACTGAGACAGCACCTCATGCATTTCAGATCTTTAATTTTTCCCTGCTTGAGCTTTTTCTTTTTCTTTTCTTTGTCGATACTGTTTCTTTTGTTTTGTTTTTTAACAATGAAATTGGCAGACATTAGGTGGTGGACATTAGGGTTGCATTGAAAAAATATTCCCTCCCCCAATTCTAGCTTACATTTTGTGGGAGAGGTGAGGGTTCGTACATGTTTCCAACCCACCTTAGAGCTTCTTTCAAATGGCTGGGGAAGAGTTCCGAATAGGAGCCCCCAGACCGTGGATGAAATAAGTCACTGTCTCTCTAATTCCTCAAGTTCAAAGACATGGAGCTAGAAGTGCCTACAATCTTCTTTTAAAAATATAAAACAGGTGCGGTTGGCTTTGGTACAAAACAAAAACAAAAATAAAAAAAAAAAATAACAAAACAAAACATTCTGGTCCCTGTAGATTCTTCCTTCCCCACCCCAATACATTATGGCCACCCTAGCCTCTACTCCATCATCTCCAAGGAGCCAGATTTCCATGGAGGATGAAGAGAAAGAACAGCAGAAAGAGGCTAAGGGGAGTGGGAAAGGGACATGGTCCTACCCACAGCCCTCCTTAAAGGGGCAGTAGGTTCTGTGGCCACAGACGGGTGTCACTGGGGTGGGTGTTAGGCTGTGTGGCTAAGGCCAAACAAATCCCAGTGGTATTAAAGGAGAGGCCCTCCGATACCTATGGCTTGGTTCCCATGTCCCTGGCCCTTTAAATCACCCCCCCCCCATAACCAATAATAAATAAATAATTTTTCCTAAGTAGGGGGAGAAGGCATGAAAAGTCGGCATCTGTGGCATGGCTGTAGGAGGACACCAGGAATGCGGTGGCCTCTAAGTCCCCAAGTCCCCATGGCCCCTAGGTATCCAGGGATCTCAGGAACTGGCAAGGACAATCAGCAGTTCTTTCAAAGTTTGCCCCCTTTACTAATAATCTTCAGTGGGGCACCAGGCTGGGGGGGGAGTGTCCCCTTAGCTCTCTGAAGCAGTAGGCTCCCCATCTCGGCTTTCTGTCTCTTCAGGAATGTCCTGCATTCGGGTGAAGTCTGCAAGGTGACAGACAGGGTAGAGAGTGAGCATGCAGGATCTCCTGCGTGCAGACTCACACAAAGGCCCCTAGGGAGGGGGTGGGACCACCTTGGCTGGATGACCCTCAGGCAGTAAAGTCTCCATTATAATAGGAAACTCTAAGGGGTATTTCATTCCTATTTTTCTTACTAAAAGGGTCTTTAAGGAGGAAGTCTTTAAGCTGTTTTACTTTAAAATGGGTTTCTACTACTAGTAAAGGTTGTGAGTCGCCAACCAATGGGAAAACACTGCTTCTCAAGAGTTCTACTCCTGTCTTCTCACAGATCAGGAAGCCTTCCCAGTCTCTCCCAGAATTACCAAACCTCAGGAGCCACTTAGAGTACATTCAGAAGTCATAGTCCTAAGGACTTGGACCCAGACCCCACAACCAGTCTAGGTTCTCACCTCGTGGACTATGGGGTGGAGACAGGCGGCTACTAACTTCCTCCTCACTACCAGTATCAGGGTCACTGCTATCCTGTAGTCGATCCTCAGGGCTACCAAGTTCTTGTGCCTCTCGGTCATCAAAGGGTCGGTGGACAGAACGAACAGTCACAGGCAAATCCAGGTGGTCATGGCCTCGACTGGGCTATGGAAGGAAAAGCACAAGTCCAGGGGATGAGCAGTGTGCAGGCACTCGTGAGCAAGGGCAGTGAGTCCCCTCCCCCGCCCTAACACACCTTGTCTCTTGGGGCCCACCAATGACTCCCTCTCAGTAGAGCCACCACCAACTGAGATCACCACTTGCTATCCTTGAACACTCTACATCTGCTGGGCTCAGTTGGTCCTCCAGCTGACCTTCATACACAAGAACTCCGCATACCCATAGTGACCCACATAGACTAATAGCAGAAATGTTTGTTTGTTGAAAGTGCTGGAGATTCATACAGATCTCTGCCACTAAACTTAGCCTTAAGTTTCTTTTTGGTTCAACTAGTATTTTTTGTCTATATGTGTGTGCACTCGTGTATAAAGAAGCCAGAGGTTGGAGAGATGGCTTAGCTGTTAAGAACTCTGACTGCTCTACCAGAGGTCTTGAGTTCAATTCCCAGCAACTACATGGTGGCTCACAACCATCTATAATAGGATCCGATGCCCTCTTCTGGTGTGTCTGAAGACAGCTACAGTGTACTTATACAATAAAATAAAGAAATCTTTTATTTTTTATTTTTTAAAAAGAAGCCAGAAGTCATGTTAGACCTGAAAGGGGGGGGGGGGGATTTCCACAACTGTCTGATTAAAGAAAGCAAGCTGTATATAGAAGTTTGCAAGGGTCTGGCCAGATGACTGCTTCCCACTAAGTCGGGGTTTCGGAAAGCAGACACTCACTGCCTTCTGAGGTCCTTTTTATGGGAAAGGGTTTGGGTTGGTAGAAAACAACTGTTTAGATTGTTGTGAGCATCTGGAGTGAGGGATTCCGGGCTCACGGCTGCCTGCCAGGGTAGGAAAGTGCAAGACTACATCTCGTGGAAGGAGAGTTGTCACCCCTGTTCAGGAGTTTAGCAAGGCACAAAGGGGTAGGTAGCACCATGGGGTTACAAGTTCAACATAGCTTGAAAAACAGGTAGGGCAGGATACACTAAGTTTAGGAAACAAACTTACTCTTGTAAGGTGTAGAGACTTAGTAACAAAGTGGCTCCTTAGCAACAGTGTGGCTCCTTAGCAACAATGAGGCTCCTGGTTGGTTTCATCCTCAACCTTGGGTGTCATTCCTTTTTTTCTTATTTTCCTTTAAAGATGTATTCATCTTTACTTTATGTGCATTGGTGTTTCCCCTGACTGTATGTGTGACAGGATGCCAGATCCCCTGGAACTGTATGCGGGTGCTGGGACTTGAACCTGGGTCCTCTGGAAGAGCAGTTAATGCTCTTAGGAGCCATTTCTCCACCCTGAAAGATGGTCTCAGCTAGAGCAGCCTATTTGTTTCTTTCTTTTTTTCTTTCTTTCTTTTAAATGTTATGTGTATTGTTGTTTTGCCTCCATGTATGTATGAAGGTATTAGAAGCCCTAGAACAGGCATTATATAAAGTTGTGACCTGCCATGTAGGTGCTAGGAATTGAACCCAGGTCTTCTGGAAGAGCAGCCAGTGCTCTTAACCTCTGAGCTATCTCTCCAGCACCAGGTGTCATGTCTTTAGCATGGTGGTGGTGGTGCACCCCTTTAATCCCAGCACTCAGGAGGTCGAGGCAGAGTTTGCCAGGCAGCAAACACTGTGAGTCTGAGTCTAGAGTGAGTTCCAGAGCAGTCAAGACTACCCAGAGGAACCCTATCTAGAACCCCTCCCCCTGCCAAAAAAAAAAAGTCATGCACTTTGTTTTATGACACAGGGTCTCCTATTGAAGACCTAAGAGGCTAGGCTGGTTGGCCAATGAGCTGCAAGGATGAACCTGCATCTGCCTCCCTAGCACTGGGATTGTGAGCATGTACCACAAGGGTTCTGGGGGATCAAACTCAGTTTCTCATGTTTACGTGGCAAGCATTTTACCAACTGACACACATCTGTTGTCTGCTGTCATTTGGGCTCCAATCCCCGACAGCTAAGTGTCCTTCAGGTTCCGCAGGCTCCTACCATCATGAATGTCACGTCAATACTCTAGGCGGCCTTACCTGGGGGGAATTGAAGCTCAAGTATAGAGCGTCGCCTGCTGGAAGACTGCGGCGCCGGGGGTCCAGAGGTCTGCGAGCCCAGGGCGCTTCTGCCGGGAGTGGCTCGTTTTGGCCCAAGGCTGCCAGCTGCCGGCGGATCTCTTCAGCCTCCCGCTCCAGCAGGGCTCGGGCTTGCTCACTCTCTCGGAGCCTGGCCTCCAGGCTGCCAGCTTCAGTTGCCCGCTCTTCCCCGAGCCGCTGGCAGCGCCGCAGCTCTTCCTGCAACAGGGTGTGTTGCCTTTGCAGTAATGCCAGCTCTGTGGCCTGCTTCTCAGGAGCTACAGAAGCAACCGCAGCCCGGCCAGTTTCACCATCCCGAGAGTTGGCTCGGGATAGCTTTTCCCACCGTTCAGGGCCCTCGGGGAACAGGGCTTCCATCAATCTTTCCTGCTGGACCACAACAGCCTGGAGGACGAGATGAAGTCAAAAGGTGCTTCAGAAGCCATTTCTATGCAGCTTTCTCTCAATCCCGGGGACCCCGACAGCTTGGCTTGGGGGAGCACTTAAGCCTCTTATGAGGGCTGTCATCTGCATGGACGCCTCTGGGTGGCTTCTCCCTTTCTTCCCCACTCCAGCCCTGGCTCACTGACCTGTAGGCCATGTAGAAGTCCATAAAGATTGACCAATGGCTGTAACACTTCCTGAGGACAGAGGAGAAGATGCAATAGTACCAAGCTTCAGGATGGGGTAAGTAGGGGAAGTAATCAAGAGTGTGGAAATAATGTCTAGAGACAGACTTAAAAGTATCACCCAGACTGGGCTACAATTTCTCAGACCGAGAGCAGCTTCCCTTTATCTCTTCTACCACAGAATTCCCATCTTACCTCCTGTGGTGACCTCAACTGATTTCCATTCCGATCCTAAAGAAATTAACAAGAATGGGAGTCAGCAGGCACAGACCTGGGGGCTTTCCTCAGTGCTGTCTACTGAAGATCCACAGGCTAGCTGTGCCCTTTCTCTGGCCACTCCCTGGCTTTCCAAGAACCCACCTTCTGGCTGGAATCTGAGTCTGCTCTACAGAGCTCAATGGAGCCATTGAAGGCTCTGTTCTCTCCATCTGTTGCAGAAAAGAGAAGGAAGAGCAGGATATATTTCTTCCAGGGCCCTGGGACCCCTCCTCCCTCATTAAGCCCCTGCCATCTTGCTTTCATTCCCGGTACTCACTGGTGGTGACCCCAGGACAGCTACCACTGTCAGATTCTAAGGGTAAAGCTGGTTCTCTGGATGTCAAAGGCAGGTCCACACAAGGGCCCAACAGCAGGTCTTTCAGGCTTTCCACTGAAGGGAAAGAAGAGGAGGTAGGGACAGGAGACAAAACCCAGTGGGGATCCACCCAACACACACCATCCAAGTATTAAGGAGTTCGCATTTGGGTAGTGGGGTTTCAGTCAGCCATGTGGCATCCAAGGGACATCAAAGATGTTCAAGAGGCAGCACAGCCTGCCCGAGGGAAAGACATCCAACAACAAGCTCAGATCTCTTCCCCTTTCCTTCCCAGGAATTAGACCAGGACAAAGCCTAACACTTTATGGGTCGTGGTGTTGAGTGAACAGCCTACACTCTTCAGTGGCCCTCACCTTCACGGAGGGCATCTTTTAGCAGACGCTCGCCTCGAAGGGACTCAAAGGACTCAAGACGGAAAAGGCCCCTGGGCAGAGCAGGCGGGGGCATTCCAACGAAACCAGCTTTTAACGCCTGGAAGTGGACCATCTCAGCGAACAGCTCAACATTCTTCTGTAGCAGCTCCACCAGTGCCTGGTTTTTCTGCTGCAGTTTCGCTGTGGATAGGAACAGGTGAGTGTGGAAGGACCCAAGTACCCAAAGAGCCTGTGAAGGGCAGCTCAGGATCAGCAGAGAGATAGCCCAGGGTCAGCAGAGGGGTAGTCCAAGGTCAGTAGAGGGGTAGCCCAGGGTCAGCAGAGGGTAGCCCAAGGTTCAGCAGAGGGGTAGCCCAGGGTCAGCAGGGAGGGCAGCCCAGGGTCAGCAGAGGGGTAGTCCAGGGTCTGCAAAGGGGCAGACCTAATTTTGAGCTTGTAGCATTCCCCAAAACAAAAAATCTTGTGCGTGTGGTATAAATCACGATTACTTTTGTTTATAAAAATCTATGAATAGGGGCTGGACTTTTGGCTCTGTGGTTAAGAGCACTGGCTGCTCTTCCAGAACCTGGGTTCAATTCCCAACAACCACAAAGCAATTCACAAGTGTCTATATAGTTCCAAATCCGGGGGAACTGGCACCTTTAAACACACATGCAGGCAAAACATCAATGCAGTTAAACTAAAAGTAAAAAAATTTAAAAAAAAAAAAAATTCGGTGAATAAGGGCTCGGTTGGCAGCCTCATCCTCTCCATCTCTTTCAATCAGAGCACTGCCAGAGCTCAGAGTGAGCAGAGGAACTTGTTATAAGGTAATATACTACTGCCATACGGCCTCTGGACTCTGTTTTTGAGACAAAGTCTTGTGTAGCTGAGGCTGGCCTCAAACTCCTTAAATAGTTGAGGATATCCTTTGTGGTATTTCGAAGGAGATGTTTTCAGTAAGGCACAGGCATTTGAATACTTAGTACCTAGTGGGTGGCTGTTTGAGGAGGTGGAGCCTTGCTGGAGGAAGTATGTCACTGGGGGCCAGCTTTGGGGTTTCAAAGGACTCACACTTTCTCAGCTGTTCCAGTGGTCACATCTGCCACCTGCTGTTCCCACCATTATGAACACTAACCTTCTGGAACTGTAAAAAGCCCAAAAGAATTCCTTCCTTCTTTGAGTGGCTTTGGCCACTGTGTCTTATCACAGCAATATAAAAGGAATTAAGACAGCCTTGAATGCCTGACCCTACCACTATGGATCCCAAATGCTGGGATTACAAGTGTGCACCACTGCAGCCTGCTCTCATTAAAAAACTAATTTATTTAAAATCGTTTAACTTCTTTTTATTTTTGTTTGTTTGTGTTTCGAGACAGGGTTTCTCTAATGTGTAACAGCCCTGGCTATCCTAAAACTAGATTTGCAGACCATGTTACCTTGAACTCACAGAGATCATTCTGCCTCTGCCTCCCAAGTGCTGTGATTAAAATCGTGGGCCACCAAGCCCAGCAGTAACCTTTATTTTTAATCATATGGGTGTTTTGCCTATATGTATGTCTATGTACCGTGTACATCTGTGCACAATGTGCAAGCAGTATGTCCTTAGAGGCAACAAGAGGGCATTAGATGCCCTTGGGACAGATATTACTCTATTTTACACACACACACACACACACACACACACACACACACCCTTATTTGTCCTAATCTTACAGAATGGTAGCACACACTTCACACTGTTTTAAGCCTGGCTTTTTCCATTCAACAATTTATTTTATTTTGGGATAGATCTCTATCACACGAAGCTTTCATTTTCCCCCTGAGATTATCATGTGTATGAGAGTTTTGCCTGCATGTGGGTATGTGTATCATGCATGTGCCTAGTGACTGAGGTGGCCAGAAGGCATTAGAGATCCACTGAACTGAAGTTAGACAATTGTGAGTCGCCAAGCTGGTGCTGAGAATCAAACCTGAGTCCTCGGGAGGAGAAGCCAAGCTGGTGCTGAGAATCAAACCTGAGTCCTCGGGAGGAGAAGCCAGCGCTTTTAAACTGTGAGCCATCTCTTCAGCCCCCTCTCATCTTTTTGAGAACAGCATGGTATTCGCATGGATTTGGTGTAAATCAACCCACTCCCTGGAGGGAACTTACTCTTGATCCTCCGGAGGTATGCCTTATCCTCTGTCTCAATCAGAGGGAAGTCCTCCCTAGACGGGCATCTGAAGAGCAACAGGCAGGTTGGGTGTGTGGAAAAAAACATGAGCGATCAGCTTCCCTCCTCGGCACACATTCTACAGGACCCCCTCTCATACTGTGGCTTTCGTCACTCTGCACTACTCCTCAGTACCACTCAGGCTTATGAAGGTTATGAAAAGCCTGCACTGGCCTAGCAGACACAAGGCCTGCCTCTATCTCTAACAATGATCGCATCTCTAGCTCTGATCGTTCTGTCAGGAGAGCCATTTTGTCGACTTCTTTGTTATTGTTTTCAACTTCTGATCCTCTGTGGGTTGCTGCTCTGACTTATGTGGTGCTGGGAGAGGGGCCCAGGCATCCAGAACGCTAGGCAGGCACTCTGACAACTGAGCTACAGCACTAACTAACTCTGTTGGAGGTTTTTGGGTTGGTTTGGGTTGGGTTTTCCAGACAGGGTTTCTCTGTGTAGCCCTGACTGTCCTGAAACTCAACTCTGTAGACCAGGCTGGCTTCTATCTCAAGAGATCCACCTGCCCCTGCCTCTCAAGTGCTGAAATTAAAAGTGTGTGCCATCACTGCCAGGCCTGTTGTAGTTTTTAAGACAGGACCTCAGGCCAAGCTGGTCCTGAACTCCTTATGCATTAAGGTTGTCCTTTAACTCTGAATCCTCTGCCTCCATTTCTCACAATCCATTGGGGTTATAGGTGCTCATGACACACCAGGCTGTTTTCAACATTTTGGATAAAGCTGTTCAGCTCACTAACATCAATGCTTTAATCACCCCAGTCTTTCATTTTTAGGAAATAGAGGTAAAACATAACCTAGCCCGCATAAAAGCCTTCTTCCTATTGCCAGTGAAGTAGGAGCAGCTGGCTCTGTGTCACTAGGTGGCAGGTCTGCCACCACCACCTGAGAGCTGCACACAACCCTGTTAGTTGAGAGTGCTTTGGAGGGCAGCTGAGTTCTCTGGCTATAAACTAGAACTTTTCATGTGAACTTTCTATTTTGACTCATCTTGTCTATCCCAGCTTCTGTCCCAACCTCTCATGATGAGTTCCGTTCCCAGGAAGTATTCTACCTAGGACCTGAAGCCATATGTACACGCAGGCACACACTCACAGGCGCACACTCTGCTGGATGACACGGATCCAGGTAGTACGGTCATCTCGGGATGCTGCGTGCACCTCATACATTTCAGGCTGGCCAGAACTAATCAGAAACATCCCTTTCGCCTGGTTGGCAATGTCTCTTACAATAAGATTCTGCAAGGATACCACTGAGGGCTTGTCCTGCCAGGGAAAAGGAAGAATTAAGCAAAGGAATTCTAACACTTATCTGGGTTTTCAGTCCTAGAATACCAAAAGGATTGAAGATGATGTTATACATGCAAGAGCCCAAGCACCAGTACCAGCCAGGACAATTTAGATGTGCATGAGAGTCCCTTGATATTCTCCCACTCTCTCTCTCTCTCTCTCCCCCCTCCTCCTTCCCTCATCCCCCTCTCTCCGGGGTCTCACTATGGAACCCAAAACAGCCTCAAAGTTGTGACCCTCAGGCCTCTGCTTTCTGAGCACCAAGCTTGTGTCTACTTTACTTTTGTTGTTTTTGAGACAAGGTTTCACTCTATGACCCCTGACTGGCTTGGAATTTGCTATGTAGACAAGGCTGGCTTGAACTCAGAGATCCACCTACCTCTGCCTTGCAAGGGTTAGGATTAAAAGTGTACTCCACCATTCCAATGGGAAATTTACTTTTTTGGGGGGGGGGGGGGATTTTTTCTAGACAGGGTTTCTCTGTGTAGCCCTGATTGTCCTGGAACTCACTCTGTAGACCAGGCTGGCCTCAAACTCAGAAATCCACCTGCCTCTGCCTCCCAAGTGCTGGGATTAAAGGCGTGTGCCACCACTGCCTGGCGGTAAATTTACTTTTTAGATGCAGGGTCTCCTGTAGTCTAGGCTGGACTTGAACTCACCATGTGGTTCAGGATGACCCTGAACTCCTGCTTCTCCTGTCACTAACTCCCAAGAGCTGCCATTACAGGCATGTACCTCCAGCCACTAAGCTTTACTTTCATCATCTACAAAATGATGCTAATGACAGCTCTCCCGACAGGGTAAGCATGCCTGTGCACAGGGGTGACACCTAGCAGCTATCTCACTCTTTATTGTATAGAATTAACAGCTATAATAGGGATTTGACTCAGTAAGACTTTTTTGGGCTTGGTAAGACAAGCAATGGCTAAGAGAACAGAAGAAGGCTCACCAGGGACATGAAAATGTATTTCTGGTCCTTTTCCTGGAGAAACACCAGCACATCTGTCATCAGCAGTAACAGGACATCTGGCCAAGACACAATGGTCAGCATTAAAGGCTCAAAGCAACTGTTTGCACCCTCTCCAAGGACCAGGCACACGGCACCTCCACTGGGTCTCTCTTCCCTCCCATTGCTTCCTTCATCTTTTCTGACCTCTGACCTCCAACCTCACCATTCTTTGTTTTATGTTTTTTGTTGTTGTTGTTGGTTTGTTTTCTTCAGTGTTTCAACACAAGGTTTCTCTGTATAGCCCTGGCTGTCCTGGAACTCACTCTGTAGACCAGGCTGACTTCCAACTCAGAGATCTGTCTGCCTCTGTCTCCCAAGTGTGGTCACCACTGCCTGGCTCAACCTCCTCACTGGAAATAGAGGGGAAGAGAGAGGTGCTTGCGCTACCAGACAAAACAGTCTTTTGGGCCAGCAAGAAGCACAAAGGGACTCTTGCCGCAATTGGTTCAGAATTGTTTGTTTGTTGTTGTTGTTGTTTTGTTTGTTTGTTTTTAAATCATCCAGTTGTAGTCAGGTGTGGTGGTCCCAGCACTCACGAGGTAAAGGTAGGCAAATCTCTAAAAGTTTGTTAGCTTGATTTACAAATCAAGTTCTAGGCCCACCAAGGTCTACATAGCAGGATATTGTCCAAAAAGAATAAAAAATAAAGAAAGAGAAAAGGCCCAATTAATAAATAAAACCAACAATAACAAAAAATCTAAATCACCCAATTCTGATTCTTTGAAGTTTATTTTGTATGTATAAGTGTTTTTGACTGCATGTGTGTTACATGCATGTAATCCCCACAGATGCTGGAAGAGGGCGTTGGATCCCCTGGAACTGGAGTTACACAGTTGTAAATTGTAAGCTGCCATGCGAGTGCTGAGAACTGAACCCAGATCCTCTGCAAAAACAGCAAGTGCTCCTAACCACTGAGCCGTCCCTCCAGCACAACTCATACTTCCTGACCTAGGGTCTTCAGTCGCCCCTCAGAATAGCCATGCTTGTTCTCGAGGCTCTGTAAACCGGCTGCTGTTATGTTAACATATAGGTTCAAGCCATCCTGCATGTTCTCTGCCTTTAAGTTCCGGGTCCGGCATCTGACTAATGCAAGCACCTTCTTAGGCATTCTAATACACTGACATATTCCTGTCTTTTACTTTTTGCGGAAGAGAGTAGACTGAAGGCCACCATCACTCATGACCTTTGACTAATCTCATCTCCTCTAACCCCAGCAGGCCCTGCTTCAGTTTCTTTCTCTTGCTCCACCCTCAGGGCTCTCAGACTGTCATGGCTCCTGAACTCACAGGAAGGGAGGAACCAAAGACCAATTCTTTATAAGAACACACAGTCACCCTTTGCCTGTGGGGATTTTTACTAAACCGTGGACACAGAAGGGGAGGGCTTTTGCTAATCGCTCAGAAACAGAGCTCTCTAGCCTTGCTATTTTTACCCCTCAGTGCTTTATATTCTTAGCTGCTGCGTAGGAGGAATGGGAAGGAGAGAGAAGGATGGAGGAGAGAACCTAGTAAGGACTGACAGGACTCAGGCCCTAGGGGTAGGAATTTCACAGCATAGATGTGATTCTGTATGAGCTCTGACTTCGGGTACCACCCCCTCCTTCACCTTTAAAACTGAGGTTTAGAGGTGCTATTTTCTTGTCCTGATTTAGAGGCAGGGACTTTAATAGTGTAGATAAATTCTAAAAGGTGAGTCTGGGATAGTGTACCCTGACACCCCCTCCCCCACCCCAATACAGCCCTGTAGCCTGACCTCTTTTCTCCAGCCTCTCAGTCCTTCCCAGTGTTCAATTCTCACTGAGTCTCCCAGATGCATCTCTGTTGGGATTCTGGCTGGAGTTTGCACCTCTGCAGCAATAGGTTTGCCTCTGACTCTCACCCTTGGCAAAAGGCTGTATAAATAGTCCCTAAGGGTGACTGCAACTCATACAGACTATCTATCTATGATGTCTGCCAGGACCACTGACCTTTAAAGCGGCCTGTGGCTGTCTTCCAGAGCAGGCAGCCATCATGGATAAGTTTTCTCCGCAAAAGTTCCTCTCGGCCGAAGGGGCCCTTGCCAGGTACAGGGGTCTGAGCTCGAGGATCCATTCGGTTGTAAATCTCCTGCAGGCGGGCCTCCTTCTCCAGCTCATGCACATCCTGGTCCACATTGGACAACAACTCCTTCACTAGCCCTAGGGCTGCCGCCAAGTCTTGGTATTCTTCTTCAATCCCTGGTACCGGACGTTCACCATGAGAGCGCATTCAACCAGTGCCATTCCAACCCAATTCTACCCGAGACTGCTCACCGCTCCCCACCAGACCTGCTGCGGTCCCTGGATGTCCCCAGTCAGGCCCCGCCCCCATGTCCTTCCTCACCATGGGAATTCTGCAGGATGCGGTTGATGAGCACTGGGTATTTGGTGATCCGCTGAGTGACCAAGAGAATGCACTCCTGAACTCCATGCCGCTTCAACACAGCTGAGCGGGTCATTTTCTGTAAGGGAAGATGAAAGGCTAAGGGGACAGAAAGACTGGAGCCCAGGCTCTGAGGCTGGCCCACCCTGGCATCTGCCTCATGTTGACCTAGGCAGACAGCTTCTGGGAAATGAGTAAGAGAATGTCACAGGTGTATGTGGTGGCCAGCAAACCAATGATGGCATGAAAACTAGACCAACATCCTCTTGCCCAGTGAGGGGAAAGTGGCTGTTGATCTAAGAGTGAGCTGGATATAGTGTCACACGCCTTTAATAGCAGTACAGGAAGGCAGGTGGATCTCTATGAGTTTTGAGGCCAACCGCATCTATACAGTGAGTTCCATGACAGCCAGGGCAGCATAGAGATGTTGTCTCAGCAACAAAAGAGATCTAGGGGCATTATCCACAAGGCTATCGAGGGGCTACCCTCTACGAGCACACAGCTCCCATATGCTACCCTGGGGATGGGAGAGTTTGGGTTTGAGCCATGAGATGGCTGGGCCTGGAGAAGCTTGCTCACCCGGATGAACTGTTGGAAGCGTTTGTCTCGAGCATACAGCTCCTTATAGAGCTTTAAGGCCTTGGTGTGGCGGCTGCAGAACTCTGAGTAGGTCTTGCGCATCTGCTCAGCATTGGAACCTGAGAACTGAAAGTCAGGAGAGCAAGAGTGATCAGCACTTCCCACAGAGCTGCACCTCAGTCCTCAGCCCACCTCTGGCCTTCTGTTAGACAACTTCCTCCTCTCCAGTTGTCTCCTGCTTTGCTTCCCTTCTGGCCACCAAAGTTTGGCTGGAGGTAAGAATCGTTTACTCCTAGGCCAGCAAGATGGCTTAGCAAGTAGAAGCATTTGCTACCATGCCTGACAACTTGAATTCAAATATTGAGATTCACATGATGGGAAAAAACCAACTCCCAGAATTGCCTTCCGACCTCCCCATGCTCATGTGCATTCATGAATGGGCTCCCCTGTGTCTTTTCCTACCTGGCTGATGAGCAAGTCACCCAAGCGATGGATGACAAAGTTCCGGGTGCTGCCTGGACATAGGGCCTGGCGCCGCCGTTCCAAAAGCTGACTAAGGAAACGCGTGTGAATGTCACTAAGCTCATCCACGCAGGGGAAGAGGCCCTGGACCACTTCTGGCTCCAGTTGTAAGTCTTCCAACATCCCAGTGCGAAAGAGGCGGGTCATAATCTTCAAGGTTCTCACATGGTGCAGCTCTGTCTGGATCAGCTCTGTGAGACAAAGGGACATTCGGCTCTGTTGTACTCTACCTCAGGCACAACTCATGGGGCCCTACATGGATCTCTTCCAAGTTAACGGTTGTGTGGCTGTCATCTCAGACCACTTCCTTGTCATTTCAAGCAGTAGACTATTTTAGGGCAAGAGTCCTGTGTGTTAGGTGTGCAGGTTTCCCAGTTCCCGGCACAGTACTGGGCATGGGAGAGGCAGATGAAGACTGAAGACTGAGTTGAGGAAGAGATATAAGTGGGGCCTTGGGAGCTGGGTGCAGTGGTCAGTACTCATAATCTCAGAACTCTGGAGGCTGAGGCAGGTGGATGGAGAGTTTGAGACCAGCCTGGCCTACATGGTGAGACTCTTCTCTCTCTCTCTCTCTCTCTCTCTCTCTCTCTCTCTCTCATTTTTTTCTTTGAGACAGGGTTTCTCTGTGTAGCCCTGGCTGTCCTGGAACTCACTCTGTAGACCAGGCTGGCCTCGAACTCAGAAATCCGCCTGACTCTGCCTCCTGAGTGCTGGGATTGAAGATGTGCACCACCACTGCCTGGCAAGACTCTTACAAAGTAGGTGCACAGGGACAAGCTGGTGCCAGCCATGGACATGGAGGCCCAGGATAGGATGAGGGTGTCCCAACAGGTAGGTGGCAGGGGAAAGATGCAGGTAAGCAGGGTCTGGTTAAAAGGGGGTTGGGGATCAAAGTGCCCTTGGCGTACCATAGATGACATCTTGCTTCTTCATCACCTCCTTTTTGTGTTGCTGCAGGAAGCTGCTGTCCACAGCAAGGCTCCATGAATCCGCCTCGAAGTCCTTCTCATCCATTTCAAAGTCATTCATCAGCTCATTGTAGAACACTTCTACACCTGCGTGTGCACCGGTGCAGGCGGCACCTCAGAGCCCAGCTCTCCCGTCCCTGCATCCCCTTCCTCCCCATCCCAGGTTGGCCACAGTCTTGCCAACACGCTTCTCTCCAAGGCCAGGTCTGCTCACCTTCGTCAATAAGGGATTCCACGGACAGGGTTCGGTTCCGCATGTTGAGGGAGTCTGTGGACTGGGAGAGGATCTGACGCAGCCCCAGAGGAGACTCATCATTGAAATGTCTGAAGGAAGTGGAGGCCATCTGCATCACCCCAACTCGGGCAGGAGGTCCCTTCCCAGGCTGGGACCCAAGGTTGGGCTCCTAGGGGTAGCTACTCTGTGCTGGAACTTATCTTTCTCGTATCTGTCTCCAGTTCTGAACCCAGGGAAACAAATAGCGCTCTCATGGGCTCTGTACTCTCTCCTGCCAGGCCCTCTCTTCCCCAAACAGAAGCTCACCCAGCAATGTTGGTAGTGGAAACACTCTTGGCCAAAGACAAGGAGGAGAGGCCACGACGAGAACCCAGGAGGGACTGCCGGAAGCTATCAGAAGGGTAGATGGCAGATGTTGGTCGCTCTCTGGTGGTTGCTGGAAGGAGGGAGTCCAAGCAGGAGAAAGCTTAATTCCTTCGCCCTTTGCCTTCCCAGGCTCCTCAAGTGGAACCATGGTGAACTGTCTGGCCTGTCCTCAGATACTTAGAGTCAAAGAAAATTGGCAAAACCCACCAAGATAATCCCACTGTCCACTGTGCAAGCCTCTACCATGAATTAAGAGCCTGTTCTTGGGGCTGGAAGATGGTTCAGTGGTTAAGAGCACTGAATGCTCTTCCAGAGGTCATGAGTTCAAATCCCAGCAACCACATGGTGGCTCATAACCATCTATAATAATATCTCTGATGCCCTCTTCTGGTGTGTCTGAAGACTGCTACAGTGTACATAAAATAATACATAAAATAAATAAATAAATAAGTCTTTTTAAAAAAAAAGCCTGTTCTTATATGTTCTTCCACCCCAGACAAGCCTATAAGCAAACCGAAGGCCAGAAACATAAGACCTGTCTGGAGTAATCCAAGCTGGTGAGAAGGAACCTGGGGACCATACTTTTTCTGAACTGACAGTTGACAGTCAATCCCCAAATGAAGTATAGATAATTGGCTATCATAACAGGATGTGGCAGGGCTCAAGTAATCAGCCATCCTTGTCCCTCAACTCTATTTGGACTAGCCTGTCTAGAGACTAAGTCCAAGAATAAGGACCATCCCTTATGGCTCTCCCACCCAAGCGGAGCTGTGTGTGTCTGGGTATGACCTCAGGGGGGCAGCAGAGCCCATGGGCTCTGAAGCTTGGTGGTCCTGTGACTTCCCTATTACTCACTCTTACTTCGAAGAGAAACGGACTGCAAGGCAGTGTTGTTCCTCAGGAGTGCAGCTTTCTGTTGCTGTGAGACACAGAGCAAAAGAGAGACACCAAAAACAGCTGTCACCCAAAGACTGCCTTGCCACACACCCAGGGCAAGCCAGGATCTGGCAGCTGCCCTCGGGAGAAAGCTGACCATGCAGTTAAGGGCATCAGGATGCGTAAACTAATGTGGCAGGGCTATGTTTACATAGGCCGAGGGTCTGGGATGCCCCATGGCAAGGAGAGGGACATAGGGTGAGGAATGACTGGAAAGGTCCGCAGGTATGGCACTGCCCTCCCCAAAGCCTTCTGCCCACCCTGCCATCTCACCTTCTGCTTGACCTTGGTACAGTTGGCCAGGGTGTCTTTACATCGGTTGTGGATGGTCACGTTACATGCTGGGAGGGTGGGGTAGAGAGGGTGAAGGGAGGGATGGGGGTGGCACAGGGGGTGACACACCCACATGTAAACACCCAACTTCCTAGGCCGGTTATTCTGCAGACGCTCACTCTCCCAGCTTCCCAGAGTTGTTGGTCATTATCAAGTCAACCCCTCCCCCACCCCTCTTCCTTCAAGCAGGAATTGAAATGAGAGAGGTCTGGTGTGGACAATCCAGACAGTTGGGAAATCCTATGGCCTGGAGGACCAGAGGGAAGAAAGGTGTCTGCTGTTTGGGAAGAGCAGAAAGCACAAAGATGACACTGCAAATGACCATGGGGACTCCCAAGACCAGAAGTTGACAGGGAGAGCCAGAACCCACCGTGGTTCCTGAGGAAAGCTCCCTACTCACTTCACTCAAAAATGCTCATTTTGTAGATGAAGAATCTGGTCTGAATGTTGCTTGCTAACCTAGGTCACCCAGCTAAACTTAGATGTGCTCAGATCCAAAACCCATACTCTTCCACGTACATACCAGCAGCTTCTGCTTATTGCTTCAAAGTTGGGACCCAATGGCCCTTCCCTTTCCCATCTTGGCAGCCTTCTGCACTAACTCCATTTTGTAGGCCTAGGAAGTTCTGTTCCCCAGTAAGGCAAACTACAGCTCCCACACTCCATCTGCTCCTCCCCATCCCCCACTCCACCTCTCCATGAAGTAGGAAAGGAAAAAGGAGCCTAGACTCGGGACCCTGGCTGTTCCCTTCCTGACATGCCCTCAGCTCTACAGCTCCCCACCCTCCACCCCAAACACCACAGGAAACTCTGCTAACTCAGGCAGACAATGCCCAACACTAGGTTCACTTCCACAAATACAAGGCACACAGGGTGGGGCAGAGGGGGCCTACAGAAGCCTGGCTGAGGCAGTGCCCACCCCCTGGAGCTCCCTTCTCCTACCCCCAGCACCTAGTGTCTCTGGATCAAGCCTCCGCTTTCCACCTGCTCTCAAAATAGTGCTACCCACCTCCCCAGTTCCCCTGGCAACAAGCTTCCGGATTGAGTATTTTGCCAGGTCTCTAGAGGGATCTAGATTGGGGTTACCTCCTCATCCTTTTGGCTCTAAATCAAGTGGTAAAGAAGTAGGGGGCAGGCCTCACTGGTTCTTTCTGAGGTTCCTTTCCAACATCCCAAAGGGATTAGGAGGTTAGAGTGGAGTTGTGCTGGTCAGCATCTAGCTACAAGGCATGGGGGTGGGGGTGGGGGTGGGGCGGGGTGGAACTGGAGCCCTCTGCACTGGTATCCTAAGGAGGTAGGAATTCCTCTGTCTCCTCCCTGAGACAGGATAATGGTTAGACATGGGCAGATTAGGAGTTTTGAGTCCTTCCCCCCATTACACAGGTCTCTGCTGAATTTCTTTATCAGGGATAAAGAAATAGATAAACCCAGCCTGTCCTTGAATCAGCTGACTTCTGTTCCACTCACATGCAACAGAAAGGCAAAGGATCCTCAAGTCTTAACTGTCCAGGGAGACGGGCAGAGGCAGCTGCAGGGCTGGCAGCTTCCCTCTGTTCCCTAGCTCCTCTCCCACTCTGGTTTATAACACACATTCCTGCTCATTCTCCAGGCAGTTCTCCCGAACTGTCAGCAGCTGTTCAGGGAGCAAGGGGGATACCCAAGCAAGTGACAGCTGCATGGAGAGTAACAACAGCCTCTGTCACCCCACACCCAAGGGACCAACCAGCTTATGCCACATTCCAATAGCCACCGCCCAGTGTGGGCAAGGGCAGCAGGAGACCAAGCACCTGAGCATGAAACTGAGCCCAGCTGGGATCCAGAAAATAGAGTCCCTTTAAGGATCCAGGGTGGAAGGGACAGACAGAAGAACAAGTGTTGATGGTAACCTAGGCTAGGTGACCTTTGGGACCAAAAACTTACTAGGACAAATGAGGGCTTCCTTGGCCGTGATGCTCTTGTTACAGGCATAGCACATTGTCATGCCGGAGACCGAGATGGTGGTGAAGAGGTGGCCGTTGGTATAGCGGGCATCTTTAGCTTCCTTCATCTTCTCCTTTTCCCGGGTCTGTGGAAAGGTTGAGAGAGAGAAGTGAGGCTAGAAATCACCCAGGTACCTGGCATCCAGAGAAACAGGCTGAAGGCAGAGGCATGGGAGAAATGCCTGCCTAGAGAGAGGCTGGAGTGACACCAATTGCTAAAGCATAACCTTTGATGCATGGGTGTCCGAGATGGCTATCCAGGCATGACCAGGCCCTGGGCAGTCAGTCCCAAAGGCTGCTAGGCCTCTGACCTACCTGACCCCGGCGACTGGGCTGCCTCCTGTTACCACTCATCTCCCTAGCTCTAGAGCTCTGCGTCCTCACTCTACCTTCCAGCCTTAGCTCTGCTCGCCCCCGGGCTGCTTTCTCTGTGCTGGGGGAAGATGCGCAGAGAGAGGGGAGGACCAGTGAAGCAGAGGGTGCCAGCTCACCAGCGCTTTCCAATCTATGGGAGTTAGCTCCTCTCATAACCATGACAACGGGTGTTGGAGCTGCTGTCTTCAAAGCAGTCATGGGGGAGCAGGGATGGCAAAGCAGGAGATCCCCTTATTAGATTGGCTGGGGGATGCCTCTTCAGACACCATCAACTCAGGGATCAGGACCCCAACCCTCTAAGTCTTCTACTTACACTGAGTCAAAGCCCAAAAGATCTCTCACTAGCTGTGTGTGTATGTGCGTGTGTTTGCAGGGCGTGAGGGCTCAGTTACCCTTGAACTCTGGATCACAGCGCTGGGATTACAGCACTCGTACCTTCTGCCCCCTGAGGTGTATGGTTACCTTTGCCTTTAAGTTTCCCCTCCTTCCTCCAGCTTCTGTAAGAGTCCTTGACTTCTTTTCTGTTCCTCCCCAAGCTCCAAGAGCCAGAAAAGGTGAAAAGACAACGTTGGCTGTGGCAGCCCATGCCTGTTAACTCCTGAACTTGGGAGACTAAGACAGGAATTTTGCAGCAAGCCTGGGCTACAGAACAACTGTCTCGAAACAACAACAACAACAACCATGTGCACAGACTCATACACAGACAGCACTGAAGAAATGGAGGCAGGAAGTTTGGGAGTTCAAGGACAGCCTTGGCTATATAGTGATGTGAGACCCTATCTCAAAACACCACCAATATGACCAAAAGACCGAGAGAGAGAAACAAACAAACATGTTAGAAGAACAGACAAGAAAAGCAAAGGCACCAGATGACCCCAGGTCAATTCCCAGGCCCCACACAGCAGAAGAACAGAACTGACACCCACATTCAAACCATGGCATGCACCCAATAAATTAGAAAGGGCAGGGTGCCAGGCAGTGGTGGCACACACCAGCACTTGGGAGGCAGAGGCAGGCAGATTTCTGAGTTCGAGGCCAGCCTGGTCTACAGAGTGAGTTCCAGGACAGCCAGGGCTACACAGAGAAACCCTGTCTCGAAAAAAACCAAAAACAAAAAAAAAAAAAAAAAAAGAAAAAAAAAGAAAAGAAAGAAAGAAAGAAAAGAAATGAAATGAAAAGAAAAGAAAAGAAAAGAAAAGAAAAGAAAAGGCAGGGGAACTGGTACAAGGGGGCAGGGCTTTAACCCCAGCCCTCAGGAGGAGAGGCAGGCAGATCTGAGTCTGAGGCCATCCTAGCCTACATAAGCAAATTCCAAGCCAGTCAGAGCTCCACAGTGAGACCCTGTATCTAAAGTAATTAGTTAACTAATTAATTAAAGATGTTAAAAGGACAAGTCAGGCAGGAGTGAAGCTCGCCTTTAATCCTAGCATTTGGGAGGCAGAGTCGGGTGGATCTCTGACTTCGAGGCCAGCCTGGTCTACATAGTGAGTTCCAGGACAGCCCAGGCTACACAGAGAAACCCTGTCTCGAAGAAAGAAAAAAAAAAAGGACACCATGCAGGTGGCTAAGGCTGAGAGGAAGAGCCCCAAGTTGAGGACACTGGCTGGGACCCTAGGACAGAAAGTCACAATTCAGTGAAAAATGCTCAGCCTGGGCCTGGATGAGCAGTCCTGCCTATGCTACTAACCACAGTGGCAATCAGAGGGGGAGGATGGGAAAAAGGGAAGCATAAAGGTGCTGAGTCAACAGTCCAGGGGCCAGAGAGCAACAGACCACAGAGCCCTGGGCCTTGAGGTAGCCAGAGAGCAATGAACCACAGTGCCCTGGGCCTTGGGGTGGCCAGAGAACAATGGAGCACAGAGCCTTGGGACTTGGTTGGCCAGAGAGCAATAGACCACAGAGCAACAGACCCAGTGCCCTGGGCCTTCATGGCCGGAGGATGATGGAGCCCAGCAGTCTAGATGGAGATCACCTCCTTACCTCCCCTCCTCACGCCTTCCTGCCTCTGCCAGGTTTTCCTTTCTCACCTACTGTACTGTTGGAGTTTTGTTAATTTTTTTGTTTTGCTTTATTTTGTTTTGAGTCAAGATCTCACTATGTAGTCCTGTCTAGTCCCGCAGGCCAGGGCTCGTCGCTTTATCCGGCCTGCTCTCTTTTCTCCTTATCTTGGTCCTCTCTCCTGTTCCCTGCTCTTGGTGCAGACACCCTTCCTCCATGCCTTACCCTTTTCTCAGCCATGCACCTACTTCTCTAATGGATGGTCTTCCCTCCCTCCCTCCCTCTGGCTGACCTCCTCCTCCTTCAGACTCTAGTATGGGCCACTTAGCACCCTCTGCTCCAGTGGCTCCTACCTACCTGAACCACTCACTAGAAGTCTCCCATTGCTCTGCATTCTAGCTGTCTTGTGGAAAGGTACAGCTCTTTAATTGTTTCTAGATCAAAGTCACCTCAGATTCACCTCCTTGGACTTCAAAGGCCAAGCCTAAATATCCCTGCCACATGCTCGCGCGCGCTTTCTCTCTCTCTCTCTCTCTCTCCACCTCTCTTCCCTCTCATGATTCTCTAGGATACCAATCTAGAGTATGAATACTTATGACAAATTTAATTAAAAACAAACAAGTAAAAGGAGAACAGCAGTCACCAGAACAATGTGCCTGGCAAAGGCCACTCCAGAAAGAACAGTGTGCTTACAGACATATTGTAAAGCTGCGATAGGTTCTTACCACACGGCTCTCTGTACTACCTGCCTGGACAATTCTGCTGGGAGGGGCCAAGGGACTGGGGCCAGGAAGGGCTCTGATAGCCTTTCTCTCCTTGCACCACTGCCCATACAGACCCCATTGCTCCGGTCCTTGCCTTCCACCTACCAGCACTCACCCTCTCTCCAAGTGACCCCTGCTCTAGGTGGGCAAGCAGAGGGCAGCAGCCACAGCAGCAACAGCACATCCCAGCACCAGCACTGGCCAGCAGCAAGCGGCCCTGGCACAGACTAGCACTATTGTCCCAGAGATGGCTGTACTGAGCCTGCCCCAGGGCTCAAGCTGTGGAGAATGGAATAACATGGGAACTGCGTACTGGGAGGAGGGGGATGGATTGATTCACTGTCTCCCATTTACACACAGAAGAGCACTTCATCTCCTCCATTCTGCAGTATGTCCATCAGGAGAGGAGCAATCACAGCTAGGGGCGGTGTACACACCAGGAAACCCAGACACTAAGAAGGCTGAGGTAGGAGAATGGTCAGTTCAAAGCCAACCTGGGCAACTTAGCAAGACACTATCTTTAAAAAAAAAAAAGTCTAAAAAGGGCAGGGGATGTTGCTCAGGGTTCATGGGTCTAATCAATGTGAAGAACTGGATTTAATCCTAGCACCACAGGGGCAAGAAAGACCTGTCATTCCTCCTCAGTCCAAACTTTCACCCCAGGGCTCAGAGCCCTTTCTGCTTGACCCAACCCTCTGCTGTCCAGCTCTGGATGTCCTCCTGCTGCTTCTTCACAGATCTCAGAAGTCTTCCCTGTTCACAGACATTATCCAGGCTAATGTTACATGTGGGGTTAATTGAATATCAAACTGAACAGACTTGGGTGTTTCCAAATACTCCTGTAGTTCCAGGACTTGGGGTGGGGGGAGGCAGAAGAATCAGGAGTTCAAGGCCAACTCTCATCCAGAGACCCAAAAACCTTACTCACGTACAGCAGGCATCCAATGTATGTTGGGAAATAGAGGTTAAAAAGGAAGGAAAGACGGAGTCTCCAGTAGCAGCCTTGCTCTGGGACACCCTTTACTGCCCATGAGAACCATAGGAGCTTCTGTCTCCTTTCTTATCCTTCCTTTCCCTCCTCCTGGAGCACTCCCAAGCCGTATCTCCTACTCCCTCTGACTGAGATCTCCTCCCCTGAGGGTCAGAGTGTCAACTCAAAACCACCTTCCATTCTCACATCAAATCTTGGCCACTATAGGGGAGACAAGTTCTCCCCATCTTGTGCCCTAGGCCAAGAGAAAACAATGATTCATATAAAGGCAAACCTAGGCTCTGGCTTCCCGAGCTCCTCGGAGTGAGTCAGAGTGGCTCTCCCAGTTCTTACTGACCCTCCTCTCTCCATACCAAGGCCTCTGGGAGAACTGTGTGGTATTCACAATCACCATTGATAGTGAGAGACTGGCCTCAGCCTCTTCCTTAAGACTCCACAGCCAGAGGACTCTTGAAGGAGTCCACTGGGACTAAAAGCTTGTGGCTCCGCCCTGGACAGCTGAGACACAGGGTCACTGGTTGTGAAGAAGAAGGGCTGTTGTTGAGCAGTGCAGAGCTTGCAAACTAGGTTTCAATTCCACAAGGGGAAATCTATGAGCCTGGAGAACGAAGAGAGAAGATTCCTGATGCGAGTCCAGGAGGAGGGCTTTGGATGGTCTGTGTGAAGCCCTGCTCCTTCAGATGCTCCAAGGAAGGAAATGGAAGACTGGTAGCTGAGAGAAGGCAGCCAAATGCAGACATTAAAGCCACAGCCAGAGCTGGACAGTGGTGGCGCACACCTTTAATCCCAGCACTTAGTAGGCAGAGACAGGCAGATTTCTGAGTTCGAGGCCAGCCTGGTCTACAGAGTGAGTTCCAGGACAGCCAGAGCTACACAGAGAAACTCTGTCTCGGAAAACAAAACAAAAAACAAAAAACAAAAACCACAGCCAGAAACAAAAGAGAAGGTCATCATGGAATACACAAAGGCACTTAGAAAACCTCTGCTTACTGAAGGATGGTAAACCACTGGACCTGGGATGGGGCAGCATCCTGGTAATGCAGCAAAGGGGCTTTTAAGCCATAGGCAATAAAATCCAGCTAGACAGAGACTCTGAGACCCAGTTACTCTGGACCCCAGCCTGCTCCTCACCCAGCCACACCTGTCAGGCCAAGAGGGAGAAGGCAAGAAAAACGCAGACAGACGGGCATTTGTACAGGCAAACAATAGCTGTGCCAGACTCCCTGCCCTCCTGGCACAAGGCAGGCCAGCTGAGTTGGGAGGGGGTAGCTCCGCCTGCAGTCCTACCCCCACCTCCCTAAGGAGACACAAACAAACCCAGAAGGGTCTAGCTAGCACATCTCAGCCATTTCTCCACCAGCTCCAGAAACCATGACCAACTCACTCAAAGCCTACATCAACACAGAGGCTGAACTTTAAAATGGGAACTACTTCCTTATGTTCACTGAGCTTAGTGAGCACTAATTTTCAAAGAGCACCCCTGAGTATCTGACGAGAGACACACCCCCAATACAAGAAGCATGCACACATGGGAATCACAGCTTGATCCGTGCCCTCTCTGATTGAAGGTCACAGTTCCAGTACCAGAAACCAGACCCTTCTTCACCTCCTCTGGTGCTCCTGGGTGTTCTTAGGTGCTCCTCAACTATCTTGCAGTCCCTAGGTGACCTCTCTAAGTCCTTAGCTCCCTATGCCCAGCTTTGCTTCTTTCTCCCTACCCAGTGTTTTCCCAAACACTCATAACCCCTAGGAGCTTTTTGGATGGCCTCCAGACTTCAGCTTGCTAGAGGACCCAACTCCTCCAGTCTCCCAGACTATCAGGATTCTTCTTTCCCTCCAGGGTTCCCCCAGCCCTGCCCTCCTGGCCCTGCAAACAAAGCCAGCCACCTCTCTGGTACTCAGAACAAAGGCAGCCGGCTCTCCTCGCTCCCCATCGCACACAGGGTTCAGGAAGACCCATGGTGCTCCTGCTTTGTTCTGTGGGCCAAGACGGTTAGGGCTCAGGAAAGTAGGGTGGGGAGATAGGGGGACTAAAGATGGAAAGAGCAGCTTTGAGGCTTGAGGAGGTAGGAAGTAGGGCAGAGAGAACTGAGAGGGCGGAGAACAGAAGACAGCCTGGAAGAACAGAAACAATGCAGAGAAAAAAAGGGAAGCGTGGAGGGCGGAAGGAGAGATCCTAGGCCGGGGAAGGAGAAAGGGGTAGGTTACACTTGAATTCTTCCTGCTGTGAAGATATCTGAGAGTAAGGGAAGAGGTAGGGGAGGGCAGCGGATCTCCGGGCTGACCCTTCTCCCTCGTAGGTGACAGGGAAGACCAAGTTCCTCAAATAATCTCATTTCCAGTGGGCCCCTCTACTTCCCACCACAGTATAAAAAGAAAGGAGACAGTTGGTGTGCTTGGGGAGGGGAAAGATGGATATCCAGGGTTCGTGGCTAGGAACCAACTCCCCCACTTCGGTAACCACAGCTTTCCGGAGGTGTCCCTCCCCTTCCGACCAGCTCAAACTGACAACCTCCCTCCTCCCCATGGTCTCTCTGCCCTCTCAGAACCTCTCAGAACCACTTAATGGTCTCTGGGAGACCAGTCAGATTCCCCAATCCCTCCTCCACGGCTCGCTAGTCACAAGATAAAAAAGCCAGGCTTCTGGATTTCCAGTTACTGAGTTAAGGAAAACGAAAGGAAAAACAAAAACAACCCGATAACAACAAGGGATGAGGTGCCAGGTGTCTGGACTAAGGAAAAGCCCCCTGAGGATGTCTTCCGCACAGCCCTACGGGTCTGCCTCCCCCATTGGCTTTCCTTTTTAGGGTGGAACCAAATTTCCGTGCTTTCAAAAAGTTGCCCCCACCCACCCTGGCTTTACTCCAGGATCTCGCTCAAACGGTTGAAAAAATAAACAGACTCTGGGAGCTGGGGCCTGGCCTGTCGCTGGGGTTTGTTAAGAGCCTGTCTGCCACCCCACAGTTCACACTCAGTCACCTCACCCTGGAGAGTCCTGCTAGCTTTCTTCCGGTAAGCAGACTCCCATTCCGAAACCCTATAAAAAGCCTCAAACTGAGCTCCCCCCAACCCCCAGGCTCTCCACCCCTGCCGACCTTTTCCCAGTGTACCAGTTAAAACAAGTAGCTAAAGCCTGGAACCTGGAGGAAGACAGAGGACAGCTTTCCATTCGCAGAGTGGCTTTCCAGCCCGAAAATGATCTGCTTGGCTGGCTGGCTGGCTGCGGGAGGGTCATTACGCTCCCGCTAAGGACAGGGATTAAGATTAAAGCCCTTCCTGCCTTTGCTTTCTGAGAGAGCCTTATAATGTGAGTGCCCTGAGGTACAGGGAGGCGCCGTCTACCAGAACCAGGCCCCTCCTGGCTTCACTTATTCATCTACAAGTCCTCCGCTTCACCACATCCTGTGAGCTGAGGTGAGGAAATTCATGGCATTTGGGAGTCTGAATACAAAGACAGGAATAAAGGACACTTGTAAAAGCGTGCTGGAGAGGTCGTATTGCAGAGTGTGCTGATAATTACACAGCCAGACTCCAGATGACAGGTGAAAGGCCCCCAACCCGAGACAATAATCGAAATATGGCTGAGGGGAGTGGGTCAGCCGAGGCGGCTGGAGAACCAGGAGCCTGGATGCTGATGGAACAGATAAGAGTGGTAACTACTCTGGGCTCCTGGCACCGAGACGCTCGGGATGAGAGAAGGCATCCTAGCTACACAAAGGCAGCTCGCTTCACCTGAGAGATCGGCTTGGCCTGGCGGGGGAAAATGGGCGGCCGCTTGCTGTCTTGACCCCAGCCACCCGCCCACCCCAGGCAAGAACTGAATCACAGCTGGAAAGTCCATCCGCAAGAAGAGGAGGAGCTGACTTTTGTCTTGGAGGGGCGGGAAGGTGGGGGAGGGAGCTGGGAAAACACCCCCTCCAGCCCCCTCCACCCGATGGTGGGGACAAAGGGGGAACAACCGAGCCGGCGCTAGGAGGCAAGACCGCGAGCAACCCCCGGAACTGGGGTGCAGAAAGGGGTGCCCAAGAGCGTCGTCCCCAGGAACCCGACACGCTCTCCCCCTTTTCCCGCTCGGTCCCTTACCAGAGCAACTTTCTTCCGAGCGGCCCAAAACACTCGGTCCCGCCGAACCACTGGTGACCCAGCTCAGCTCTCCTAGATCCCGGCACAGAAGCTGCGCGGGTGCTGGAGACGCGGGTCACGTTGCGGTCCTCCAGCCCCCTCCCCACGCGCTCGCAGCCCCACCCACCCCGTCCGGCCGCTGTACGCGGACTCGGGCGCCCCAGAGCGGGCGGGGGGGCACTCGGGGCGCGGGGCGGAGGCCCAGAGGACCGCAGGGCGCCCGGTCGCAGAGCCAGCCCACCTTGGTCGCCTGCTCCTTGCTCCGGTCGATCCGCGCGCGAGTGAGGGATTCGATCCGAGACATAATCCAGCGTGAGCCGCGGGAGGATGCGGCGGCCCCGGGTGTCCAGCTCCGGCGGGGGGAGGGGTCCGGCCGCACGCGTCGGCCTCGGGGACAGGAAGTCTGAGTCCCCTCGCCCCTGCACCCAGCGCCAGTTCCTCAAACCCTAGTCTCCTCCCCCACCCGGGCTCAGGAAGGGGAGAGGCGGAGCGGAGGCAGGGCGGGGTACCCGCGCACCGGTCGGGACGCCGGGGTTAGTATCTCTGCAGCCTGCAGGACAGGGGTCCCTTTTCTCTTTAGCGCCTAGGGACACGCTCTGACCTCAGCGACCTCCTTTTAGCTCGGCTGTCCTTGAAAAACACTGGCGCCCATTCCGGGTAACTTCACTCTTTAAAGACCCTCAGGTTAGAGGATTCTATCACCTTATCGGTAGCTGGGAGACCTAGCCATAAGGGCCCATCAAACAGGCTTGAGTACACAGACCGCTTTTACAACGTTGGACTGGTATGACTAGAGGGAGGGGGGAATCAAAGGGGAATTAGAAGCTTCATCGTTACCAGGCAGATTGCCCCAAAAGAGTGAAGAAGGGGACTCATTTCCAAAGGCTAGGAAGCCACAGGAGAGGGTTCCCCCTCACACCGCCCATCCTGCAAAGCTTCTCACCCCTCTGGGCCTTGTGGACCACACTCTGACCATCCTTCTCAGCCCCACTTTTGCCAATAACTTTGGCAATGAAGGTGAGAAGACTCCATCTTTCCTGAGGCTAGCTGAGGAAACCCTTCCTTGTGTCCTGACACCAGTTTTCTCTGTCACAGGAGACTAGAAACAACTTGCCCCGTCAGGAAACATTTGAGCTTGCTGATGAGTGTGGGTGGGTTTTCAATCTCTCTAGACCCTTTGAGTCAATCTGAGTTTCCTGCCACTGGGGAAATTCTCCGGTCTGCTCCATTTCCACCATTTCTCTGTAAAAACCAGAGCATCCTAGGACAAAGTTTTGTAAAAAATTTAGGGTACTGCCTAACCTAGTCCCCAAGAAAGTGTGTGGTAAGGAGGGAGGGAGATGAGGCCCGGCCACTGTCTCACTAGCTTCTGGCCTGCTCAGGAGCAGGACAGGATGGTGCTAGGGCTGCAGGTTTCCAGCCCAGCCCAGCACTCTTGTACCAATTTTAGCCTCAGTCTCTAATTTAGGCTCCTCTGCCTCACCCACCGGCTGTGCTGGTTGGGCTCCTCAGCTCCTCACGCAGGCTCTGCTCCCCTCCCACTCTGCTCCTCTGACCTATCTCCTGCCTGGTAACTCCCTCACCTTTTGTACCCATTCTCCTGTTTAGGATCCTTATATAGTAAAGACCAGGAAAAAGGAGACAATGTTCTGTCCAGGCTAGCCAGATGAGGCAGAAAGGACTTTCTCAGACCAATTCTGTTTTCTCTGAAGGAATCCTAGGAAAGGCCTCAGAACCTCCCATATACCTACTGGCTTTGGGCCTCCAGACTTGAGCCTCCCCTCCCCCCCCTTGAGTGACAGGCCAAAGCTGAGAAATGTACAAGTCAGCTAGAGGTCTGAATCAGCTGCCTGGTTTTATCACTGGAGTGTGTGTGTGTGTGTGTGTGAGAGAGAGAGAGAGAGAGAGAGAGAGAGAAAGAGACCTCTGCTGGGCTGGTCCTCACTTTTCTCTAAGGCCTAAACCAGAAATTGTTTTAAGCCAAACTCTGAGTAACCAGTAAATCTAGGTTTACCCCCAGACTCTTTGAGGGTCTGACCAGTATGTAAAGCCCAAGTGGAAGGTCTGTGGAAGAAGAGGGCGACCTCCTCCTTCAGCCTTTTACTGTGTTAACCAACCTCCTATCAGTTCCACCTACTCACCTCTCCTTCATCTGTCCTGGAAAACCAAACTTTTAAAACCATCTATATAGTGTACTATGTCTTCAGCTTGACTCAGTTTCTGTTTTCTGCAGCCTCTGGAACAGTCTTCTGGGGGTCCTCTCTTTCCTCAAACCCCCTTATTCCAGCCCCCTACCAGTGACATCTTTGAGAAATTGTTTTTGTATATAAAAAACCAAAACCTCTGACAGAATCTAAAAGTAGCCAGTGCTTTCTTGGGCTCATTCAAGTTGAAAGGGAAAAAAAAGGGGGGGGGGGTTCCCATTGACAGCTAGAGAGGAAGGGTCTGGTTTCCAAAGGACCATCAGAGGAACCAAGAGTGTCCCTAGTTGTTTAGATCCCAGCACACAGTCCACCAATCAGCCTTTCTTCTGGTTACTTTGAGCCTTGGATTTGACTTGGGGATGACTAAGGTGTACATGACCACAGTGGCTTCCTAGCAGGAGCTTGTGAAGGAAGGCTTGGAGTTTACTGAGAGAGGCACCAGCCATTTAACATGATTGCTACACCTCTAAGTAGCCCAGCCCCTAGGTTATCTTGTCTGTGAAATGGTGATTAATGTATCACCATCTCTTATCTCTGTCGGAGGAGCCATTCTAAGAAGCACAAGATGAGCACTAGGAAAATGTTTGGTCACCTATAGGATGCCAGTCAAGCAGGGAGAAACAGCTAACTCCTCCTCTCCATCCCTAGCAATGTGCAGTAGTGGTACCCAAGCTGGGAACAGGGAGAAAGGGAGCATGAGGTAGGCACACACATTCAGGGAGGGTCTAGAGAGGATAGATGGAGAGATACAGAGAGAGTCGGGTCCAGAGACCCTGGTGAACATAGGCCAAGAAGCAGGACGATGTGCTAGCCTACACTCGCTCTTCTTGTTCCCTGTCCATGCTCCAGAGTCTCTACCCAGGTTCCTCTTCTTCAGGTTACTCAATCTCCTACAGGGCTGCTAGGCCAAGGGTGAGCAAATGCAGTGTGAAGGCCTAACAGAGCCTGTGTCCTGGGGGGGGAGGAGACGCAGATCCTCAGGGCTTCCTGCTCCTTTGTTCTCTAGCAGTCATGACGCTGTCTGCCTCCCCCATGTCCAGGGGTTTTGAGATAGGGATGTGTATACCATATATCTCTATCAGCTTCAACTCCCTCTCTGGAAAGAGTCCTAGCAATGGGCCTGCTTACACCTCTACCTTCCCTGCCCACCTGTAGGGAGGGAATCCTGCCCTCAGCGTCTGGCTTCCAGAAGGGCCCTGCCTTTGCACTTGCAACAACCTGACTGGGGGGACCCCATGATTCTGCCAGATGAATAGGATGGTGTCTCCTCCAGGTTTCTTTCCATGCTCAGAGGTGACCTCAGGGTGGAAAGCACATGCATACCAGAAGGAAAGGAGAGTGGCTTATTGTGCTGCAGTAAGTGGAGTCTGCAATCCCAGTGCTCAGAACGCTTGAGGCAGGATGGTCAACCAGGCTGTGGGGCTGGGTAGTCATTGCCAGAAGAAGAAAGAGGGGAAGCAAGAAAGAAAAGAAAGAAGGGAAGGAGGAAAGGAGAGAGGGAGAGAGAGAAGAAATCAGGAAGGGAAGGAGGAAAGGGGGGAGAGGAGGTCACCATGGCTAGGTGTGGTGCATGCCTGGAATCCTAGCACTTGAGATAGAAACAGATGGATCAAGAGTTCAAGGTTGGACTGGAGAGGTGGCTCAGTGGTAAGAGCACTGACTGCTCTTTCAGAGGTCCTGAGTTCAATTCCCAGCAACCATATGGTGGCTCAAAACCATCTGTAATGGGATCAATGCCTTCTTCTGGTGTGTCTGAAGACAGTTACAGTGTACTCATATAAATGAAATAAATCTTTAAAAAAAAAAAAAGAGTTCAAAGTTCATCTTGAACATCTCCAAAGTTTAAGGGTAGCCTAGGCTATATGAAACCTATCTCGCCAGGCCATGGTAGTACACACCTTTAATCCCAGCACTCGGGAGGCAGAGCCAGGAAGATTTCTGAGTTCGAGGCCAGCCTGGTCTACAGAGTGAGTTCCAGGACAGCCAGGGCTACACAGAGAAGTCCTGTCTCGAAAAACCAAAAAAAAAAAAAAGAAAGAAAGAAAAGAAAGAAACCTATCTCAAGAACAACAAACAAGCAAATGAATGAATAAGTCCAAGTGTGATGTCTCATTTGTAGAATCTAGACTTTCAGCACTCTGGAGGCTGAGCCAGGAGGAAAGGCACAGCTGAGGTTAGCTGAGTTACATCATTTCGACATCCAAGGGAGTCTGAGCTACAGAGGGAGACCTTGTTTCAAACAGCAAACAGTCTAAAAAAGAAAGAAAGAAAGAAAGAAAGAAAGAGGAAGATTGAGGTTGCAGCCAAAGCTCGCTGCTTCCCAGAGCCAAGGGGTAATGACAGAGGAGAGCACAGGACACCTCCACTTCCTGGCATCTGAAGGCACATGGCCACACATGTGCTACAATAATCATACACCTCCCAGCTCCCACTCTGCCTGTGGTCCTATTTCAACCCTTCAGTTGCTGTATCCACCCATAAAATTACAAGTGTAAAAGCACTTGGAAAACTCTAACATCTTACGAATAAGTGAAAGGCACTTCTGTAATTATCATTCTTACATCCAATGGGCAAGATTTCTGTTGCCCACCTCTTAGTTATGGGTGGCCTAAAATGAAGGAGCCCTAGGCCGTTTCTCAGCTCCTGCCCCCTTTTCTCTTCCAGCTGTCTGCAGCAGCTGTCTGTTAAGCTGGAGAGGAGGGGAACAGAGAAAGGCTGATTTACCAGGACACGCAGAGCTTTGGAGGTACATCATGTATTCCCTTACAGTGAGAGCCCTTCCCCCGAGTCTCTAACAGGAGAGTTGGTGGACAAAGAGGAAAAAAAAGATAGTGGCTCTGTGCCTCTGTTTCCCAGGCTGACTCCTACCTTGTCCCTGCCGGTCATGCCCAAGAGAAAGCTGAAGGTACGTCGCAGGGAGGAGCCTGCCCAGGTCCCAGAGTCCTCTTCCAGCTGTTTATCACTGCAAAGAGACAAGGAAGAGGTAAGGAGGGGGAGCTGAAAAAGAAAATAGACAACAGGGATGGCAGGTGTCCATATCATGGAGATAGGAGACTGGAAATTATCCCCACCTCTGTAGCTCTTCTGGATCAGGATGCTCAAATTTTCCAGGACCCTCTATTTATGTGAAAACTCCAGACTCCTCCCAGGTAAAGGCAGCCTCCCACTTCCTCTCCAGCTGAAGATGGGAGGGCCCAGTCCCTCTCAAACTGTTCTCAAGAGTAGTTGGAGAGAGGGCCCTCCAGGGGGGCATTTCCCCCTCTCAGAACAAGAGCCCTGTGTAGACCCTTTGCTGTTTGGAAACAAGCCCCTGGGCCTAGAGCCAATAAAGAACCGAATTTCCTGAGATTTCATCAGCCCATCCCATGAGCTAATCCCGACTGGAGCCAGGAGGTTGTGTCAGCTAGAGAATTTTAGGATCACAAATCAGAGCCCGGTTCTTAAAGGGCCCATGTTTTGCCCACACAGACACACTGAGTGTGAGGGCTGCCCTAATAAGGTTTTGGCCACACAAGCCAGATGAACAGGTGCTGATTGTGCATGCTTATTTGCATAGTTATTGAAATGTCCCGCATCCATCTCCATTTCGGGTCCTGTCCCTCTGCTGAGAATTCCACAGCCCTCAAATGGCTCTCCTTAGAATCACTTTTCATCAGCCAGTTATCTCCCATCCAAAGCCCACCCGTGGCCACTGTCCATCCAGCAGCAGAATGGCCAACTCCCCCGTATGTCTCTGACAACAGCAAGTAAATCTCTCAAGCTACTCTTCAGATTCGTAGGGTTTGGCTACTCCTTTTCTGTCCCTTCCCTTCAGGCTACTCCACAATGGAAGCAAAAGGATTCTATCCAGCTCAGGAAGATGGCCTCTCATCAGAAGCATTGTGGGGAACAGTGTTTAAAGAAGCAGGGAGTCTTAGGGCTACAAAGCCAACACCCATCACTCCTACATCCAGGCCTTTTGTGGGCTCAGAATCCCCCAAACTCACCATTTGCTGAGGTCTGTGGCATGGGTCTGGGATGAGTTACCTGCAAGGTATACAAGGAAAAGAGACGTGTCTAGTAAAAAGCCAGACAAAGGCACCTAAGGCAGCCTTCCCAACCCCCTCCACCTGGATCCGGTTCCCAAGCTGCAGGTGCATGTGACGCCATTCCTGAGGGCAGCCACTGGGGAGCAAGGACAGAGGGCGGGGTCTGGGGAAAGCACAGCTGAACAACTCAAGAACAAGCTAAAGTGAAGAGCTAGCTGGAACTAAAGGGTTTGTTCCTGCTCTGGTAAACGGAGAGGGCTGAGGTTCCTTCCGCAGTGAGCTCCCATACTTGTCTTTTAATCTTTACTCACAGTTATTTGTTTGTGTGCATGTCAGGAGAGGGGCAGGCATGTGAAGATCAGAAGAGTCTCTCCTTCCACCAGGTGGGTCCAGAGATTGAACTCAACTTGTTAGACTTGTGGCAGGCACCTTTACCCACTAAGCCCAGAGAGCCATCTTGGCAGTCCCCGTTTAGGACATCTTCAGGACAAAGATGCACTTTAAGTAACCATCCTCCATCTCTAGTGATGGGGGAGCCTGGAAAGACCCCTTCTATCTGTGCCCTCCTCCACTGGCAAGACAGTCTCAGAGATGCTGGTGTCCTGAATAAGATCCCTCATGTTAGCCGGGTGGTGGAGGCAGAGGCAGGCAGATCTCTGTGTTTGAGGACAGTTTCAGAGCCTACAGACCAAGTTCTAGGACAGCCAGGGTTACCCAGAGAAACCCTGTCTCACAAACAAACAAACAAAGATCCCTCTCTTGAGCCCCAAAAGTGTATGATGTCAGTCGTCCGAACTCCAAACAGCTAACTCTGGGACAGCTGCTGACACGTATGGGAAGGGGCCACCATTTCCTTGCTCCCCACTTTGACTCACCATTTGGATCTGAGCAGTCCAAGAGGAGATTGATACCACTCATGGAGACAGCCTTGGACAGCATGCCAGTGGCCGAGTGAATCGAAGAGGCAACAGATGGATGGCAGAAGCTCTGACCCTGGAATTGTGTGGAGTCCTCACATGAAGCCCCTACTTTGCCCACCCTCCTCAAATGTGTCTCCCCCACAGTTCAGCCCTTCCACGGGGCCTCCCAAGATTCTCCACTACCCCTCATCTGGGCTATTTCTCTAGAAAGGGTTAAGACAGTATTCCGTCAGCTTAATGCATTAACCTGGAAAGAAAACACAACCTTATATATTTTCCATTGTTATTTTGTGTTTCTGTTGGGTGTGGAGGTCAGGGGACAACTTTCAGGAGTGGCTTTTCTCCTTCCACTATGGGATCCCGGGATCAAACTCAGGTGAAGTTCTGCACAGCAAGCATCTGCTGAGCCCACCTGCCAACCTCTTTCTTTTCAACTTCTTCTTGAGAAAGGGTCTTAGGTAGCTCAGGATGGGTGTTTTTGAGACGGGGTTTCTCTGTGTAGCCTTGGCTGTCCTAGAACTTGTTCTGTAAACCAGGCTGGCCTCAAACTCAGAGACCCACCTGCCTCTGCCTCCTGAGTGCTGGGACTAAGGGCATGAATCCATCTATCCTCCTGTCTCTACCTTCCAAGTGCTTGGAATGCAGTCAGCCTGTGCTACTACGTCCCATTTGTAAATTGGGATGTAGGGTTTTGTTTGTTTTTTAAATCAACACAGAATAACGGACAATATTTAAGGGGCACCAGGTGATGTTTTGATATATGTATATAATGCTTGCTTTTCCTTTTTTTTTTTTTCTAATTTTTAAATTGGATTTTATTTGTGTGTGTGTGTGTATGTGTGTGTGTGTATGCCACAGCACACCTGTAGAGGTCAGAGGGCAACTTGCAGGAGCTAATTCTTTCCTTCTACAATATGTGTGTTAATATCAAACCCAGGTCATCAGGAGTCCTTAAACACTGAGCCATCTCTTGCCCCTCTCTGTCTCTCTCTCTGTCTCTGTCTCTGTCTGTCTCTCTCTTCTCTCTGTTTCTGTCTCTGTCTCCCCTACCCATGCCCCTCGTGTGTGTGTGTGTGTGTGTGTGTGTGTGTGTGTGTTAGTGTATGTACACATGCATGAGATTGGTTTGTTTGATTCAGGGGCTTACTATGTAGTTCAAGCTGGTTTGAAATTGTGATTCCATTGCCCCAGCCTCTGCACTGGTGGAATTACAGATTTACCGCGCAGTATCTGACTCTAGGATTAATTTTTATTTTGATATAACATCTCATTGTGTGGCTCTGACTGTCCTAGAACTCACTATCTAGACTAGGCTGGCCTTGAACTTATAGAAATTCTCCGGTCTCTGCCTCCAGAGTGCTGGATTAAAAGAATGAGCTATCACACCCAGCTATAAATAATTTTTGTAAAAAAGGAGAAAGATCTGATGCCAGGCAGTGGTGGCATATGCCTTTAATCCCAGCACTTGGGAGGCAGAGGAAGGCAGATTTCTGAGTTCGAGGCCAGCCTGGTCTACAACAGCCAGGGCTATACAGAGAAACCTTGTCTCAAAAAAAAAAAAAGAGAGAGAGAAGAAAAAGAAAAAGAAAAAAAAGAAAAAAGAAAGGTCTGTCCATTTAAAAACAAAAAGACAGAGCCTCAAATTGATATAAATCATTGAACACACAGTAACCACAAAGGATCAGTGTCAGAATGTCCAAAGGACACATTGAGCACAGTGAGGGAAGAGAGCCTAGGTCCCCTCAGGAGTATAGACACTGAAATTCCTAAGACACAGAGAGGTTTAGTATGGCCCCTGTGCAAAATTCAAGATTCTCTCGCACCCTGAACAAAGATCAATCAAATGAATGAAAGACCTTAAAGTAAGGCCTGGAACTTTGAAATTGTAGCAAGAAAACACAGGGAAACATTTGGAGATACAGGCATAGGCAAAACCTTATTGTTTCTGTTTGTTCAGAAACAGGGTCTTCTGCAATGTAGCCAAGGATTATCTTGTACTTCCTATAGTCCTGCCTCCATCTTTGGAATGGTAGGGTTTACCAGTGTATACTGCCAGATCTAGCTTGCTTGCTTGTGTGTGTGTGTGTGTGTGTGTGTGTGTGTGTGTGTCTACATGCTTGAGTGTATATATGTGTATAACATGTGAGCAGGTTCTCAAAGAGGCCAGAAAAGAGCACCAGATTCCTTAGAGCTGGTGTTATACAGGATATAAGCCAGATGATACTGGTCTTCTGCAAGAGCAGCAAGTACTATTAACTGCTAAGCCATCTTCCTAGTCACAGATGCAACGGATGACCCAGGACAACAGCTGAGCCACATCCCCAGCCCTGGGCAGAAGATGTTCTTTCTGTAAAGGATTCCAAATGGCAGTAAATAAGACAACTGTCAAGTGGAATTACCTGAAGTTTAAAAGCTTAGGCACAGGGGAGGAAACAATTATCAGAGTAGAGAGACAAGCTACAAAACGAGAGAAAATCTGGATATACAAGCGACAGGACTAATGTCTAGAATATAAAAGGGGGAAAAAAACAGGAAAATAAACAATCCAGTCAATAAATGGCAAGCAAACCGGTCATAAATGGCCAGTAAATTTATGAAAAAAAAATGTTCAATATCCTTAGCTAGCAGAACAGGGAACTCAAATCACATGGAGAGATTCTATCTTAGTCCGTTCAAAGTGGTTCTCATCACTCTGAAAACAAACAAAGGGTCTGGAGAGAGACTCAGTGGTAAGAGCACTGGCTGCTTGAGGACCCAGGTTCAAGTTCCAGAACCAACAGGATGTCTCACAACTAATTCCAGTCCCAGGTGATCCAACACCCTCTTCTGACTCCACAGGCACCAGGCACACATGAGGGCCACAGACATACGTGCAGGCACACACAAAAATAAGTTGAAAATGTTTTTAAAAGAAAATTATATATTTATACAATTTAAGTGTCAATTGCTTAAATACTGAGGATTTTAGCTGGGCTGAGCTGTCCATCCTGAAACTGTGCTGATTGTCTTATCAGTTCTGTGTCCAAGCAGACACTTCACCAGTGTTTATCTCACCTGTACAGACAAGGTTAGATCTGTTCATCCACAGACTCAGAATATTTATGAGAGAGAAGGGAGAAGGTAGAAGGGGGGTCAGGGCTGGAGAGATGGCTTTGCCATGCTGAGTGATCACTGCTTTTGCAGGGGACTGGAGTTCTGTTCCGGGTACCCACATTGGCAGACAGCTCACAATCACCTGTAACTCCAGGTCCAGGAATCCAAGGCTCTCCTCTGCCCTTCTCAAACATGGTCCTCAGTTGCACATACACACATACACATTTTCTTATTTAAAAGGCCAGGTATGCTGGGTGGTGGTGAGAGTGCACGCCTTTGGTCCTAGCACTCAGGAGGCAGAAGCAGTCAAGTCTCTGAGTTCAAGACTAGCCTAGTTTACAAAAAATGTTCCAGGACAGCCAGGGCTACACAAAGAAACCCTGTCTCAAAAACTAAACAAAACTGAGCTGGGCATGGTACATGCTTCTGATCACAGCACTCAGAGGCTGAGACAAGCAGATCTCTGTGAGTTTGAGGCCAACCTAGTCTAACATAAGGAGTTCTAGGCTATCTAGAGCTGCGTAATAAGACCCAGTCTCAAAATAAAATCGAGCCCACAACAATGCTATGTGTGTAGGAGTGAAAGCCAGGATCTCTTAGATACTAGACAGGCCCCTATCACCTCTAGCCCCATAGGAAGACTTGCAGCCACCAGACCAGCAACACTGTGATGTTACAGAATGCTGAGGGGATGTTGGGCCAGACGAACTGCAGGTGGGAATGGAAGAGAACACTTAACCACACTCTAATAAAAGTGCATATTGGAGATTATGGTACAGCATTCCAGCCAGGGCATACAGCCTGGAAAGGCTCTAACAGATGTTTGGCAAAGTGCTGTTCACAGGGGTGCTTTCACCAAAGCAAGAAGTGGAAATTAAGCAAGTATGCAACAGAATTAAAAATAATCTAACACGGGCATGGTGGGACATAGCTTTAATTCCAGCACTCTGAAGGCAGAGGTAGGCAAATGTCTATAAGTTCAAGGCTAGCCTGGTCTACATGGGGACTTCCAGGACAGCCAGAGATACATAATATAGAGACTATGTCTCGAAAAAAGAAAAAAAAAGAGAGAGAGAGAGAGAAAAGAAAAAGAAAGATTAAAATAAAAGAAATAATTAAAAAAAAAACAAACAAACAAACCAAAAAAACAGTGGCCAGGCAGCAGTGGCTCGTGCCTTTATTTCCAGCACTTGGGAGACAGAGGCAGGCAGATCTCTGTGAATCTGAGGCCAGCCTGGTCTACAGAGCTAGATCCAGGACAGTGAGGGCTGCAGGAAAAAAAAAAAAAAAACCTGTTTAGGAAAACCAAAAATAAATAAATAAAATAATAACAAACACAGTAAGGGCTGGTGTGGGCAATGTGTCGTGTCAGGATTGCACCTGGGTCTCGTCCCTGTAACCCATGGAATGGAGAAAGGAGAAAATGAATCTCACAAAGTTGTGCTCTGTGCTCCACCTGTGAGCCTTGGTATGCTCTCCATAATAATAAACTTACGGGAAAAGTATAGGGTTAAGGATATAATTCAGTCAGTAGAGCGCCTGCTCAGCATCACCGAAGCCCTGGCTTCCATCCCTAGTACCACAGGCAACTGGCAAGGTGCTGCATGCCTATAATCTCAGCACTTGAGAGGTAGAGACTGGAAGATCAGGAGTTCAGGGTCATCCTCCACTACATAGAGACTTCCAACCTAGCCTGGGCTACATAAGACCCTGTTTCAGAAAGGAAGTATAAATAAAATATGAATGAGTGACTAACAATTTGCAACAACACAGAGATAAAAAGTAAATAACAGTGTCACTTGTAAGTTACATTGTTAGGCATGAGGGTACACCTGTGTAAATTTTAGTACAGAGGAAGTTTAGGCAGGAAGTCTACCATCCTGAAGCCAGCCTAGACTCTGTCTCAAACAGAACAAAGAAAACGAAAAATCTAGAACATTTTATAAAATATGTCATCACTGTTTTAAACTTCAGCAATAAAAACATACTACATTGTCAGTAAAATATACATTTGTGTTAAAAAACAATTTTTAAAAGGATTGATAAAATTCATCATGGTGTTGCCTATGGTGGGAAGGGAATGGGGGGGGCATCAGTGAATAAAGCCTTCGCTGACCTAAGTTCGAGCCCCAAAGCCTGTATAATGGATGGAGAGAGTCGACACCTGAGAGCTGTCCTCCCACTTCCACACAGACACAGTGGCACAGGCGCGCGTGAACAGGCACAAAAATAGACGGATGTTAAAAGGGAAAAGGAAAGTTAGTCTGAGGGTGGTGGCCCGCACCCTTCACTCCAGCACTTGGAGGCAGAGGCAGTCTGGAAGTCCTTTATAGACCAGCCTCTTCTATAGCAAGAGTTCCAGGCCAGTCCCTGCCGTCTAGTCTCAGGAGATCCATTTTTAGAAAGAAAGGAAAAGAAAGAAAGAGAGAGAGAGAGAGAGAGAGGGAGAAAAAGAAGGAAGGAAGGAAGGAGAGGTAGTACATGTCAGCAGTCAGCAGGGATGAAGATTTTGATGATGTTATAAGTCTTGAGTTGGGAAGTATTTTTGTTTGTTTTGGTTTTGGTTTTGTTACTTATAAATCTCAGTTTGGTTGGTTGGTTGGTTGGTTGTTTTGGTTTTTTGAGACAGGGTTTCTCTGTGTAGCCCTGGCTGTCCTGGAACTCACTCTGTAGACCAGGCTGGCCTCGAACTCAGAAATCTGCCTGCCTCTGCCTCCCAAATGCTAGGATTAAAGGTGTGCGCCACCACTGCCTGGCTAGTATTTTTTTAAAAAAACAAACAAACAAAAAAACAAAGCCAGAGTTGGGAGTAGTCGTTCATGCCTGTAATCTTTACACGTAAGAGGCAGGGCAAGCAGCACAAGTTAGAGGTGAGCCTGATCTACACTCCAAGTTCCAGACCAGCTAAGGCTACATAGTCTTAAGAAGCAAAAGCAAAACAGTAAAAGTGCAGTGTGTGCCTGTGGTCCCAGAGCTAATGAAGCAGAGGCAGGAGAAGTGAAGGGGTCAGCCTGGGGTACATAAGTAGTCCTATCTGGAATAAAATAAAATAGATAAATTCAAAAGCAAAGGGAAAATAGGAGAGCGTATCCATCGCTGCGGTGAGTTGGCGAGCAGAGGGCAAGTTGTAGATTAGAAGGTCTGAGCTGCAGAGATGGCTGTGTGGTCATGAAAGGGCTTGCTTTGCATTTGAGAAGACCAGAAATTCAGATTCCAGCAACTAGCCAGGCACTGGTGGCATGTACATGTGCACACGTGTACACACACACACACACACACACTATAAATTTACAATGTGAAAAGGTCAATTGTGGAATGAGACTGTGCTTCTAAGATGTCTGTCTGCAGCCCCTTTCTAGCCCTAGTGAATCAGACATTTGGTCGGCAGGCTGTGGAGTACCACAAGGAGGAAAAACAAGAACCCCAAACACTAAGGCAAAGGCAACACTAAGGAGAGGCCTTAATGATCAGATGAGTGGGGGAAGGGACCTAATAAATGGAGGGAGCATCCAGGGAAAGTCGAGAGAAGAAATCACAATACTAAAAGGGGCTAAGTAATAAAAGAGAGGAAAGAGGGTCTGGGGGAAAAAGGAAGAGAATCAGAAGAGAAAAACCATTTCCCAAAGTCCAGTTGTGTCTGCCATGCTATGTGCCAGCCTCTGGGTCGGGCAGCCTAATGCACTTCTTCTGATAATTGCAACTGTAAGGCAGTTTTATTTCTGATATGGAGGAAGAGGAGATAGATCCACCAGCTGCTAAGGGAGGAAGATCTAGGAGTTGAGTGTCTGCTCTCTCTATGTTCTCACTTAAAATGGGGGTGGGGGTGTCGGGGGAGAAAACCTCAGAGATGTGGGTGGAAAAAATAGGAGATGGAATAAGATGGGCTCCTGATAGTCGCCTGAAAGGCTGGACACAAAACCTCCCCCTCTCAGTAAGGGTCAGATTAGGGCTCCTGTGCAGCTGGGGATGAGCTTGGGAGGGGATCTTCACCCACACTGCGTGGGGCTCTCTCTGGAGTGAAGGACACTAGCTTACAGAGCCAGAGGGTTCTCTCAAACCTGTGCATCCTCAGTGGTCCTTAGACCCTGGGACCCCACTCCCCAATTATATTCCCTCATCCACAAAGCTGAGTAATGGCTGGGTCCTCTCTAACTCTCTCTTCCCTGGCCCCTCCTTTATTAGCTGGGGATTAAACCCCAGGGCCTCACCCGTGATTTACAGTGACCACAGCATTCACCTACACTCTAGGTTCTGTATCCTTTCTCAATTGCTGTTTCTGTTAAAATCATGTTAGGGAGCTACTGTGTCTTTCAGGATACCAGATGCCTAGTTTATTCCCACAAATAATAAATGCAGTTCTAACTCTGGGAACTGTAGGGCCCACAGAAAGAAGTGGTCACAGCCTCCAGAGGGACAGGGGACTTATAAGGAGGGGGGGGACAGAGATATCCACATCAACACAGAGACACAGACATAGAAATGAAGAAACAATGTTACAGAAAGAGACAGAGGCAGGCTACCAAGCCTCCTGGACAGGGCATACAGACAGGGAAGCAGACAGAGGGCCACAGAAGATAGATTCAGATGGGCTCAGATGGAGCCCGAGCCAGGTCCGGGCACAGAGAGACTCAGCAGCTGATGGAACAGAAGAGTACAGAGTGGTTGCTGGCAGGGAAGGATCAGGAGGGGGAGCTGGGGTCTTTCTGTCATACCAGGTGGAAGGGTTGGCCACCCTGCTGCTCCTGCCCCTGCTGCTGCTCCCGCTGAGCTCCCAGAGGGGTGCCCAATTCCTCGAGGCTCTGTAGAAAGGGGGCTTCCTGAGAGCCTGGGCATTCCGATGACTGCAGTCTCCTCCTGAAACACACATTGCCACCACAACCCTTGTAGCCAGTAGTCAGTGATGGGCACCAGGAACGAACAGTTCCTCAGGCCCAGCCCTGTTGTTTGCCCCCCCCAGCCCAGCCCTTCCTGTTAGCCTAGGCACAACTCAGACCCAAACTACGGTCGGCCCTGGCACAGTTGGCTTCGGACAAGAGCGGCCCCTGCTGGTACAAAGGCAGTACTACCCTCCAGAAAGGACGGAGGGGCAAGGCAAGCTGAAGTCTCCCTGTTTGGTGTCAGGTGACATCTTTCTCTCAGCTATGGGGGGTGGGGGAGGAGCCAGCGCTCCATCCCTCTTCACCTGAAGCACAGAATTAATGTGGTGACAATGAGACACCCAGAGAAACTAGGCAGACGTCACAAAAGACTCTCAAACTGTAGGCAGACGTCACCAGAGATACTCCAGTCAAGCCTTGTAGGAAGATATGGCTGTTCACCTAGTTCCTACAAAATCAACTTTCGGATAAAGTCCCAGGAGCATTTCCCTCACTCAGCAACACCCCCCAGCCCCGCCGACACCCCGGTTGGTCCATGCTCATGCCCCAAAGCTGAAGAATGTTGAACCACTCACCAGAGGTAAGGGCGTGTCTAAGAAGACCATGCCCTCGTCAAGAGACTACCCTTGGTGGTAGCAGGGGCCCTGGACTCACATTGGACTCACGTGGACAATCCCCTCCCCCGACCTTCTCTTTTTTAACTTCCTCTATTTGGGGGAAGTGGTCAGGGATTTTCCAGGAGATAGGGAAGACACGGGTCCTTCTCCCCAAGCCTGCTAAGAATGTGCAGACCTCTGAGCAAGGGCAGCTGTCCCCAGTCAATCAGGGTGGCCTGTCCCTGTCATCTCAGTACTTGAGAGAGGTCAGCCTGGGCTACCTAAATCTCTGTCTCAAAAATAAAAACAACTGACAAACTAATAAACATAAAACTCCTGCTGTTTCTGGCTGCAGCTTTGTCCAAGAGATGGGTCTGCCTCAGTCTGAAGCCAGCAGCGTGCAAAAACCTAGAGAAACACTATCCACTTATGTCAAGAAGCCTCTTAAAGTTCTCTGGACCTATTTCCTGTCTGTAGAATGAAGAGACTAGATTATATGATCTCCAAGTTGTTGTTTTTGTTGTTGTTTTGACTCCATTGTGTGGGGCTATGAAACTCAGATGGTGCCCACTCAATTCTCCTCCCCACCCCACCCCACCTGCCTGTGCCATCAGTAGGAATGAGTGAGAGCCACTGTGGAGAGCCCTGTTTTGGAAGCTGCATCCTTCCCAAGCTTCATCCCAGGCTGGGCTGTGATTCTCCAGGAGAGCTTTCCACTCCTGTCATTCCTCAGAGATCCTTGTTTCTCCAGAGAGATCGATGGCATGGTGGGGGTGGGGCAAAGACACCAGGATGTGTCTTTTCAAACACTTTCTCCAAGGTCTAGAGATGGCCAAGGGAGGGTCAAGAGGTGCCCTGGGTACTCACCTGCTTATTGGGTCCTGGAACTCCTTGCCAGGCCCCCAACTGTGTCTTTTGAGAGAGTCACTAGTGTGGTTATGGACACGGAAAGCCCCGGACCTTCTAAGGAGCGATGTGTGGAAGCCATCCTTGTCCAGGTTTTCTTCCCTCCCCTCCACTTCCTCCAGCTGTTTTCTGGATTCAACAGCAGGTGGGCAGCACTGAGTGAGGCTGTGAGGCACTGAGTCTTCACCTATGAAGGACTCCCCTGGGACTGATCTGTTCATGGAAGGTACACGGAGACAGCTCTGAATCAAGAAGAAAGAGAAGGTGAGCAGAGTTCTAGAACCTTGCAGGCCGGCACGGTGCTACAGGCCTACAATTCTGATCTTTCAGGAAGTTCAGGCGGATGGCCCTGAGTTGGGGTCAGGCTAGGCTGGCAGGGGGATGGCACTGAGCTGGAGTCAGGCTGGTCTGGCTTGCATGTTGCGTTTCATATTAGCTTGTGCTAAGAGTGAGGCTGTGTCTTTTACTTTTTAAAAAGTTTTATTTATTTATTTCATGTATATGAGTGTTCTGTTTTCATGCAAGACAGAAGAGAGGATCAGATTCCATTACAGATGGTTGTGAGCCACTACATGGTTGCTGCGAATTGTATCCACTACCTCTAGGAGAGCAGCCAGTGCTCTTAACCAATGAACCATCTCTCCAGCCTGAGAAGCTGGGCATGGGTGGCACCTACTTTTAATCCCAGCACTCAAAAGACAGAGGCAGGCTGATCTTTGTGAGTTTGAGGCTAGCTTGGTCTATATAGCAAGTTCCAGGGCAGCCAGAACTACATAGTGAGATCCTACCCCACCTCCACCTCCACCCCCACCCCACCCCCACCCCCGAAAGAAAGAAAGAAAGAAAGAAAAGAAAAGAAAAGAAAAGAAAAGAGCCTGGAATGGGGACGCCTCCACAGCCAGGCTGCTGAGGTCTCCTGTCCCTCACTTTGCTCAGTCAGAGTCAGAGAATGCCTGGTCATGAGGTCAACTGCATGCAGGATAGAGTATAGAATTTGTCTTTTCTAGCTCTTAATCCAGTGTTCTTTCCAGTGAAGAGAGCCTGGCTTGGGAGTGGTGGGCATGTGTCTGCAATCTCAGCACTTAGGAGGCAGACAGGAAAATCCAGAGTTCAAGGCCACTGTGCACACTAAAGCTAGTTGGAAGTTAGAGGAAACTACACAGTGAAACCTTGTTTCAGAATGAAAAATTTAAAGAGAAGTTCTTGTTTGCCCATTACTACTCCCTCATGAAGCATCTATATAGTAGAAAGCCATGCTAAGAAAAGCAGATAGTAGCCGGGCAGTGATGGCGCATGCCTTTAATCCCAGAACTTGGGAGGCAGAGGCAGGCGGATCTCTGAGTTCGAGGCCAGCCTGATCTACAGAGTGAATTCCAGGACAGCCAGGGCTACACAGAGAAACCCTGTCTCGAAAAACAAACAAACAGACAAAAAAGAAAGAAAGAAAAGCAGATACTGACTTTGTCCTTAGGTGTTTGTACATACATACGTGTGTGTGTGTGTGTGTGTGATTGTGTGTGTGTGTGCAAGCATGTGCTCACATAATTATCAAATGCTGCAAGAGAATTTTATCAAGTCTTTGGCCAGGATGGGTAAGGCAGTGCACATGTTTAGATCCAGCACTCAGGAAGCAGAGGCAAACCTCTGTGGGTTCAAGAAGAGCCTCGTCTACATAGTAAATTCCAGGAAAGACAAAAACAAAAACAAAACCAACAACAACAGCAAAAAAAAAACTTTTGTCTAGAATGGGTCAGCACGTATTACTAACTTGGAGTCTCCAGAAAGCAAAACAGGAGAGCAGGTTAACTTTGAGGGGGTCAGGAGTCCCTCCAAGGGAAGGGTAACAGGAGGAAAAGGGGCCTATGTAGGCATGGTGAGGTGGCTTAGTGTCTGCAAGCCTGACTCCCTGAGTTCAATGCCTGGATCCTACAGTGGGAGGAGAGGACAGACTCCTGAAAGTCCTCTGATCTCCATGCATGTGCTGTGGAATGGGTGGGCAAACAAGTGGGCTCATTATTATTTATGCATATGTGGATCACTGTGCTTGAGGAGGTCAGAAGTCACCTTTCAGGAGTTGGCTCTCTCTTTGTTCTCTTCTTTCCCTCCCACCTTCCCCTGACTGCTTTTCTCAGGAAATGGCTCAAGGGACAAGGAAGCAGGCACTGAGGTCACATCAAGTCACATCACTGTTTCCGGTGACACACGTAGGAGATTCTGAAACAGGCGCTTGAAATTAGTAACTGGGCAGGAAAAAACAGTAAGCTATCCTTTGACTTATCTTCCTGACCCCTTACTGCCCTGGACTATCTCCACCTCTCCTGCGGTGACTTCATTGACTAAGCTGCTCACCACTAACTGTGAGTAGTAGAAGAAATTTAAGTCGGTGCAGTAGGGGGCGCTGTCACTCAAGCCAGCCCCATGCTTTCTTCAGGTGTAACTGTGGCTTAATTAGGTTTGCAAGTACAACCTTCCTAAGCTGGAATGATCTTGGGCTTCTGCTACTGCCTCCTCCTCCTCCCTCCCCCTCCCCTGCCCCTCCTCTCCTCCTTCTCTTTCTCAACCTTCTTTTGTCTCAGAAAACACAAGAATGGAATTCCCTACTGTGGTGATTTCAATGAGAATGGCTTCCAAACACTCCCATATTTGAAAGTTTGGTCCCCAGACGGTGGAACTGTTTTGGGAAAGATTAATGGGTGGGGCCTTGTTGGAGAGGCGTGTCATTGGGTGTAGGTTTAGGGTTTCAAAAACCATCACCTGCTCCAGTGTCTCTCTCCCCACCCCTGCCAGTGAATCAAATGTGAACTCTCAGCTACTGCTCCAGAACCCCATTTAATGCTTTCTTTTATAAGTTGTCTCTTCACAGAAATAGAATTATGATTAAGACACTTAGGGCCTAGTGGTGGGGATACTTGCCTTTAATCCCAGCACTCAGGAGGCAGAGGCTGCCTGACAGATCGAGGCCAGTCTGGTCTATTGGGCAAGTTCCAAGAAAGCCAGAACTACACAATTTGCCTTGAAGAACCAAAAATAGAAAATAAAAAAAATAAAGACACCTATCCACTTACAGTGCGAGGGTGTTAAGATGCTGACAATAGCTGGGCACAGTGGTGCTCACCTTTTCCAGCACTAGAGGCAGAGGCCAGCTTGGTCTTCATAGAGAGTTACAGGGCAGCCTTTCTCAGAGAGAGAGAGAGAGAGAGAGAGAGAGAGAGAGAGAGAGATCGTGTGTAGTGACCTGCTGAGGCAAAAAGAGAGAAAATAAAAAGCCTCAGCCCGACACTAACACCGCTGTGTGCAAGTTATCAAGAAGAGCAGGAAAGGACTTCCTTTCCTTTCCGAAGGAAAGGCCTGAGAGAGGGCTCAGCCGTTAAAGGCGAGTCTCACAACCAAAAATAAGAGAGTTCAGTTCCCAGCACCCATGGCTGTCTCTCCAGCCAGAAGAAGAAGAACAAGAAGAAGAAGAAGAAGAAGAAGAAGAAGAAGAAGAAGAAGAAGAA
>JADRCH010000009.1:2293092-2415663 GCA_019843965.1 Rhynchomys soricoides
AGAAGGGCAGAAAAGAACAGCCTGTCTGATGCTCAGAGCCCCTGGAAGGGAGGGGGAGAGAGGAGTCTTAGAATAGACCATGGCAAACCTTAGGTGACAAGGTCAAATCTGTCCTGTTAACATCTACAGTGCTGGATGTCAAACCCAGAGGTTCACACATGCCAGCAAAATGTTCGACCACTCAGTTACAGTCCTAGATTTTGGATTTTGAGACAGGATCTCCCTATGTAACTCAAGTATTTCAAGAGTTCATGGAAACACACCTGCCTCAGCCTCTAAACTACTTCGACTATTTATTTATTTATTTATTTATTTATTTATTATTGCAATAATTTTTTACTGTGTAGCCCTGGCTAGCCTTGAACTCACAGAGATCTACCTGCCTCTGCCTCCCAAGTGCTGAAATCAAAGGCGTGCGCCATCATCTCCCATCTAGTTGTTGCTGTTGTTGTTATTGTTATCATTAACCTTTATTTTACATATATGGGTATTCTGCCTGCCTACATGTTCTCCTCAGAAACTAGAAGATCCCCCAAGTCTATATTTGCATATGGTTATAAGCCACCATGTGGGTGCTGAGAATCAAATCTGGGCCTCCTGTAAGAGCACCCAGTACTTGTTTGTTGAGACAGTGTCTCTCTATATAGCACAGGTTATGCTGGAACTTGCTAAATAGACCAAGATGACCTCAAACACAGAGCTCTATCTGCCTTTGCCTCTTGAGAGCTGAAATTAAAGGGCGTGCCTCCATGCATGACCTTTTTTAAAAAATGTATCATATATAAATGGTTGTTTTGTCAGCATATACATCTGCACACCAGAAGACCACATCAGATCCCATGAGACTGTAGTGATAGACGGTTGTGAGCCACCTCTCCAGCTCCTCCTGGCTTATTTTTATTTATATTATTATTATTATTATTATTATTATTATTATTTTACTTTGGAGGGGGGGTCTGGGGGTCAGGTCTCCAGGCTTGTTTATCAGGTGCCTTTACCCATGAAGCCATCTTGCTGGCCTTTCTTATTTTTAACATTTATTTGTGTATGTGCACACATGTGCCATGGAGCATAGGCAGAGGTCAGAATACAAGTCGTAGGAATCATTTCCCTCTTTCTGTCTTGTGGGTTGTGGGGACTGAACCCAGATGTTGGCTTTGCCGCAAGTGCCTCTACTCCTGTTAAGTTATCTTAATGGTCCTGTCTTTATTTTTAGATTGCAGTTTTGATTATTTTGTGTCTATATACGTATGAGAGAGGAAGAGACCATGTAAGGGGGTGCATGACACAGCACACATGTGTAGTCAGAGGACAGTTTGGGGAACTGATTCTCTCTTCTACCATGTGGGTGCTCAAGTCACTAGGCTTGGCAGTAATACCTGCTGGGGCACCTCACTGCTCCTCGTCATTTTAAGAAATAACTATGTATTTTTATTTTATGCATATGGCTGTTTCTCCTGCATATATGAAGGTGCCCCATCTGTGTGTAGTGACTGTGGAGGCCAGAAGAGAGCACTGGATCCCATGAAGCTCAAATCGTAGGTGGATGCAAACTACCCTGTGAGTGCCTGGAATCTGAACCTCTGCAGAATGAGTAAGTATTCTAACCTCCTAACCGCTGAAACGCAGTCCCAGCTGCCCTCAGTCCCACCTCATCCTTTTAAAATGTTGGAAAAAAAATTAAAAAGAAGACATTGAGGTTGGGCCTGCAGGTGCATGCTTATAATCCCAGGACTTGATAGGCTAAGAGGAGAGGACTGTCACTAGTTCCCAGTCAGCCTGGGCTACCCAGTAATGAGTGTCTCCAAAAGACAGACAGAGGGGCTGCAGAGCTAACTCAGTGTCTAAGAGAATTCACTGCTCTTGCAAAGGATCTAGTTAGGTTCCTAGTTCACAACTGTCTGTAACTCTAGTTCCAAGAGATCTAATGCCTTCTTCTGGCCTCTGCAGGCACCAGGCATGTACCTGGTACACTGACATATATGCAGGAAAAGCACTCATACACACAAAATAAAAATAAATAAAACCTCAAATAAATTAAAAAAAACAAACAACAAAAATAAAAAGTGAACAGATCCTGAGGAACAATACTGAGGTTGACCTCTGGCTTCCATATACACATATATAGACACACACAGGACACACACACATACACACACACACACACACAGAGGAACAAAAGTTCAGGGTCATCATCAGCTACACTGTGAGTTTGAGACCAACGTGGTATATATAGGACCCTCTCTCTCTCTCTCTCCCTCTCTATCTATATATATGATTTTCATAAAATTCAAATTTCAATACTCAATACTCATAGGGTTTTTTTAACATGCTCACTCATTTTCATATTGTCAGCAAAGTTGATTGTTCTGACAGAGATCATATGGCTCACAAGCCTAAAATACTTTTCCTGCATCTTTATAGAAAAAGCTTTTAAGATCTGCTATCTACCAATCAGGCATTCTGCAACAGTTTGGGGAGGAGACGTTAATAAGCCCAGCATACCCACTTCCTAAGTATCACCCAGAGCCCACAGAGAAAGTCAACTCGCGGGTGTCCAGCAACCAGACATTTCCTTCTCTCTTTCACCCGTGGGTTTGTCAGCATCCCAGAGCTTCAGTAGCTTGCTCAAAGCCAGGCAGGCAGTTGACTGGAGGTGGCGACCCATCACACTGTGGAGCCCATTGCTTTCTGAAACCAGAACACAGGCTCCTGAAGAGAGCAAGTGAAGTCACTCACCTCCCACCCGACTTCAGAACCAATCAATCAGGGCCAGAGAGGATGGGTCAATGGGTAGATTGCTCACTGGCAGCAAACCATCTCCAGGAGCCACATGTTTTAGGAAAGTCATCCTCTGACATCCATGTGCATCTTATCATATGCCCTCAATAAATAAATAAGGATATATTTAAAATGAAAATAGTAACAAATGGCTGCTGAGGTCACCCAGTGGCTAAAGATGCTTGTCACCAAGACTGTTGACTTGAGTTCAACACACACTCACACAAATAAGTTATAGCATCCCTGAAGAGGGGCTGCAGTGGTTAAGGGCATTGGTGGTTCTTGCAGAAGACCCAGGTTTGGTTCCCAGCACCCACATGGTGGCGTTCAACCATTTACAACTCTAATTCCAGGGAATATGACACTCTGCTGAATGTCTCAGACAAGGCATGTAAGTGGCTCACATAAGTATATGCAGACAAAACATCTATACACATGTTAAATAAGTAAATAAATAAATAAATGTGCGTTGGGCAGGCCAGGTGGTAAGCACCTTTAAGCCCAGCGCTTGAGACCCAGAGGCAGGTAGAGCTCTGTGAGTTCCAGGACAGCCAGGACTAAGAAGTGAGACCCTGAAAACAAAAACACACAAATAAAAACTTAAAAATTTGAATAAAGTGTTGTCAGGCAGGCCCTGGTTCTGCTAGCTGACAGTCCCAGGAGAGGACCTACTGGTAGCTATCACCAGCAAGGGTTATAGTGTAACCTTGACTGGCTTCAGGCTGGTCTGAAGATGATGTTGAACTTGCACGCCTCCTGCCTAGACCTCCTAAGAGCTGGACTTGCAGGTGTGCAGCTGTGTGCCATGCTTGGTGTATGTGGTCTGGGGATCTAAATTCAGGGCTTTGGTAGGCTAGGCCAGTACTCTACCTGCTGAGCTACATCCCCAGCTCCTGAAGCCTGGAAGGTTTCCAGTGTCTGTCTGGCTCTGGGATTCTGAATCTCTAGGGTAGAGGAACAATGATAGAGAAGACCTAAGTAATCCAGGCAATAAAGACTGAGGAAGGCCAGGGAGTTTGAGGCATGCCTTCAGTCTCAGGACTTGGAAGGCAGAAGTAGATAAATCTCTGTGAATTTGAGGGTAGACTGACTGATCTGCATAGAAAAATGCAGGCCAGCCAAGGCCATGTACATCTGGTTAGTCAGAGAAAACTTCTGGCTCTATAGAAAATTTATAATGGTTCAAAAATTTAACTTCTGATTCTTCTCTCATAGAAAGTAAACCAAGAGGGCTTGTGAGACAGCTCAGCAGGGAAGGGCTGCTGGTCACCAGGCCAGAGTTTATTCTAGGGACCCACATGGCAGGACTAAACTGACCTCCAAAAACTGTCCTCTGACCTCCATGAGTGTGCCATGGTACCCCCACATCTCTCTCACACACATAATAAATAAATAAACATAAAAGAGAAAGGCAAACCATTGGGCTGGCTACTTTTTGTCAACTTGACAAAAGCCAGAGGGAACCTCAATTGAGAAAATGTCTCCACAAGATTGATTGGCCTGTGGGGCCTTTTCTTGATTAATGATTAATTTGAGTGGCTCCAGCCCACTTTCTTATACCTAGGAGGTTTAAGAAAGCAGAAGGAGCAAACTTCAGGGAGCAAGCTGGTTTTTTTCATGGCCTTTGCTTCAGTTCCTGCAACAAGTTCCTGCTCTGACTTCTCTGCAGGATGTATTCATTGTAAGTTGTAAGATGAACCCTTTCCCCCCCAGGTTGCTTTTAGCTACGGTGTTTATCACAGCAACAGAAGCCCTAAGACAACCATGAGCCCAACGGTGAGAAGCAGGGTTAGAACAGAGGTGCCTTTAGCGCCAGGAAGACCCCAGCACTGTTCTTCCTTTCTGACCCTGTACATGTAACCACTCATCTATGGTGGGAACATTCTGTCTTCCCAGTCAGCCTGCCTTGACTGAGTGCTGGTGTTCTGTATCTCTTTCTTTCTCTGAGTTTCCTGTTAGTGCTGGAGAAGAGAACAGTACAATCCCCAAAATGCAAAAAGAAAAAGAAGAGGTTGGAGAGATGACTCAACAGTAAAGAACAGACTGCTCTTCCAGAGGTCCTGAATTCAATTCCCAGCAACCACATGGTGGCTCACAACCATATGTAATGGGATCGGATGCCCTCTTCTGGTGCACATGAAGATAGCGACAGTGTATTCACATATATAAAATAAATAAAACCTTAAACAAAAAGAGACAAATAACTGTGTACCACCACACCCTGGTCACAGTTGAAAGCAGTCAATAGTCAGGGTAATAAAGAAAAGAGGAGGAGGGGGAGGGGGAGGAGGAGGGGGGGAGGAGGAGGAGGAGGGGGAGGAGGGGGAGGAGGAGGGGGAGGGGGAGGGGGAGGAGGAGGAGGGGGAAGGGTAGAGAAGATCCATTCATCTGGCAACCAGTACTGTAAACTGTAATATACACAAGGGTGAGACAAGAACCCAGAAGGCTAATACATCAATGCGAAGATGGCCAGATACTTGTGTGGCCAAAACCCATTTACTTAGATCAGCTTCTGTGGTGAGTCTGAGCAGGCATTCCCCTGCAACTGAGGCCCACAGAGCAGTTATTGCCTTTACTGTTAGGAAATTCCAGAAGTTCCAAGCTGGAAAGGTAGTGAAACATCCCTAGACCCTCATCCAACCACACACTCTCTAAGTCACTGAGCAGAAACTCAACCCCACCCCACCCTCTCTTCCGTGACACTCAAGACTCTGAACCAGTCTGGACGGAATTTTGCTGTTTCCCAAGGTGATCCTCAGCTTTGTTTTGTTTGTTTGCAAATTGAATTTAAGGATTCAATTTGCAAGCCTTCCTCCCCACTGTACTCCACCCCTGGGCTTGTGACTGTGTGGTTCTCTAGAGGAGCCCTGGGTCCTAGTCCAGTTAGCAAGGCGTAGGATAAGGAAGCAGAGACCAGTCATTTCGCAGCCAATCTTCTCCCCACCCGTTCCTAAGCAGGCACTGTGGTATCTTTGCCAAAAGGGTGGGGCAAGAGAAGGTATGAGGTTCAGAGGGACATCTAAAGAGACTTTGGCCAGGGTGACACAGGAAATTAACCTGGCAGGTCCCAGGAAAAGCTAAAGTAGTTGGTAGGGTGGTGAAGCCCTAATAGGACAGTGGGACAGTCTAGACTCTGGAAGGGCTTGGCTATAGGAACGAATGACTACTAGTCCTGAGATTATTTTGTGGCTCTTGGGCTCAAGCACTAGGCTTTGTGCATGTAGCTTTAAAACAAAATTACACCCACAACAGCAATGCCTCCACCCTCTTTCCCTTTAAAGTTACTTTATTAAATTATAAATGTGAATTTACAATTTTTAATTAGCTTACATAAAATTAGATTTCATTATGGTAGTTTTCAAACAAAATGTATTTTGGTTGTTCCTCCTATCCCCACACATAAAAATTAAGGAAAAAATCATGTCATTACACTATAATACTTGGTAATTCCTTTGCAAAACTACAAAAGAAAAATCTTATAAAGGCCTGTGACATCTCATAACTAACTTCCTGGGATAAAGAAATACTTCCAGATACAAGAGGTGCTGGGCATTTGCACCTTCAGGTCTCCAGAGCCTGTGGCCATGCTTGGTGTCTTTACTGTAGGAAACATAATCGGGGTGGCATGATGGGGCACACCTTTAGTCCCAACACTCAGAGGAAGAGACAGATTAATCTGGTCTACATAATGAGTTCTAGGATAGCAGAAATACAGAGAACCCCTGACTCAAAAAAAAGGGGGCAGGGCTTGAGAAATAAGTCAGTGGTTAAGAGCACTGGCTACTTTTCCAGAGGATGCAGGTTCAATTCCCAGCCCCACCCAGAAACTCACTGTTGTCTCTGACTCTAATTTCAAATGATCTAAAACCCTTTTTTTTTTTTTTTTTTTGAGACAAGGTTTCTCTGTGTAGCCCTGGCTGTCCTGGAACTCACTCTGTAGACCAGGCTGGCCTCGAACTCAGAAATCCACCTGCCTCTGACTCCCAAGCGCTGGGATTAAAGGCGTGTGCCACCGCTGCCCGGCGATCTAAAACTCTTACACAGATATACCTGCAGGTAAAATACAGTGCATATGAAACAGAAATAAATGACATTTTAAAAAAGAAAAGATAAAGAAACATAGCCCCAGGTGGGCCATAGTTCAGTGGTGGAGCACTAGCCTAGTTCAGTGGTGGAGCACTCACCCAGTTTACAGAGGTGCTGGGTTCCAGTCCCAACACCACAGGATAAAAATGATAGTAGGGTTTTGTTTTACATTTTCTCTTAATGACAACCCGATAGAGTTGGATGTCAAATGAACTTGACTTTGAAACCTAGTCCTATAACTTACATCTTTATTGACATAGGTTAGTTATCTAAATCCTTTACACTTTGCATTTAAATACAAGGATTGAGCATGTTAACCCTAAAAGATTCTAAAGATTAAAAAAGAAAACATAGCAAGGATTTATCAACATTTGAAACACACGTTGTATTAATTAATCATTGGCCATTATTGTGAGTCCTTATTTTCCTATTTGCATACGTGCATGCATATACACATCCGTGCACACAAACACATACACATAGCATATATGCAAACACACACACTGCCCCCTAATCAGAAATGGGAAGTAAAAGTAAGATGTTGGTGAGAAACCTGTAAGTTCTCTTGCTACCTCCTGGGTGCGGAGGAGCTCCTGGACATCCCTGCTTCCTGAGGAATGTACATTTCTCAAGTAAGGACCCAGGAAAGGTTAGAAGAGACTCACCAGACCTGGGAGAGGTCCCGAGGGTGGGAAACCTGTTCTTGCCCTCAGCTGGTGACTTCAATATGGGCGAAAGTCCTGCTTCAGGCAGCCCCTCTAAAGGTCTCTCCGGGCACCTCGGTGGGGGTGCCTCTCTCTTGGTCCCTCTACAGGAACTGTTCATGGTCCAGACGTTTGCATAGGGGTCAGGGGGCACTCATTCCAATCCTGACCAGCTGCCTCTCCAACTGCTTAAGCCTTTCCCTTCCCCACCCTACTTCAAACATCCTAGACAGTTCTGTGGCCAGGCCTTTAACCCTTTTGGTGCCACCGCCCAGCTTTAAGTGTTCCCTGAACAAAGGGTGGCCACAGGACTCAGTCTCCCGTGGAAACAGGTATGGGAAACCAGGGTGGGGTCCCCCTGAGGGGAGAGGATGTGGGACCCTGACAACTAGGGAACTTTTAGCTTCCCTCTAACAGGGGACAGGAAGAAGCTGGGGAAGGGAAAGGGGAACATCATCCCAGGGCAAGGGTCACAGCTGGAGACCTACTTAACAGCAAGGTCTTCCCCCAGGTCTTTAGGTCCTCTGTCCTCTCTTATATTAGACTCTAAAACTATGCTTTGGTCCCTTTAAGAGGCAGGTTGCAGTAGCAAGTGGGAGGAGAGGTTGTTTTTATTTGTGATGCAAGCACACAGGAAGAGAGATTACAGGCAGCTACAGGTGAGGAGGGCCCTAGCTCTGACAGCATCAGAGTGACCGGCTACTCAGCCAACATGCCAACGCATGGCATGGCTTGTTTTGGATACCAGGCAGCAGGATATTTGACCAGCTCCTCCACCCTTTCCTTAGTAACGACAGAGGGAGTGTGGACTTAGCCCTTGCCTCTTCCTCCAGGGCAGAGGGCAGCTTGGCACAGCTTGAACTTCCTGAGGTAACAGGGAACCTGCCTCTCTTAAGGATCCTGCGGCTTATGGAAAGGGCTCACTGGGAGATTTGCTGTCTCTGACAACTCTGATTTACAGTGCCACGGACAACTTGTCCAAGGGCTTCATCCCTCATGTGTAAAGTGGGGCAGCAAACGGGAAGTGTGGATTTTTGGTAGTCTCTCAGTATGTTGTGGGTCAGTGTGGTGGCACACAGCACTGTGGGACAAGGCCAACTTGGGCTATCTAGTGAGCTCAGACAAGTCTTATCTATAGAGAGACAAGTTTTGAGACTCTAGTCTCAAAAACAGTAAGTAAAAAATAAATATGCTAGACTGCCATCTGCTGGTGATCTTTGGATAAGCCAATTTACGCTGTCCTTCATGACCTATTGAATAAAACAAACAAGTTAGTTGTCTTTTGGTCAGCTATCCTTTGCTCTGAAGTCCTTGCTGTGGGTGGGGGAAAAGGCAGCTGTTGCCAGAAGGAACAATGCACCCTCCCCTACATGCCCCAACTGACTATGAGAAAGGGACAGTGACTTGCTTTTTCCTGAGAATACAGGAGAAATGCTTGTGCCATCTCAGTGGGGAGGAGGCCATGGAAATCCACATTAAACAATCTTGATGAGGATTTGAGCTCCAAGATGGGGGTTGCCAGAGGTCAACACTGAGTGGCCATCTAGGGGCTGGGATCCCCACTGTATGGTCAGTGCTACTCTCCATGTCCCAGCTGTGCACTCCAGGGAGATTAACTTCCTGTCTCTCCACTGAGCAGCCCCCTGATCTCCCTGCACGGTAACTTCTCCACTCTCCACTTTCTTCAGGTCTGAAGGTCTAGATGTGAAGGGAGCAGAAATGGAAGCAGCTGGCTCCCTCTGGTACCAAGCTGAGTGGAGACAGAATGCTGCCCGGATGCTGTAGGAGGGCAAGAGGGCTGGTCTGCAGAAGGCAGAAGAGACCTGGCACCTGCTGGCCTCAGGGTTGCTAGCTATCCTTTTAGGTTGGAGCTGCCATTTGGGCACCCAGTCTTCAGGGCAATGAAGTGGCTGCTTGTTCACCTTCCTTCTCCTCTCACAGATCGGCATACAACCTGATTCAGGGTTCACACGCTCGAAGGTGTGTGTGTGTGTGTTTGTGTGTGTGTGCATGCGTGGAGAGTGTCAAGGAGCGCTGCTGGCAGTCATCCTATCTGATTGCCTGAAGGTGATGAGGGTAGTGCTGAAGCCAACTATTTCAGCTAAGTCTGTCTACAGGCTTCAGGAGTGCTTACATTCTCCAAAGCTATTGCTGAAGGGAGGTTCAAATTCCACCCTGACTCCAAAGCATCTGATCTCTTGAGAGATGAAGTACCTAGTTTAGCCTCTTTTCAAAGTACCCAAGACACTGCCTTCACCATGTTTCTTATCCGCGAGCTCCCGTTTCAGCTCCTCTCCCGACAGTGCCAGTTCATACAACGATCTGTGCAAGGAAAAGGAGAGCGCCCCTGCTTTCTAGAAGAGACCACCCAGAGTGAACACCAAGAAAGAAACAGCTATATGTCACCTGCCCAAGTCCATCCTGTTGTGGGCAGGAGAGCCCTCCTCCTGTGACTTAACTCTGTAACTCCAGTAGAAAGTGCACATGGGAAACAGGGCTTCCCTCTCTGGAAAGGAAGGGTTCAGTACTAGGCAAGATCCTCTCTATCAAATGCCCTCCCCACTTGATAAACCCCTACACCTGTTCACCCTGTCCCAGTCTGAGCATTCCCAGGTTCCCACAGGAACATAATGAACGAGAGTCACCATCTTCCTTGCTTTCTGACCTGGCTGGTGCTGGGGTGTCCAAGCTGCAGGGCCCGAAGGAAGGATGTGAGCTGCCTGAGGGCCACCCCATTTGGAGCTTCCCGTTGTCTCCAAGTCCTTTTCATCCTTCAGGGACTCACAGGCTCCCACGGCTTGGGTAAAGGAAAGGTTAAACCGGTTAGACAGGGGAGCTGAGGAGCGGAATCTAAAGGGGAAACTTGGTAGCAGAAACAAAGCCGGTGTTTGTTGGGTTTCCCTCCTGCCTGGGAGGCTGTTCTCTGACCACGGCATTCCTGCGTTAGACAGAGTCGGTTTACAGTGGAGAAGCCACTGTAAACCGACTCTGTAAAAGCCAAAGCTGCTTTTCCCACTGGCTACTAGAGAGTCCAATGCAGCAGGAAACCCAGCACTTCTTCCTGGCCTGAAAAGAAAATGTGGCTGGGCATTTGGCACAGAGATCTTTAATCTCTGCACTCAGGAGGCAGAGGCAGGTGGATCTCTGTGAGTCTGAGGCCAGGCTGGTTCACAAAGGGAGTTTCAAGACAGCCAAAGCTATGAAATAAGGAGACCCCATCTCAAAACAAAAAATAAATAAATTCAAATTCAACAGAAACCATTACCTTTAACAATTTTTATTGATAGGTATATGTGCAGGTGCCTGCAGAGGTCATAAAAAGGTGCTGAATCCACTATCGCTGGAGTTAAAGGCCACCCGACATAGATTAGCTAGTTTCTGAATTTGGGGCCTCTGCAAGAGCAGTATGTGCTTTTGCTGCTGAGCCATCTCTCCAGCCCCAAAGAGATGCCAGTTCATTTTTTAAAACTTATGTATGATTTTTCTGCATGTATGTCTGTGTACCAATAGAACACCTGGTGCCAGCAGAGACCAGAAGAGGCCACTGGATCCCTTGGAACTAGAGTCAGAGGTTGTGAACCACCATGAGGATGCTGGGAACAGAACCTAAGTCCATCAGAACAGCTAGTGCTCTTAACCACTGAACCATCTCTTGCGTCCCTAGAAACCACTACTTAGAGCAGCGGTTCTCAGCCTTCCTAATGCTGTGCCCTTCAATACAGTTCCTCGTGTGGCGGTGACTCCCAAACATAAGGTTATTTTCATTGCTACTTCATAACTGCAATGTTGCCACTATTATGAATTGTAAATGTCTGATATTTGACCCCCAGGTTGAGAACCACTGACTTACACTAGTACCCTAGAAACAGGCCTAAGAACCATTTTCTAGAAAGGCCGGTACATAGAGCAGGACCATCTCCAGCTGTGGAGAGCCACTGAGAAAGGTCTGAGGGGATTCTGTGGTGATGGACGTGAAGAGATAGATGCCCACAGGGTTCAAAAGGAATCAGGCACATCTCTGGGAATAGACCACACTTCAAGGCCAGGAAAGCCCACTGTGTAGCCCAGGGCTGGAGCTTCAAGACCTGGGCTCCAAAAATGACCTGTCTATTCACACAAGACAAACACATGGGTATGGTATTTTTTATTAGAAAATCCATTTGGTAAGTGCCCCTAATCCAGGCAGAGCCTGTACAGCCCCCATGATCTACCCTCTTGAGAGGAGCTGCCAGGGGATGGAGGTGTCAGTGTTCAATGGGCTCCTCCTGGACCCAAAGAGTTCACATTGCTAATAATATACCAACAGCACCTTGGTGGAACCCTCAAGCCCCGAAGCTGTGGCTAAAGGCAGTCCTGTCTGTATGGCTTCAGTGACAACAGGGAGGTCCTCTCAAACCTCCTGGCCTGCCCCTTGCATTCTGGTTGAGTTCGGGGTAAGATTCAGGACAAAATAGCCACAGGCCAAGGGCCAAAAGAACACATTTGACACCCTCTGGAGTCTAGAAAACCCCTAGTTTCTTGGGAGAGTAGGGCTGAAGAAACTGCACTCAGTTCTTCTTGGGTTTGGGAGTATCGTACTTCCTCTTGCTGGAATACCACAGGAGCAGAGGGATGCCAATGGAGGGCAAGGTCATGACCCCGAAGGCTGCCCAGTCCAGCTGTGGAGGAAAACAAGGGCTTGCTTAGAAGTCTGGGTACAGATGGAGGAGAGAAAAGGAAGGAGGGAATGGTCCCATGGGAAGGGAGTAGCAGGGCCCAGATTGTAAGCAGGACTTTGCCAATCTCTCCCCTCAGACAAAATGGCTCTCTACTAGTCTCCTTTTCAAGCTGTGCAGCCAAAGCCTCACCTCACCCAAATTCTACAGAGTGCTTGAGAAGGAAGGTGGCGTAACAGGCACGTCTCCTGAGACCTTCCTTGCTCACCTTGCAGCTTTGTCAAACACTTGGCATTCCTGGCTCACACCAGGCCTTGAGACACACCTGAGCTGTTCTCAAAGTTTGTCCTTCCTTGGTTCCTCTTTGCCTGGCTAAATCCTCTCTGGACTCAAAGACTGGGCAGGTGGTGCTGACTATAGCTCCGCCAGGGCCCAGTGTAAGACCTGACTGACCACAATGCTTCCCCTTCAAAGCCTTAGAGTCCCTGATGCCATCAGAGGAATTTTGTTGCTCCTATGTCTATGTAGCAAAGCTGGCTGCAAACTGACTAAATGGTTGCAGATGAACTCCTCATGGTCCTGCCTTCATTTCCCAAGAAGTGCTGGGATAGAACACAGGGCCTGAGCATGTGGGGCAAACACCCTAGCAATGGAGCTATGTTCTCAGCCCCCAGATCATCTTATGGGGATGGATTGTGTCTTATTTGGAGCTCTGGATGAATTAAATATATTCCCTCATTCAGTGTTCAGTCAGCTCTGAAAAATTCTCTCCAAGCTCTAGATGGGCTCAGTGGTGTGTAACACTCAACTACCCCAAAACTCGGTGACACCCACTGAATCTATTGGGACCTCCAAGTGACACAGCCCTCTAAGCCAGGCCTACTACTAAAGGCTGAGCAGAGGGAAAAGTCCAAGGGTTTGGTATTGGCTATTGTGAGCTCACTGACAAAAATGTGGGCATGATTACATTAGGAATCTATCTAAAACCATGAGTCTTTGTCTGCCTGCCTGCCTGCCTTCCTGTCTCTCTTACATGAAGGCAAAAAATGAAAAAAAAAAAAAAAAAAAAAGGCAAGAACAAACCCTTCAAGGTTCTAAGGAGACCACTTTCCCAAGGAGCTTCCAGAACTAAATGAGTTCCCGCCCACCCCAGGGGACAGGAGACAGTGCTAGAAGTGCTTACAAAATGGGGGGAGAATCTCCTGTCAAACTCGCGCTGAGCGAGGATTCCTCCCTGTCCAGGGGCGCTGGTGGAGCCAATCTGGAGAAGAGAAAAGTGGGTGTTAAGGCAAGCTTCAAGTCAGCTCACCCGAGAACAGGCTGCTATAGCCGACACATCTCTAAGCATCAGCCAGAGTTACCAATACACACAGGCAAGCGTGTTTGAAGGACAGAGCTAGAGCTCAGGTAGCAGAGCCTCTGTATAGCACACAGAGGCCTGGGCTTTGATTATCATCACTGGGGGAAGAAAAGAAAGAAGCAAGCTGTTGAGGGACAGAGGGATGGCTCCCCGACACCCCTAACTGCAGTTCCAGAAATCCAATCCCTTCTGACCTCTTCAGGCACCAGGTATCCATGTAGTACACACACACACACACACACACACACACACACACACACACACACACAGAGGCAAAGCTCATATACACAAATACATTCTCTAACAAAATTTAAAAGCTTTTAGATAGCATGGTGACACATGCCTTTAATCTCAGCACATGGGAGGCAGAGACAGACAGACCTCTAAAGTAGAGGCCAGCCTGGTCTACAGAGTGAGTCCTAGGACTGCCAGAGCTACACAGAGACACCCTATCATAAGAAAACAAAAATAAATAAATACAAATTTAAAAATCTGAGAGATGATTCTCTTTAGCATTTTGTAAAGAAAAGTAGATTAGGAGCCAGGAGAGCTGAACTCTCACATTGTGGGACTCACCACACAGCGAGTGTCTGTCAAACAGCTCAGGCCAGCTACACAACTAAACCCAAAACTCCATCCACCAGACTTAGGCCCACTCCTGTCTATCAAGTGTATAACGGAGTTACAAGTCCTCCGCAATCATTTACTTATTCCTCAAGAGAAAACACCCTTTTCTACTTACAGGGCTGACCAAGGCTCAGCTGAAGTATTAAGAAGCGTCCTGAATATGCTAAAGCCCCACCCAAATGTACATCAGTTGAGGAGGGCGGGGGCTGCTCCACATTCTTTTGCTTTGAAGAGGGGCTAAGAGTCTGGAGCTCACTGCAAACAACTCTGTTCTCGGGTGGATGAGTGAGCCTTTGATTTTTGTGTCTGTTAACCTACTGCGCACCAGGTACTGCTGGGCATAGTGGTTCTCACTCGTAATCCCAGCACTTGGGTGACTGAGGCTCGAAGATCAGGAGTTCAAGGCTGGCCTCATTCATATATTGGGAGTTTGAGAAAGGCCAGCCCGAGGCTACTGGAGAATCTGTCTCAATCTAAGCTTAAAAAAAAAAAATTCAACCTGTCATAGTGATGTGCACTTTTAGTGCACTTGGGAGGCAGAGGCAGGTGGATCTCTGTGAGTTTGAGGCCAGCCTAGTCTACAAAGCAAATTCTAGAACAGCCAGAGCTACACACAGAGAAACCCTATCTCAAAAAATTTAATCAGGCAATTAATGAATTAAAAATAAAGCTAAGTGCAGTGATGGTGAGGTCACAGCTGGATGAAGTCACACCTGTAAACTTGGCACTGGTAAGGCAGAGGCAAGGGACTGTCACAAACACCAGGCCAGCCAGGTTAACAAAGTGAATGAGTTCTAGGTTACCCAGGAGGATTTAGCAAAACTCTGTCTTCAAAAACAAAACAAAGAAACAAAAGCAACCCCCTCTCCCAGTCCTAGGTGGCAAACACCTTTGACCCTACCCACCACTTGGGAAGCAGAAGCAGGAGGATCTCTTGTGACTGAGACCAGCCTAGTTTACACGAGTCAGAGGAGCCTGGGAAGGTGACTGGAAATGGCAAGGACAGCAATAAAATGGAGAACAAGTGACAAATTACAGACTAAAGGGAGAGCAAAGGGCTGAGAACTATGGTCTCCCACCGGATGCAGCTACCTCGTTCTGAAACTTTATGATTGGAAGCAGACTTCCTTGGGGCTATTCTAGGAATACAGTCAGCCTTAGCAGCTGCTGTGGCAATTTTCTGCAAGAGTTTTTAAAGAGAGACAGCGAGGGGATCAGATGCCTACTGGCTTCTATGTCATCCAACATACATGTATGCTCTCACATACATACAATCACATACATAAAAATCAACCCAAGCCGGACAGTGGTGGCGCACGCCTTTAGTCCCAGCACTCGGGAGGCAGAGGCAGGCGGATTTCTGAGTTCAAGGCCAATCTAGTCTACAGAGTGAGTTCCAGGACAACCAGGGCTACACAGAGAAACCCTGTCTTAAAAAACCAAAAAAAAAAAAAAAGAAGAAGAAGAAAAGAAAAAAATCAACCCATACATTCTGAAAAGAAACTAGGGAGTTTTTAAGAAAATTGGAGCCCCACCCAGCTCAAGGTTTGGACAACTTACCACAACAGGCCCATCCTCCTGGGCCAGGTAAGTAATCGTCGCAGAAGTGAAGTTGAAGTAGCCAGCTTTGAGAGGGCGCAGGACCACTGTGTGGGAGACATTGCTAGCACTGGCCCAAGGGTTAAGGAAGATGACGATGGCCTAGTGTGGTAGTGTAGTCATTTAATCCCAGCACTCATGAGGTGGAGGCAGGCCAACTTCTGTGAGTTCAAGGACACTCAGGGCTACACAGAAACCCTGTCTCAGAAACAACGAAACAAAGCAGTAACAACCCTTCCACCCCGTCCATGTCTGCCACAGACACTCTTTGAAATTTCGCACATGGCATAATATACTAATAATAGATATATACTAATAACATACACTCTAATAGGGCTGGGAGTGGACCTGGGTCCTCTGAAAGAGCAGTAAGTGCTCTCAGCTGCTGAGCCTTCTCTCTAGAGATACACAAACATGTCGGGTTAGTCTTGTGCGCTGTGTCTTCAGAAGCTGAGTTCCCGGGCCCAAGTCCAGACTGCAACCTGATCTTGGTGCACTGTATTAACCTGTAAGAATGCTCCCCAATATCCCTGATTGGTTAATAAAAGGCTAGAGCCTATGACTGAGGAGAAGAGAGAGGAGGGCGGAACTTGAGATCGAGGAGGAGGGTTCAGATAGGGACCATGAGAGGAAGGAGAGACTGGTAAAATGTTGCCATGAGGCAGGGTGAAGCAGGAGCATGTGGCAAGAGAAGCTGAGCGCCTCTGCTGACAAGTGACCGGGCATTCGTCTGGTTACTAGTTTCCTAGCCAGGTTAGAATAGCTCAGAACCTGCTCAGCACAGCACCAGCAGCTTGTAAATAAAATATCAAACAGAAAAGAGCGAGGTAGAGATGCCCTCCCATAAAAGTAATATAACACACACACACGTTTTTAAACAGCTTAGCAAATTCACTGATTATTCCCCTCTCTCCTCCCTCTCCCCCCCCCCCCCCCATGTGCATTTGTGTTGAGACAGGGTTTCTCTGTGCAACCCTAGCTGTCCTGGAACTCCATCTGTGGACCAGACTGGCCTGAACTCATAGACAGCCATCTGCCTCTGCCTCCCAGTTGCTGGGATTAAAGGTATGCGCCACCAGTGTCTTGAATATTTTCTTTTTTTTGAGACGGGGTCTCACTTTATATAGTTGGCTGGCAGACCAGGCTGGTTCTTTAGAGTGCTAGGATTAAAGATGTGCATCATCATGCCTGGCAAGATTTTACTTCTTTATATTTGTGTGTTCCATGGGTTTATGTGCATGTGCACATGTATGTCAGAGCTTAGGCATGTTGGGAAAGGACCTTGGGGTCCTTGGAGCTGGAGTTACAGACGGCTGTGAGCTGTCTGACTGAGTGTTGGGAACAAGCCTGTGCCTTCTGTGAAAACACAAGTGCTCTTACCCTGTCCACGACAGACGCTCTTAAACATACAGTACACAGGATAAAAACAAAAGGAACACAAAGAGAGTAGTTACCCCCGTCAGAAAAATGTAAACATATAGCTGGAGAGATGGCTCAGAGGTTTAAGAACAAACACTTCCTATTCTTTGGAGTTTACTTCCGAGCATCCATAGAGGACAGAACTTTCCCTAATCACAGCTCCAAAGCATCTAATGTCTTCTTGCCTACACAAGCACACACACAGAAAATCTCAATATGTTTTAATACACAAAGCAGGGAGGGGAGAACTAATCATGTAATTCAATAGTTAAAAAATAACTGTCAAACCGGGCAGTGGTGGCGCACATCTTTAATCCTAGCACTCGGGAGGCAGAGGCAGGCGGATTTCTGAGTTCGAGGCCAGCCTGGTCTACAGAGGGAGTTCCAGGACAGCCAGGGCTACACAGAGAAACCCTGTCTCGAAAAACCAAAAACCAAACCAAATAAACAAAAAAACTATCACAGAGTAGTAGTGGTGTACACCTTTGATCCTAGCACTTGGGAGGCAGATGCAGGCGGAGCTCTGTGAGTTTGAGGCTAGCCTGGTCTACACAGCAAGTTTCAGGACAGCCTGGACTACACAGGAAAATCTTGTCTTGAAAAACCAAAATAATAACAATAATAGTAATAATAATAATAATAATTATAAAAAATAATCACTTTCAAATCAGAAAGCAGACACTAAGAGGAAAGGCTAACATGTTACCCAGAGTCTCCATGATGACATTCCACTGAATCTGCTTTGAAAGCACCTCAGACATAGAACACTTCTTACCCAATGTGTGTGAATACTTAGGTCTGTCTCCAGCAATGCAAAGAAAAACAAGCACATTCAATATCCATTCGTGGCCACAGATATCTTTATAAATGTCTGTATCTCCCTAATGGAGCTTGGGGAGATACAGATAGCTTTACCGGCTGAAGGAAGGCACACTCACACAGCTGACACTTCATCCTCCCCAGATATATGACAAAAAACAGGCCACCCATCCAGTCTGTTTGAAGCACCCTTGCTGTTTTCCAGGGAATGTCTCTCTCCCAGCCTTCATCACTTATTTTTAAAAAAAGGATACGGGGCAATCCGGTCCCATTTGACATTGAGCATACCGGAGACAATGCCAAAGTCTTCTGGAGGAAAGGAATCGTCAGACAATTCCACATCTAATGCAGCACTGGAAAGCAGAGGAAATAAAAAGAGTGAGGGACATAAAACTAAGGGAGCTAACCAGAAAATCTACCTGCTGGTCAAAAGAAACCCCGGTGGTAAGTTGGGTCTGTTTTGAAGAATCCAGACCAAGGCCTGGATTCTGTTGCTCAGAAACCCCAGAATATTCAAATATCCAGAAGTGAATGTGCCCAAAGCTATTCCTGCTCTAATTTCTAGATAGGGGAAGTAAGATAAAAATGAAAAAGAAATATAAAAGGAAAGAATAGCAATAAAAGTGCTCATGGGAGCCAGCAGTGGTAGCACAGGCCTTTAATTCCAGCACTCAAGAAGCAGTGCCAGAGACAGGCACTGTTTCCTGTGAGTTTCAGGCCAGCCAGGTCTAAGAGCAGATTCTAGGACAGCCAGAGCTACATGAAGAAACTCTGTCTTGAAAAATAAACAAACTAAAAAGTGATCGTTGGTGAAAGAAAGCCAGGAGTCTTCACCTGAAGTAAAAGGTCAGGATGACCAATCTGTGTCTGCATTTCCTTTTTCACAAGCTGAATTTATTCCTGCCTTTGAAAGCCTTCCTGGACCCCAAAGTGGAAGATAGTTTCTCGTAGTTCACCTAAGGATGCCTTCACTTTCAAAAAGCACCCCGACAAAGGTAAGCCCTCTAACATATTCATTCATTCATTCATTCATTCATTCACTGCACTCGATGCTGGATGACTCCAAAAGAGAATTCACTACCCAACATAATGTTCTCTATGCCCACGTGGAAGCTCAGAAATCAGAAAGGAGCTTGATAATCCCAAACCGTTACCTAGAGCCGACATTGTAGATGTTATACTGCAGGGTCAGGTCCCTCCCTTCCACAGCGTATCTGTTGAGCAATGATTTGGAGGCCAAAAGCCTGGCTCCTTCTTCTGCTTGACTGATGGCTAACAGAGCCAACACCAAAACCGCCAGCAGCCTCATCTTTGGAAAAAAAGAGCAAAGTGAGCAATCGGCCCAAGCATGGAAAAGCACTGCCAGCCTGGCGTCACACTCCAGCCCCGCCGCCAGGTCGGCAGCCGCGGGCCCCGAGAATTGCCCAAATCACAGCAGTGCGCACCACGCTGCTGGTCAGGCCGGGTCACCGGAGACCTCCAGCACTCCTACGACTCCCAGACTCACCGTGAGTACCCCAAACGCCTCCCTGGGCCACAGACAACCGGAAGACAACGTCAGTCTCCAAAAGACCGGAAACGGATCTGGCCGGAAACCCTGATGTCCCTTCCAGTGCCTTGTGGATATTGTAGTTCTGGAACAAGCCCTACCTTCCCCTTTGTGGCGGCTGCTACCCCAAAGGAGTGAGTTATATAGAGTCTTTGACTCTTTCCTGTGTGTTCTCCAATCCCTTCTCTTTAATGCATCCACCATGGAAAAACCCTCTATTTAAGTAAACTAAAATGAAATAAACTGCACAATTTTAAAGTTCAAAGAGATTCCGACTTTGTTGTAAGGCTGTAGCAGCTGATACAGCTTTTCCTTGCCTTCTTAGATTTCCAAGCCGGCTGGCTGGTCACTGCTTTATGTAATTAGCACTTTATAGAGACTTCAGACAACTAGTAAACAGAGCCAGAGAGACCTCTCGGCAGGTAAAGGCACTTGCCACCATGCCTGCCCACCTGAGTTTGAATCCCTGGACTTATCTAATAGGACACAGGCAAGTTCTCCTCTGACCTCTTCAGGAGCGCGCGCGCATAAATACATGAACATGAATACATGCATATAGCACATATGCAGAGGAATTCTTCCACATTTCTTCTGTCGTACTTTTACATTCAGTGTGTGTTTACTGCTCACCTCCTTTGTGCTCTGGCACTGCTATAGATGCTGGGGGAGTGATGAGAGAATGTTCTCCCACTGCACCTGGCTCTCCTGGGATGATGCCCTATGCTTCTTTTCTTCCTTCCTTCCTTCCTTTCTCTCCTTTTGAATGGCCTAGAACCCATGAGAGATCCCTTGGCTTCTGCCTCCTAAGTGAAGCTGGGATTAAAGGTATGTGTCACCACGCCCAGCCCTTTGGTTGACCACTCCATCCCCCATTTCGGGGGAGAGGGTTTCTTTATGTACTGGAACTCTCTATGTAGATCAGCCTGTCCTTGAACTCTGAGATCCACCTGCCTCTGCCTCCTGGTGCTGGGATTAAAGGCACTAACTGGCTTGATTGACTTCTTACAACATTTAATGTTTTTTAGATCACTTTATTATTTGTGTGTATGAGTATTTTTCCTGATGTACATATGTGCACCGTGTGCATGCCTAGTGCTCAAGGAGGTCAGAAAAGATAGCTATCACCTGAGTTAGGAGAAAAACCAATTGTACTTCCTGCTTCTATGTGTTCACTCTTTCCAGCTCCTTCTCTTGATTAAGAGTAAAGAGTGAAGCCTTGTCTCTCAAAAAAACCAAACCAAACCAACCAACCAAACAAACAAACAAACAGAGTAAAGTGTGCCTTGTCCAGACACTTCAGTTGGAATGGTGATATTTTTCTTTGAAGACCCAAACTTTTTATTTTTGGTTTTTCAAGACAAGGTATCTCTGTGTAGCCCTGGCTGTCTGGAACTTGCTCTGGAGACCAGGCTGGCCTCAAACAAAGATCCACCTGCCTCTGCCTCCCGAGTATCCAAACTTATTTCTAACAAGCTGCCTAAACTGTATGCACTGTGTGTGTGTGTGGGGGGGGGCAATAAGTAACATGACTGCTCCATGGTATGGTTAAGGGGAAGGTCTTTTGTATTTTATTGTAAATAAAAGAGATAAAATATCCAGAGTCAGCCGGGCAGTGGTGGGGCACGCCTTTAATCTCAGCACTTGGGAGGCAGAGGCAGGTGGATTTCTGAGTTCGAGGCCAGCCTGGTCTACAGAGGGAATTCAAGGATAGCCAGGCTACACAGAGAAACCCTGTCTCAAAAAACAAAAACAAACAAAAACTACACACACATGCAGAGAAAGAGAGAGAGAGAGAGAGAGAGAGAGAGAGAGAGAGAGAGAGGCATCCAGAAGAGTCCAGAGCAGAAAGAGAAAGAAATAGGCTGAACATGATCAACAGACTGGACATGGCCAGGGTTATCTGCGGGAGAAGGGAAACTAATGTGAGGTCAGCTCGGGAACTTTGAGATATTCCACCAGGGACCCCTCCCCCCTCTGAGCGCAAGGAAGAAACAGGATAGAAAGCAGGTAGACTGGAAGGGAGGGGCTGATTAGCCCCTGCTACCTCATTCCCTAAAGACCAATCAGTTTAAAAGTCACACTGTTCTGCCAATCACATTGTGCTTAATGGCGGCTGCTCTAAAATGCTATATAAGGTCCCTGAACGGGCTCCACAAGGTCGCCCTACCGTGTGTTGGTATGTAGAGCAACTTCAGCATGCTGATGAGTCAATAAATTTCTCTTGCATTTTGCATCAATTCCCGACTCCGTGTGTCCATTCGGAGGGTCTTCGGTAAGTTAAGACTCCCCAGAGTCTTACACTAACCAGAGGTAGGTAAGAGTGAGCATAGTTGGGTTGTAAAAAGGGTGAGTAGCTGAGCGGAGGGAGGCCATGAGCTGGAGGGAGTATAAGGTAGGGAATAGGTTAGGAAGGGCTAGGATGTTAGCACGGGCTTTGAAGTGTGTAACAGGTGTGTGTGATGCTATATATACTGAAGGAGCCTGGATGCCATCATGAGCTGATACAATCATCAACACTACAGGTCAGAGGGAAAGGAAATGATTCCTTTTGGCTGCTGGGAACCAATTTCACAAGTTACAGAGGAATCCTCTTAGAGTCCAAGTTGAGCTCATTTCTGGAAATTAGAACTGCCTTTGGGAGTTTGGGGAATTGGACTTGGGCCTTTGGATCTGACAAACCAAATATATATTAAGCATGCACTGTCCAGAAACCCCACAAGACAGCTGCCTCCAAATTCAAAAAAGGAGTCTTCATCTTTTCTCTGGCCACTCATGCATCTCTCTCCTCTCATTCACTGAGGCACTCAGCCAGTTTTTAGGACATTTACCACTGGGGAGGAGGAAGGTCAGATCAGGACCTTGTACAAACTAAGCAAGAGCTCTACCTCTGACCTCTACCCCTGTTGCAGAGCAACATATAAGCACTGTGATCTACTCTGTGGAAAATAGAGGCAGGCTATAGTCAGGCACATGTAATGCACATGCCTGTTGCAGCATATTGGATCATACTATGAACCCCAAGATTGTGTTATTTACTGAAAAAAAAACTGTTTCTAAGTTGTGGTGTGGCCCAGCCCTTAGCACACACCTTGAATCCCTCTGGCTAGAATACAGACATGCCCTTTTATACACATTTAATTCCAAACAATGAAGGTAAAGTTAGTTTGTAGAAGAAAGCGCCTAATTTGAAAGTGATGTCTAATAGTAGCAGACAAAGTGATGAGCCAGAGAAAGATTTGACAAAATCAGATATGCCCAACTCTCACAAGAAGGGAAAGGATAAAGAAGCAGGGGCTGGAGAGATGGCTCGGTGGTTAGGAGCACTGACTGCTCTTCAACCATCTGTAATGGGATCCGAGGCCCTCTTCTTGTGTGTCTGAAGACAGCTACTTATATAAATAAAATAAATAAATCTATTTAAGAGAGAGAGAGATGCACAAAGAGAGAGAGGAGACAGTTTTACCAGAGAGTTTTACAGAGTCAGGTTATAGAAAGAACAAGCTAGACACAGATGAACATAGAGAATGAGGAGCCAGAAGATTAGAACAGATTGCCAGAGTTAGTTTGAGGCCAAGGAAAGCAATTTAGTCAGCTGGTAAGAAAGAAGCCAGATTGATTCAGTCAGCTTGGAGAAGAGTTTGAGACAGAACAGCTGAGTTGAACCAGCCAGCCAGAGCTCAGAAAGAACTAGAAAGGGTGAGCTTATTCAGCAATAAGTTTCAGAGGCTGAAAACATTTTAGACCTACATAAGATTGTACAGAGGCTAGAGGCTTCCAGGACTAGGGACAGGTTAGCAGACAAAGACAGAAAGCTGCCTAGACAACAATTATATCAGGCAAACAAAAGATACTTTTACCCACTGGGGCTGGAGAGATGGCTCAGAGGTTAAGAGCACTGACTGTTCTTCCAGAGGTCCTGAGTTCAAGTCCCAGCAACCACATGGTGGCTCATAACCATCTGTAATGGGACCTGATGCCTTCTTCTGGTGTGTCTGATGACAGCTACAGTGTATTTATATAAATAAAATATTGTTTTAAAGATTTATTTATTTTATGTATATGAGTACACTGTAGCTGTACAGATGGTTGTGAGCCATCATGTGGTTGCTGGGAATTGAACTCAGGACCTCTGCTCGCTCGCTCCAGCCCCAAGATTTATTTATTATTATATGTAAGTACACTGTAGCTGTCTTCAGACACACCAGAAGAGGGCATCAGATCTCATTACGGGTAGATGTGAGCCACCATGTGGTTGCTGGGATCTGAACTCAGGACCTTCGGAAGAGTAGTCAGTGCTCTTAACCACTGAGCCATCTCTCCAGCCCCCAAATAAAATATTTTAAAAAAATACTTTTACACAAACCGTCTATCCCAACACTCTGGGCGGATCTCTGTGAATTCCAGGCTAACCAGAGCAAAGAAAGAGACCCTTTCTTATAACAATAACAACAACAACAACCACAACAAAATAAAGCAAGCTCTGTCATTTATGCTCAGTGGGTTCTGGAATTTGGCAGAATGTGACTAGATTTACGAAAAGGCAAATGCAATGCCAGACCCTCTTCAGGAAAACATCCTGAGAGGCAACAACCAATGACTTCCCATTGTCAATGAGAAATCCAGTTCCTTACTGTGCACCACACTTCATCGGCTTCAGACAGATCACGTTCCCTCTTGCCTGCTTTCTCACTCTCAGACCTTTGATTATAGCAAGTTATTAAATTTAGAAAAATCTTGGGGCTTGAGAGATGGGTCGGTGGTTAAGAGAAATTTTTATTCTTCTAGAAGACCGAGGTTTGGTTCCCAGCACCCACATGATGGTTGATAACTGTAACTTCACCTCCAGGGATCTGATGTCTGCTTTTGACCTACAACATCAGGCACATATATAGGCAGGCAAAACACCCATACACATAAAATGAAAGTAAGTAAAAACCTTGGCTCAGTAGGTAAAAGGCGCTTGCTGAGTTCAATCCCAGAACCCACATGGTAGGAAGAGCCAATTCTTGCGTGTTAGTTTTCAGATACATGAGCAGGTAGTGTATGAGGTACCTCTTGACTAGAGAGTTTCTAATCTGCTGGGAAATGTTAGGTCTCAGGGAAACTCTTGTCTGAGGCTCCATTAACATATCAAAGCACCTGCGCCCAGCATGTGCCTGTTACAGAGTTAACCTGCTTGGCATACCCTAAACCTCTCCAGCCTCTGAGCTTCCCTTCACCCAGCTTCTCTGATTCCTATATAACCCAGCCATTTTGACTAAAAGGTTCCTTTTGGTTCTCCTCTTCCTTCTTGGTCCGCTTGGCTCCTGGTTCCTCTCTCGGCCCCTTCGTCTGTCTTCTCTAGTTCTCTCTATCTTTTTACCTTTCTGTGAGGGCTGTTCTCTCCCTCACAGCTAGAATAAACTTTCTCCTTAACTGTACCTAGGAGCAGACATGTCCTTATTTTTGTTTTAAAGATTTATTTTATGTATATAAGTACACTGTAGCTGCCTTCAGACACACCAGAAGAGGGCATCAGATCCCATTACAGATGGTTGTGAGCTACCATGTGGTTGCTGGGAATTGAACTCAGAACCTCTGGAAGAGCAGTCAGTGCTCTTAACCGCTGAGTCATCTCTCCAGCCCCTCATTTTCTTTTTTCATTCAAGAAAGACAAACACTATCTTGCCCTATGGTGATCTGATAAGTTTACCTATGGCTTCTGTGAACTCTCCTGTTATTTATTGTTGTTTTGTTGGTTTTTATTTGGGGACGGGTACTTAGTAAATTTCCCCCCTTTCTTTGAGACAGGCCCTCTTGGAGTGAAAGCTGGCCCCAAACTCATTATATGGCTAAGCCTAGCCTTGATTTTCATTCCCTCTCTCTCTCTCTCTCTCTCTCTCTCTCTCTCTCTCTCTCTCTCTCTCTCCATGTACAGAAGTTCATCAGATTACCTGGAACCAGACTTACAGATAGTTGTGAGCTACCATGCGAGTACTGGGAATTGAACCCAGGTCCTCCGAGACTCTGAGAGCAGCCGTGCTCTTAACCTCTGAGCCATCTCACCAGTCCCTGGCCTTGATCTGTTTTTGATCCTCCTCCCAACATGTGTCTTGTGATCTTTGCTTCTGGATACTCATGTCACAGGCACCGTCTTCCCCTTTTCACAGTCTCTAGTTTAAGAGGGAAAGAAGCTCTATGTTCCTGTTGAGGGCTGAAGAGACCCAAGAGCAGGAGACCGACAGACTTCTAAAAGCTTCTGTCCCTCCCCACCTTCATCTCTACTTACTAAGAGTCACGTTCAAGACCGTCACTTTTGTGCTTTGAAAGGTGACCTCTGAGCACTAAGGTCTGTTCGTAGGTGCCATACTCCGAGGAAGGCTTGATGATGTGATTCCGTGTGAGGCTTCCTAGAGAAAAGTCAGAAATGATGATCTCCCTACTTTTTCTGAGGGGCAGTGGCGGGAAGGAGCAGGCACAAGAGAAACAATAGGGTACTGATGTAAATCTGACAGGATTGCTTAGGGATTGCGGTGGGTGTGACAGCCATCTGGAAGTGGGAGAGCCTGGGTGCCAGGAATGTAGCCCAGTTTATGTCTGTTCTGGCTCTCAAAGCCTGAAACTCTAGGGCCCAAAGGCTGGGCAACCCAGAGGGTTTTGCTGTGTCTTGTTTGTTTGTGTGTGTATTTGATTCTAGGCAGGATCTCATACTGTGGCTAAGCTGACCTAGAGCTTTCACTATATAGCCCAGACTAGCCTCAAACTTAGAAGTCTTAGCTTCCCAAGTGCTGAGATTATTTTCATGAGCCACCTTATCCAGTAAGAGCATAAAATTCGAATGCCCAAAGAATGGGAAAAAAAATAAAAAGGTCTATCCCAGCCCTTTGCAAGAAGCCAAATCTATTTGCTCTTTCCAGACTGGATTAGATAGAACCTATCCACATGGTTGGAACCACCTTGTTTTCAGAAACATCCTCAAAGACTCCTAAAGAAAAAACCTTAATCTAGTCAATTTGAACTCTAAGATTAATCACCACAATTGATAAGGAAAAGGGGAAAGTCCTTAGCAAAATGAAAAGGGACCTCCAGCCATCAGCACTGGACCGGCTCTGCTTTGGGAGGAAGCAAATGGGGATCCATTCTACTCACAGACCAGTATCCTCTGGAGGCCACCAGCTATGAGTGGGGCTGATTCCCTTAAGATGATGAAGAACCACTGCTGAGCATGCAGCAGGACACCAAAGAGGTCTTTCCAAGCTCTCACTCTCTCTAAGTTTGAGGCCAGCCTGGTCTACATAGTGAGTTCCAGAACAGCCAGAACTATATAGACAAACCCTTTCTCATCTAAAAAAAAAAAAAAAAAAAAAAAAACCAGTGGTGACCAGGCAGTCTCAGGTTTGGGTAGAAATAGAGTCTGGCACACAGTAGGCTTTGAGATAAACACCTCCACTCATACAATGTTTTGTTTTTTTAAATGTATAATACTAGGTGTGGTGGCATACACTTGGTTTTTTTTGTTGTTTGTTGGTTTATTTTGTTTTATTTTATTTTTAATTTTAAAAAAAAAATTTATTTAATGTGTGTGTGCTCTGCTGCATATATATCTGCCTGCCTAAAGAGGCATCAGATCCCCCATAGACGGCTGTGAGCCACCATGTGGTTGCTGGGAAATGAACTCAGGACCTCTGGAAGAGCAGTCAGTGCTCTTAACCGCTGAGCCATCTCCCCAAACCCCATGGCACACACTTGTAATTCCAGTACTTGGGAGGCAGAGGCAGGCTGATCTCTGGCTCAGCCTAGTCTGATCTACAGAGTGAATTTCTGATTAGCCAGGACTGCAAAGGAAATCCTCTCTCCAAAAAGTAAAACAAACAAAAACTGTATACGCTTAAAGCATGCAATTAGATAAACTTTAGCATGAGTATATACTCACGAAACCGTCACCACAAGGCAGAATCAACTATGAACAGGAGGGATTTTAGAAGAGGCAAATTGCAGGGTGACAATTTGTCTTCCAACAAAGGCCACTTATTTAAAAAAACAAGACAAACCTTATTTCACTTCTTAGTTATGTGTGCATGTGTGTGCGTGTGTACGTTGAGGCTAGAGGAGCCTGCCAGATCCCCTGGGAGCTGGGGTTACAGGAGGTTGTGAGCCGTCTGACCTGGGTGCTACCAACTAGATTCAGCTCTTTCCCACACACCAGATATTTTTTTCTATCTTCCCTCCTTTCCTTCCTTCCTTCCCTCCTTCCTTCCTTAGACAGAGTCCTCCATAAAGACCATACTCTGCCTCCAGAGTGCTGGGGTTAAAGGCATGTGCCATCACACCTGGGTCTAGCTGCTTTATAATGGTTTTTTGTTATCATGGGGGGTGGGGAGTACATGTGCAACAGTTGGTGTGTTGGGGGATAGGTCTGTGCACTCTGTATTCAGATGCTGATTTCTGTGCGCAGAGATGTGGTTGGAGTCAGGACGTTGGCACTGTCATGATTATTAGAGCATCTCCTGCCTCAGTGATGTGTCAAGATTGTTAATAAAGAGCTGATCAGCTTATAGCTGGCCGGGAAAAGAGGGAGGATCCTGGCTGTTACACATGAATGAGAGACTTGGCTGATGCCAACTACAGTCACATGAGGCCGTGGAAATGCCCCTTCTCTGTGAGCTGAAGGGAAGGGGCAGGGCCAGCCACAGCATGAGGAAGTCTGAGCTGACACAGAAGCCAGAGAGAACACAAGAAGAAACCCAGCTATAGAAGAACTTCTGATTGGTTAAAAAAAAATGTTTGGAATTATTGTTAAGTGCTAAAGAAGGAAAGAAACTGGGTATAAAGAAGTCATAGACAGATACAAACAATTTAAAATTAGTAAAAATTAAAAGCAATAAGACAAATAAGGATGAGAAAAGCAATAAAACCAGTCATTTGGACCCTATATAGTGCCATCTTAGATGGCTTAAAGACAGAGACAGAAGAAGAGACAAATTGTACTACTGAGATTGGATATTACCAATTATGATTATTATGATGCTGGTGATTCTATGCTGGTGATTGTAAGATTAGTTTTTTTTCCACCCCGTTCCCTCCGCCCCAATCGCTCTGGCCCAAGGATTTATTTATTTATTTATTTATTTATTTATTTATTTATTATCTAAGTACACTGTAGCTGTCTTCAGACACACCAGAAGAAGGCATCAGATCTCATTATGGATGGTTATGAGCCACCATGTGGGTGCTGGGATTTGAACTCACGACCTCTGGAAGAGCAGTTGGCACTCGCTCTTAACTGCTGACTCTCTCTCCAGCCCCCCTAAGATTAGTCTTAATCACTTTCTGTGCTTTCTCAAAGAAAAAGAGATTTAGAGGTACTAGAAAAAGAAAAGGGAGAAGTGGAAACAAATTGTAGAAGAGAAAGTTAGGGAAACTTATAAAGAAGAATCAGAAAGAAGCTCAGGCAGAGGCAGAGAAGTTACGTGAGCCTACTGTGCCATCTTATAATGAAAATCAAGAAGCCAGCCAAAGGTTGCTAGAAACCAACCCTAGCTTATCTGATCACTGTACAAAATATGCCAACAGACGCTTGATACCCCCGAGGTTATGAAAATTTGGGTGGCATGCTGTCGATGTGCTGGATTTTAAAAAATTAAATAAAAATGTTACCACATAGAGTATGCATTCACCATATGTGAAGCAGATACTAAAAAGTCTTGGGCAATTCAAAACAGAATAATCTTCCAGGACTGGAAAGATGACAAAAGCAATAAGGTGTCATAAGGTTTCTCACACTTCTTAAGTAAGTGTGTTGTGAAAGGGTGGTGTGTGACTGTTTCGGGTTTTCTTTTTCATATGTTCACAAATTCCCTTCAGATGTTGTTGTTATCAAGCCTGGCTTGGATGTCAATCATTTGATCCTCATGTGTCAGCCTCCTGAGTACAAGTCAAAGGGTAGAAGATGTAACCCCAGTGTGTCTTGTTTTGTCAACATGTTTTAACAATGTTAATGGTAGAATGCTTTAGAAGAGAATATAAGAAACATTAAATAACTTACATGTATCCAAAGCAGCATTCTCTCTCTCTCTCTCTCTCTCTCTCTCTCTCTCTCTGTTTTATTTTTCAAGACAGGGTTTCTCTGTGTAGCCCTGGCTGTCCTGGAACTCACTCTGTAGACCAGGCTGACCTCAAACTCAGAAATCCACCTGCCTCTGCCTCCCAAGTGCTGGGATTAAAGGCGTGCTCCACCACTGCCCGGCCCAAAGCAGCATTTTCATCTCTCTAGTAGAGATGTAATGAAGTAGGATAATCAGCAATCAACTGTATATCTTACAACATGGCTTGATTGGTATGGATATGTGTATATTAGATGGTTCCTGCTTCTTCATATTCCCCTTAGTTATCATTGGGCATTTCATCTTAAAGTATGCCTTCTATGGGAATTATATAAAGATGTCAGATAATCTAACAGCAATGAGACTTTTTTTAAAAAAAAAATTCTGTTATGTGTGTGTGTGTGAGTGAGATTATGAGTTTTTAGGCCATGACATATATGTGAGGACTGGAAGATAACGTTGTGGGGTCTACTTTGGTCATTTTATATGATGGTCAAGGTCAGATTGTCAACTTTGCATATCACAAACATTTCCTGCTGAGCCTTCTCACTGATACTCAAATAAAATTAGTTGAAATATTACATTAATAAAATATTGTAAACATATTTTTTCCTAAGGGTGGAAGAAAACGATGATTTGAATAATAAATCCTATTTGCAAATGGGGAAAAAAACCACTCAGGGGGCCTCTTGCAGGCTCCAATATCAGATTCAAATCAGCCATCTCAGGTCTGCAGCAGAGCAACTAATCTGCAGAACAATTGAGCAACACTGCTCTGAAAATAGACATTAAAAAGCCAGATATAAAATAAAATAAATTAAAAAATTAAAAAAGAAAGAAAGCTGGGGGGGGAGGGGTTACTGGTCAGTGGTGAAGAGTACTGACTGCTCTTCCAGCTTTTCCAGAGGTCCTGAGTTTAATTCCCAGCAACCACATGGTGGTTTGCATCCATTCATAAAGGGATACAATGCCATCTTTCAGTGTGTCTGAAGACAGCTACAGGGTTCTCATATATATATATATATATATATATATATATATATATATATATATATAAAATATATAAAGAAACCACCTTTTCAAAATCCAGATATCAAAGTCAGAGCAGCTCCAATAGTTAAAGCATAAAAGCCCAAAAGAGAGTGAGAGACAAAAAGGGAGTGAGAGACAAGTATTTTAGGGAACCTCTATAGATGATATCTACAGCTAGGATACAAGATAGGTCTGCAAAAAATTCTAACACAGAAGGTATGAATCAGGAGAAACAAATAACTTTTAATGATTTTCAAAAATTGTTGGGAGACATTAAGTGGCTAATATCCATAATTGGGTTAACTACTCAAGAGCTAAGTAATTTAGTTCAAACCTTACCAGGTGATAAAGATTTAACTTGTCCAAGAATATTATTAGCTGAGACTGAAAAAGAATTGGCTCTGGTAGAAAAAAATTACAGAATTCATCTATAGACCATTTGGATCCAAAGATTGCCTATATTTTAGTTATTTTTGCCTTCTAGTAATTCTCCCACAGAAATTCTTATGCAAAGTGAAGACTATATTTTAGAATGACTATTTTTAGCATATAAACAGTAAAAAAATTTAAAAAACAATATAAAAAAGGTTTCTGAGCTGGGCAGTAGTGGCACACGCCTTTAATCCCAGCACTTGGGAGGCAGAGGCAGGCAGATTTCTGAGTTTGAAGCCAGTCTGGTCTACAGAGTGAGTCCCAGGACAGCCAGGCTACACAGAGAAACCCTGTCTCAAAAAAAAAAAAAAAGAAACCCTGACTAAGACAATTGGCAATAAATTTTTGGGAGATATTAACAACAAATACCCCCAAAGCAAGCAACCACAGTTTATTCTCCCTGATACAATAATAGGGACACCAATTTCTGGAGCCCCTGAATTCTATAATGATGCAAATAAATCAGGAAAGGCAGGTTATAAGTCAGGAAATATAAGTAAGCTAATTCAAAGTCCCTCTGATTCAGTTTAAAAATCAGAGCTACATGTCATTCTTACAGTATTACTAGATTTTCCTGAACCTCTTAACATAGTCACTGACTCTCAATATACAGAAAGAGTTGTTTTGCATATACAAACGTCTGAAAATTTTCAGGATGATTGAACATAGAGCACAAAATCATCTTTAGCTGAAGTGTGCACACTACACATTCCATATGTGTGCTAATGCAAACATGTATACAATCTTTAAGAGCTTGTATGTTCACAAAGAAAAACAACCAGACACCAGTGAAGTTGAAGCAGCCCTGACCAGAGTTAAGGTGCTGAGACATGTTTATTCCAACATCCTGCTTGATCTAACCTCAGACTGTCTCAATAGCTCTTTCATCACTTGCTTCAAGGACAGCTTAAAAGTGGCTGACTCCAGCTTACCTAGATTCACAAACTGTCCCATTGAGGGCTTCATTTAAACCCTGAACTTTCCCATCACAGAGACTGGACAACAAATGATGCAGCTCGCTTTCCTAGGACTTGGCCAATATCCTACTTTTCTTAGGGCCCCCAAAAGAGAATGCTGCCTCCACACAGCAAGAGGCAATTTTAAGAGAATAACACTCCATTCCCCAAAAAATGGGGTGGGTGGTTTTTGGTTGTTCATTGGGTGATAGATGTTTTGTCGTTGTTTTTGTGGGGAGCGGGTGTGTGTGTGTGTGTGTGTGTGTGTGTGTGTGTGTGTGTGTTGGTCACAAGTTGTTAATGGTCTTGATCAGGGGGGAAACAAAGGAGGTTAGATTCAGGGATTTATTTCTCTCTTTTCTTTCCTCTCTCTTTTTCTCCTATCTAGTGTTAGTGGAAAAAGAGGGGAGAAGGGATAAAGAGAAAAGGGGGATTTAGGAATGATAAGGTAGATTATTGGATATATTTTTAGGCCAAAGAGCGTTAATTAGATATATATTTTACATTTGCTACAGACTTTTTATATTGATACAGCTTTAAGATTACATTGTGTTACCACACCTCAGCTCTTGTTTAAGGTATTGTACCTGTTGTAACTCAATTATAAATGCAGGGTGAACTTCTAGTTCTTTTGAAAGCTGCTATTGAAAACTGTTTAGGATATTTTAAACATGCAAGTTTATAGTCAATCAAACTTATTGGTCATGTTAGATAGTAGCTTAGTTATTACAGAAATTGTTTCCTAGGTTAAATAGATAGTAAATAGCTAGAAACAATCAATTCACATATAATACAGATAGTCTTCAAAAATACCAGAGAGCTACAGAATATGGCATTTAAAGATCTTTTGTTAACATAAGGTTTTCATGACAGTGAGATGTCTGTTCCTGGAAGCATCCCCATTTTACTTCAAAGAAGATGAAGAGCATTGAAGAACTGCCTTATGGTGTTTGCTTCATATGTGGCAAGCTGCCACTGGGCAAAAAACTGCCCTTGCTTCATCTAATGTTAGTATGCTGTCCAAGTTAGAGAGAAGCAATGTAGTCCCCAAATGGTGTGCTATAAAAGCCATCAAAGTGGTAGCCAGCCCCTCCTTCCTGCCCCAGACTATAATCAGGTAAGACACCCTCACAGGAGCTTTCAAAGTGTCTGCTCCTGTCAAAATGGTAACACTAGGACACCCTCTCAACCTGCAGCCCGTCATAGAAGCACCATCTATGGTGGCACATCTCCTTTCCTGTCTCAGCCTACAGCCTTTGTAAATACAACTGCAGGAGCTGTCCACAGTGGCTGCACCGCTTCTCCAGCCTCCCCAGGGAGCTCCACAGAGATGGCACTGTAAGGCTCTATTGAGCCTTAACTTACCCAAGACCCTCCGAGTAAACACATGAAGTCGGGGATTGATGCAAAATGCAAGAGGAATTTATTAATTCAGCATGCTAAGGTTGCTCTGCATACCAACATGGGAGAGCGACCTCGTGGATCCCGGTCAGGGACCTTATGTTCAGATTTTAGAGCAGCCGCCATTAGGCACAATGTGATTGGCAGAACAGTGTGACTTTTAAGCTGATTGGTCTTTAGGGAATGAGGCAGCAGGGGCTTAATAAGCCCCTCCCTTCCAGCCTATGTGCTCTCTAACCTGTTTCTTCTAGGAGGGTAGAGGTCCCTGGTGGAATATCTCAAAGTTCCCAAGCTGACTTCTCATTCCTCCCTTTTTCTTGTGCATGCTTCAATCCTGAAGCTATTGTTGATAGCTGTGCATCTCATACTCCTGGTCTTCTATATCTAGCTCTTTGTATTTCTGCTTTAAGATCGTTAGCTGTACTGCACCTATGCATTCCTTAACAAAAGCAGCCAAGCAGTTCAAAATTATAGGGGCCAAAAGTCAACAATAGCAGGAGAACAGTTAAGGTCTTAACAAGGTCGATATGAGGGCGGTTAACTAAGAGGTTAAACCAAGACTTGAACCAGCCCTGGCTCTGTTCTCTCTCTCTCTTCCGCTTGGCTAACCCTACTTTTACCTTGGCCATTGAATCTTTAACAATCCCAGAATGGTCTATATAAAAGCAACACTTTTTAGCTAAGGCGGCACATAGCCCTCCTTGCTGGAGGATAAGTAAAGTCTAATCTCCTCCTATTCTGTAGTACTACTTCTGGTAACAAAGTCAGTGATTCTTTAAGATGACTGATGGAGGCCAGGCAGTGGTGGCACACACCTTTAATCCCAGCACTTGGGAGGCAGAGGCAGGTAGATTTCTGAGTTTGAGACCAGCCTGGTCTACAGAGTGAGTTCCAGGATAGCCAGGGCTACACAGAGAAACCCTATCTTGAAAAAACAAAAAACAAAACAAAACAAACAAACAAACAAACCAAAAGGCAAAAGCATTTTTCTACGTGGTGCAGGTAGAAAACTCCTGAGTACAGGTGTGGGTCTGTGTTCTGTCTCACTGCTGGGGTGTGTGAACGCTGCTGGCAGACTAAATGGGAGGGCTTGGAGTTGGGAAAGGTGAGTGGTGGGGATGGGGGTGGGGACAACACTGATGGCAGAGCTCTAAATGACAAAGGCTACCCCCCCCCTTTGGCAGTCCACAGTGAGAGAGATAGTCCTTCTTTGTCTAAACTGGTTATTCATTGTTCTTTGTGGAAAACGGGTGCCTATGGACTTACTCAGGGTGGACCAGAGATTAAATATCTTTTGCATGAAGGAATGTCCAGGAAGGGAAGGTTATTGGCTGAACCTCAGGCGACCCATCTAGGTACCTCATTAGCATGAAGAACTCTGTGTTCTGTGCTATGTGATTAGTGGTCACGATCTTCATGTGCAGTGTAGTGGTCAAGTGTTACAGGATAGGAACCAGGTCAGAGAAACCCCTACTGTTCTGCCGAGGTTTCTGAATCCATTCAACCTTCCCAGTTTTTGTCTGGTGACATGGTTTCACTTGCCCACATTTTATTTTATGTGCATTGGTGTTTTGCTGGCATGTATGTTTGTGTGAGAGTGTCAGATATTAGAGTTACAGATAGTTGTGAGCTGCCATGTGAGTGCTGGGAATTGAACCCAGGTCCTCTGGAAGAACAGTGTTCTTCTAGTGCTCCTCACGAAAGAGATGGCTATCAACATACAAGAAGCTTATAGAACGCCAAATAGATTGGACCAGAAAATAAAATCCTTCAACCACATAATAATCAAAACAGTAAATGTACAGAATATTCAACAACAACAAAACAATATTAAAAGCTACAAGAGAAAAAGGCCAAGTAGGGACTAGAGAGATGGCTCAACAGTTAAAAGCACTGACTGATATTCCAGAGGTCCTGAGTTCAATTCCCAGCAACTACATGGTGGTTTACAACCACCTGTAATGAAATCAGATGCTTTCTTCTAGTGTGTCTGAAGACTGTGACAGTGTACTCATATACATTTAAAAAAAAAAAAAAAAGGCAGACCTATCAGAATTACACCTTCTCAACAGAGACTCTAAAAGCCAGAAGATCCTGAACAGATGTCTTGCATTCTTTAAGAGACAACAGATGTGCTCATTGCTACGCTGAAGCCTATGTAGACCTCAGAACTCTTGGTGGTGGATGGGTTTGGGCACTGTGTACTCAGATGCTGATTTCTACACTCAGATAGATATCTGGTTGCATCTGAAGGATGGTATGGTCAACCATCTCTGGTCTCTATGTTATTTAAAAACTGTTTTCCATCACCCCTGATTGGTTAATAAAAGAGCTGATCAGCCAATTAGCTGGTCAGATTGAATTTGTGACAAGAATTATTTAATTATTTTGCATTGCTGGGGTCTCACAGTAGTCCAGACAAGCATTCTAACACTGACCTACATTTCCAACTCTGAGAAGCCTTTTTTTATCTGTCCCTAGCACCCCTGTTTTTTCAAAACAGGGTTTCTTTGTGTAGCCTTGGCTGTCCTAGAATTCACGCTGTAGATCAGGCTGGCCTTGAACTCAAGAGTTCTGCCTGCGTCTGCCTCCTGAATGGTGGGATTAAATGTGCATGCTGCCACTACCACTCAACCTTGCCTGCTATTTTTTAAGATAGGGTCCCACCGCATAGCCCAGTCTGGGCTTGAATGCATGGCAATCCTCTTACCTCCCCTGCTAGCCTACCTCTGGGCTTGGTATTTGTTGACTTATAAAAGTTTAATTTTATTATTTAAAAATTCCTGTGTCTGAGAATTTTGCATGCATGTCTATATTTGCACATATGTGCTTGGTGTCTGTAGAGGTCAGAAGAGAGAGTTAGATTCCCTGTAACTGGAATTGAATATTATTGTGAGCTGCAATGTGGGTGATGGGAACCGAACCCTGGTCCTCTTCAAGAGCATCCAGTCAAGAGGTCTTAGCCACTGAGCTGTCTCTCCAGTGTGGGGGGTATTTTTTTCTTTTTCTTTTTTCATTAACAGTACTGGAATGGAAGCCTGGATTTGCACATGTGCGAGCCAAGCACTCAATTTCTATGCTGCTCTTTGAAGTCCATGTACCTAGTTTTAGTCTCGTTACTAATTTAGTTCATTTTGAGTTTTGTTTTGTCTGTGTGTCAGGTGGGCTTCAAACTCAAGGCAATTGTTGACCTCAAGTTCCTAAACGCTGAGAGAAAAGGGTAGAAAAGAGCAGTTATTTGGTACTGACCTGTTGACTCGTTTACTTATTGGCTTAAAGCACTGCCAGGACTGTGTATAGTCAGACCTGACTTTCCGAGGAAGAGAACCACCTGCAAAGGCCCCAAGACAATTGTTAAAAGGAAGAAATAACTAAACCAGAATGGGTCATTGTCCTTAACAACAAATGTGACCACACGTCTTATCTGTCACTGTGCCTTTCAAAAGCAAAAGCTGACTGCCAGTATATAAGCTTGCTTGTCCCACCTTGTAGCTTACAGTATGAAAAGGACAGTACAAGCTGGACCCTAAGTAAGGCCTTTCAGAAGTGATCCTGGCTTTGGTCCCCAGTGGCATGTCCACTCTCCACTCTCAGTGGTGCTGGAGTGCTTATTCCAGAGATTTCCACAACCTCACCACATCTGCTAATCCACACGGTTTGTTGACTTGTTTTGTACATATATGAGTGCTCTGTCTGCATGTATTCCTGCATGGCAGAAGAGGCCACTGGATCCCATTACAGATGGTTGTGAGCCACCTTGAGGTTGCTGAGAATTAAACTCAGGACCTCTAGGAAAGCAGCCAGTGCTCTGAACCACTGAGCTATCTCTCCAGCTCCCAGTCCATCAGGTTTTGTTTTGGTTTGTTTTTTTGTTTTTGTTTTGTTTTTTTTTTCTAGACATGGTTTCTCTGTATAGCCCTGGCTGTCCTGGAACTCACTCTGTAGTCCAGGCTGGATTTGAACTCAGTAATCCACCTGTCTCTGCCTCCCAAGTGCTGGGATTAAAGGCGTGCGCCACTGTCCCTAGCATTTAGCAGTACTTTTATTTCCAAAAGTGTTGTTCTAGAAAACTTTATAGTGATTGAGATCAAGTTCTATGACTTCTGTTCTTTATTACTGAGATATGTTCATTTCTAAGTATAGAGTTTGTAACTGCTGAGGCATGTGTGGGAAATGTAACTTCATACTTACCAGCTGCAGCAAAACTACTGTTTTGGTGCTCACATTGTTCTGGCATCGGCCTTTGGGAGCTGTTCCAGTTGGGGCTTTTATCCAAATCCTGACAGGATGCCATCACTGTGTAAATTCTGCCATTTTCATTTTTTTTTTTTTTTTTTGGACACAGGGTCACTATGCATCCTTTGATGTTCTGAAACATACTACAGAGACCAGAGAGTAGCCTTGAACTCAGAGAGCCTCCTGTCTCTGCCTCCTCATTGTTGGGATGCTATTGGCTGAGTTTATGTGTATGTATTTGCCTATATGTATGTGTACCACACATGTGCAATACCTAGGGAAGTCAGAAGAGAGTTTAGGATCCCCTGGGATTGAAGCTACAGATGGTTGTGAGCTGCCATGTAGGTGCTGGGAACTCAGTCTACAACAGCCTGTGCTCTTAATGGCTGAGCCCCAAGCTGCTGTTTTGAAACCACTTCCTTATTTTATGCCATGAAAGATGCTCTGGCCAATTTACTTGCTACAGTCTCCAATCAACCATTTCTCCAAAACCCCCAGTTCCTCTCCTTCCAGCACCACGAATTAAACTTAGGGCCTTATATCTCCAGTCCCCTCTTCCCTTATCTGGAAAATGGGTTTTACCTTGCCCTGGCCTTGTCTCAGCTTCTGGAGTGCTAAGATTATACGCACACTCCACCATGCTCAGCCTGTTGTAACACTTCCCAGGCCCAGGATGTAGGCTGCTTCTTACCTAGCTTTGCTTACTTTTACCGAGCAGACATTAATACCGGCCTCTCAGTTTAAGCTCAGGCATAGGGTCACAGGGCTTCCTGAATGGGTTGGCATGCTGCAGAACATGGCTGGCTAACTCTTAGCTGACCTGGTGTAAGTGTTGTATGTAGCAAGGCTCCTACTTCTTCTTTTTTTTTTTGTCGAGACAGGGTTTCTCTCTGTCACCCTGGATGTCTGAAACTCACTCTGTAGACCAGGCTGGCCTTGAACTCAGAAATCCACCTGTCTTTGCTTCCCAAGTGCTGGGATTAAAGGCATGCACCACCACTGCCCGGCTGGCTCCTACTTCTTAAGTTCTAACGTTATCCTCGCTTAGCTGCCAGCTCCAAAGTCCTCTGGCAGGCAGCTCAGTCTCTCAGTGATGACTTTCCAGTTAGTAAAATTTTCCAAGTCAAAGGCAGCACTTAGGGCCAGCCACATGGTAAAGGTGGTAGAGCAGGTAAAGGTGTTTTGCCACCAAGCCTAGGGACTCAAGTTCCAATCTTGGATACACCATGTGTATTCAAGGAGACCATGATTAAAGCAAAGAACCAACTCCCAAGTTGTCCTCAGTCCTTCATGTGTGTTCCACAGCACACTTGTGTATTCACACACACACACATATACACACACAATAAACAAAAATAATTGCAATATTTTTAAGAAGGCAGCTGACCTGGAAACTTCTAGTTTCTTTGGAAAGTCAGTTATGTCAAATGATGTTTTGCTGGGGCGCGGGTGAAAGGGTGTCTTGCTAAAGCAAACACGTGAAAGGCTGTTTTCCTGAGGTAGACACAGGTGAAGGGACGCTTGATGAAGGAGTATAAACATGACCCCACAGACAGTGGGAGGAGCTTTGATTTGCTCTGACATGCTAATCTTCTGCTAACACACATGTATTGGTTCACCTTACATCTGTTGTGGAGCCCCACTTGTGGTAACACTGCCATTGAGAGCTCGACAAAGAACTGCTCATGAACAGCTTGCTGCTTCAGTGGGCCGGGTTGGCGAGCCTTGCAGTTTCTTCAGGATTTAACTACAGCAGCTGGCTCGTGCCTGGTCTGCCTGCCTAGAGGACTGGTCTGCAGCTGCTGCTGCCGAGTCATACTTGGTGTTTGCTACGGGACTGAACTGCTGATAAAGATCAAGTTTGCCCCCAAAGAACTGAACATGTCCACTTCCCTCATATCTTAATAACTCTTCTCTTCTACTACCTCTGCTGGGTGGTGAACGTTTATCAAAGTAGGCTGCAACAAACTTTATGGCTATAGGCAGCCTTTAAGTGCTGAGTTTCAAGCCAGACTTCCTGTTCCTCGATGTTTCCATGCGTTTTCTTCTTTTACCCTGCACTGGGATTTGCACTGAGGACCAGCCTGCAGCAGTCTCCCATTCTCCCTTGTGTGGTTCCTTCTCACATCACCAGAGGCTACTGATAGCTCCATTGTAAAAAAGATAAGGCAAGTGTGGCAGCTCAGCCTTCAATCCCATCACTTGGCCACTGAGGCAGAGGGCTGCTGCGAGTTCTAGGCCAGCTTGGTCTTCAGTGACACCCTATCAGAACACCAAACCGAAGCCCAACTCAAGACAGTGGTATGTCTTCAGCATGAGTCCTCCCTCAGAAAACAAACACCAATATAACCTCACAACAAAAATCACATTATTTATTTACAAAGGCCAGGGTGGGTGTTGGGAGTTAGAGGGAAGGGAAGGCATGTCTGAACTGCTTGGGACCCTTCCCCACCTAGAGCAGGAGGCCTTCTTACCTCTGTCTCTCAGCCAGGGGTCCTCCAAGTACCTGGACCACACAGTGGAGAGAATATGGTGAATGCTTCCTCGGTACTCCCGTTGAGCAAAGCCCAATTCCATACCAAAGGCTTTCTGCCCTAAAACTTTCTGCCCTAGAGGGAACCAGCAAAGAACAGGAAGGCAGGAGCTCTAGAAGAGAAACCTCACTATTCTTTCACCAAGGAAGCAATGGTGGCCAGGGTACCAGTCAGCCATTATCGATAGAATTACTCAATATGCTTTCTGGTTACCCAATACCCAGAGACCCAGGTCCACTATATTCTTCCAATAGACTGGCCCTTGTACCTACTTATCTCTGTTGACAAAGTTGCAAGCCAGAAATCAACAAAGAACACACCCCTCCCCAACTTGCATGTATGCATATACACAGATTTTCTATGATGCTGAGAAACCCCATGAGATCTTCTGTAGAGTGGGGCTCAAAATACCAGAGCCTGAAGCCTGGGTCCATGGAAATGTGTGTGAGCATGTTTGGGAACAATGGCAGCAATCTGATTCCTCGTGGGTCACACGGTTCAGCTTTGTTGAGCTCCTTTCTTCAATTCAAAGTTCATTAGTCTCTCTTCTTCTGTCAGGCCTGAGCCTGGCTTCTCCAACATGAAATCTATTTGTGTTTCTAGACTGTCAATTCCAACTTCCAAGCCTCCTGCTCAGGCTGTCTCCCCCAGTCCCTGCTTCCAAGAACTCCCAGCTGTTGCTCTTGAGCACCAGTCCCCACTGGTCTTGTTTGATCTTGATAAGCCTGCCCAGGGTGCTGACTCAGTGCTCCCTTTGGACAGAAGGACAGGTTCTTTTTCCTTGCCTCAGAGTCCCAAAGGAGCCCATGAAAAAGTGCTGGACGAACGAGTATGGGGTAGACAAAGAAAAAGTTTCACTAGCGCCTGGCCAAACAGTGAAATTCAAACTGGTTGAGCTGAGGTGAGGCAGGGAGGGAGGGAGAAGAGTAACGTAAGGCAAGCTAAACTCTAGTGGTACTGACGGAAGACTTCCGGTTGGCCAGGCAGGGTCCTCCTCTCAGCCCCTTGGAGAAGACTGCACGTTGCCAAGGTACTTGTGGGCAAGAAGGTGTGGCCAACTGACACACTGTTCACACTAGATAGCTCTGCTCTAAGAGGACCAGAGGAGATTTCATGAGACAGCAAACAAATCAAAATCCTTGGACAGAGCTATGGGTTGGGCACACGCCTCGGAAGTTGCCCTGCTGTTCTGTTCATAGGGGTCAGAGAAGACAGGCTATAGAAGGTAGGGCTTGACAGAGGAGCCAAAGGCTGGAGCTGAGAGGTGGGGAAGGCAGGAGGCAGGGCCAAGGGATCAGGAGAGCTGGGAGCCCAGGAGTCTCTCAATAGCCGCGTTGATGTCCCCTCCTGTGGCGATCAGGGCCTGTAGGTTGGCCTCATGGTTGACAAAGCCCATGGAGTTGAGTTGCTCCAGCTGCTGTTGAAATCTCACTTCTGGCATCGGCACCTGGAGGAGGCAGGCCTTGGCAAGTGGGCATGGACCCATTCTAGGGCTAGCCTCTTTGTTCCTTCCTTCCTTCCTTTTTGAGAATGTTTTGCTATGTAGCCCTGGCTGGCCTTGAACCTGCAATTCTCCTGCCTCAGCCTTCTGAGTGCTGGGATTTCAGGCATGAGCACTGTGCCTGCCTCCACAGGAAGAGAATGAATGAGTGTTTACATGATACCAGTAGGTCCCCAATTCCCCATAATCAAGGATGACCTTTGAATCTACTTGTGTGTCATCCTGCCTGCCCATCCCGCTCCCCCCACACCAGGGCCTTGTGCTTGGAGTGAGAAAAAGTGAACTGCAAATGAAGGACAGGGAGCCTGCGTCACAAGATAGTAAATAACTGTAATAATAAGACAGACGATGTTTTTGTTAAACTTTCCACGTCCCTGGTGGACCTGGGCCCGCGTCAGCTGGTTCCTAAATGCTTTCCAGATGTAACAGATGCTTCAAAGGCCACCGCTGGGATAGAGATTTGGTTAGGAGCACTGGTTACTTTTCCAGAGGCCCCAGGTTTGATTTCTAGCATCTACATGGAAGCTCACAACTGTCTGTAACTCTAGTTTCCAGGGATCTGATACCCCTTCTGGACTCTGTGGGCACTAGGCACACACTTCGTACCCAGACATCCCTGCAGGCAAAACACTCATAGATATAAAATAAAAATTAAAAATCTGAGAGGCTGCATAGTGCTACTACACGCCTTAGTCCCAACACTCAGGAGGCAGAAGCAGGCAGATCTCTGACTTTAAGGCTAGCCTGGTCTACAAATTGATTTCCAGGACAACTAGGGCCATTGTTAAAAAAAAAAAAAAAAAAAAATCTGTCTCAAAAAACTAAGAAATAAAAAAATAAAAAAATTCTAATGCTGGGCTGGGTATATAGCATACACACGTGCAAGCGCAAACATACAGCCCAGAGCAGTGCAACAGTCAGATAGGATGTCTGCTAAACATACCCCTCCTGACAGTCTTCACACACACTGCCATAGGAAAGGTCAGAGGAGAGTCCCAGGAAAGAAAGAACACATGTGATTTTTTTAGCCCACCAGGAATATAATTATCAACAGAACACAACCTTTCTTTACCACATACTCCTATAAATATCTCTGGGGAATGCTTTTCCGTAGGATGTTTGGGAAGTGCCAGGCTTGGTCATGAGCAAGAGGTCATGAGGAGCAAGAGGAAGGGCCAGGCTCACTGCCCACCTGACTAGGGATAAAGGGAAGTTGTGACCTTGCCTAGGGCCTCACAGGCCCTACTGTGTCAGAGCTCTTCCTGGTGCCTTACTGCTGTTTCTTGGTCATAGAATTTATATTAGATGAGCCTCAGCCCTCCTAGTATTCTACACAAGTGTTTGTAGAATAGTCCAGAAGTTTCCAGAAGAGTCACAAAGGCAGAGGTCAGAGATGCCAAGTCATCTCTGTGCCTACCTAAGGTCCTGGCCTTCTCTTTTCACCATCCACTAGCTATGTCAGTGAGCGGCTGGCTGACCTCTTTGCCCTTGGCTTTCGCCATCAGTACCATACTGATGCTGTGGCAGCATGGTACCAAGCATGTGCTAAGTGCTGCCACTATTCTTACCCTACTTTAAAGCTATACAAACTACTTAGCTGTGGTGGCACACACACCTTTAATCCCAGCACTCAGGAGGAAGAGGCAGGTGGATCTCTGAGTTTGAGGCCAGCAGAGGGAGTTCTAGGACAGCCAGAGCTACACGGAGAGACCCTGTCTTGAAAAAAAATTTAAGTGAAAAGAATCTGCAGAAATCCCACTTGGGGACACTTGCCCAAAGCTAATGAGTGGCGGACCAGGCCCTACAGCCAGCTCTGCTTCCCGTGAAGCCTGTGCCGCTGCCTGTACTGCAATATTGCCCTTGACGCTGCGCAGGATGCTACTGCCCTGTGTACCTGTGAGTTCCCACTTCCGGCCAAAAGCTGGATCATCTGCTGCATAAGTTGCTGCTGGGCATTGGAACCCGCACTGGGGGGAGATGCGACTGGCACGCCCGGGGAAGAAGTGGGGGCCTCTGCCGAAGATCCAGAGTTGCTGCCTGCCAGAGGTACCGAGGTCCGGGGTGCCCCAAAGGAGCCAAGGCTGGAGGCAGGGAAAGAACAAGGGTTAGGAGACAGCAGTCCAGAACACGGTGGGAAATGGACGTGGAGGGCAACGCTTGTAATCTGGGCACTCGGGAGGTTGAGATAAGAGCATAAGCTTGAGGCTAGCCTGGGCTATGAAAGGGAGACTTGGTCTGAAAGAAAAAGGAAAAGAATGAAAATGTGAGATCTAGAAGGAAAAATAGTGGGAAACAAAAACCAAAAAAACAGAAAAGCAGACCCAGCCCTAGGAACGAGAGAGAGAGAGAGAGAGAGAGAGAAAGAGAGAGAAAGAGAAACATGCCCACCAATGCTCCTTACCTGGGTACCAGGCCAGGGGCTTCAGTCTGGAGAGTCTGCAGTCCCTGCTGGATCTGCAGCAAGGCCTGCATGGCCCGGGGATTGGTGAGGATGGAGAGAGACTCGGGGTTCTGCATCTGTTGGGAAACAAGCAGAGAAGGCAATAGAAGAAGCAGGAAAGAGCCAGTCAGCTACAGCCAGGGCCTATCGATCACCTTAACTCTAGCCGTGGGGCTTCCAGTCCCCCTCTGAGAACCTCGCTCACCTGCTGCAGAAATACAGGGAGCTGCAGGCGGAGCTGCTCCTGAAGTTGTGGATTCCCCGCAAACAGTGGCACATTCACCATCATCTGCAAGAGTGAAGGGGGTAGGGAGGCCTGGGTCACCCTACCCTGAGAAGTCCCCACAGCCATAGACCCTCTTCTGCACTCCCAATACTGCAGGGAATCTGACCAGCACTTCAAGAAATCTCAAAGTGCTCCACAAAACTATGTGGGACGGTGACAAGAAATGAGCCTGGGGCTGGAGAGATGGCTCAGTGGTTAAGAGCACTGGCTGCTCTTCCAGAGGTCCGGAGTTCAAATCCCAGCAACCACATGGTGGCTCACAACCATCTGTAATGAGATCTGATGCCCTCTTCTGGGGTGTCTGAAGACAGCTACAGTGTACTTACAGATAATAAATAAATCTTTTAAAAAAAAAAAGAAAAAAGAAATGAGCCTGTGTGCCAAGCAAGAAAACACAGGAGTCAGCCTGCGTCTGACAGTCCTGAGCTACTACTTCAAGTCTACAGGGGGCCCTATGTGCCACAGGTGCTCAAGCTGCAGTCCTCCATGTCAGCAGGAAATGAGCTGTGGCTGCCATCATTTGCAGAGATGGGGAGGTTAAACAACTTGCTTAGCTCACATAGCTGTGAAGGAGCAGGGCTTGGAGCATGACCCTAGGCAGCCTAGCCCCAGAGCACTTCAGCGCCAATGCAAACCACGCTGTCATGGGAGCCCTTTCCCCAGAAGCACTTCCTCCAGCAGTCTCATACCTGAGCTGCGAAGTCAGGGTTCTGGGCGAGTGTCTGCATCATGGTGCGCATGTAAGGGGCCGAGATGACATTCTGCATCAGCTGGGGGTTTTCAGAAATTTGCTGGAGGAGTGCCTGCATTTCTGGGCTGTTGAACATCCCTAGAACAAAGAGGCAGAGACAAAACAGGAAGAAAGGGGTCCAAATGGAAACCAGTCACCTGACTCAATCTACCTTACTTCAGACACTGAGTGGTCAGAAAACAGAGAGGCAACGGTCAAATAGGCACCCAAGCGCCATGACATGGGGCCAAGTGCTCCTTGCTCTGAGGTTAGCTTACACTGATTTATCCTGGACTTCTCCCATCAATTTGGCTAAGAGCTAACTGGTTAGAAACCAAGTCTGAGTTATGTCCCTTGGACTATGCCTGCAATGAGTTCAGACACAGTGAGAGCTGGAAAGAGCTAAATGCCGGGGAAGCAATGGCTTTTAAACCTGCCTTAGCAGCAGAGGCCTGCTTCACGACCCAAACCTCACTCAGGTACTGCAATGGTGCAGCAGAAGCCTGGACAGCAGACATGCAGCTGCTCCTGTTTGGTTCTCCCATCTCCTGGAGATGGTCCAGATCCCCTAACACTTAGAAATAGTGTTTAAGCCACAGATCAAGAGCTAGTTCTCCCTTAGGAAATAAGAAAACGGAAGCACCTTAAGGGGAAAGGACTTTCCCAGAGTGCAGGGCAATCAGGGAACCAGAGCCTGTCACACTGTCCTGTCACAGTACGGAGAATTCCCTGGGGCTTAGCAGTGTGGAACCTGTATTTACCCTGCACATCTTTCTCTTCTGACATCACAGCTGCTGTCTCTGGATGTACCCTGATTCTTCTGCAGCCCCTCCCCCTAATCTTCATCTCCCACTCTGACCCATTTACACTGGATGGTACCAGACATGTTCATGGAGCTGGGAGGTATGGTCTGGTTTATTCATGAGCCATTACTTAGTTCTCTACCAGGGATATGGGACATGGTCAGAACAAATCTTCCTCCTGTGAAGGGCAGGGTCATTACCTGAGGCTGCTGAGCCCTTCTGTAACCTTAACTCTGTCTCACCTGTTTTCAATACATTGGAGCAGTATGGACCCCATTCAGTCCTGGGGCAGAAGGGCTGCCCTGGTATGACCCCACTAAGCTCCTTCCACCCTAGGACATACCTGACCCCAGGCTAGCCGCATTGATCCCAAAGGGGTTCGAGACTGTCGGGTGCACCTGGCTGGTCCCCGATCCTCCGGTGCCCTCCCCACCGGACCCGGGGGCCTGGGAGGTGGGGGGCGAGGGGCTCCAGGGGTTAGGGAGGGGCTCTCGATTCTCAGTCCGAAGAGGTTGGGAGGATGAGTTGTCGGAGTTCCCGGCCAGGGAAGAGAAGGGATTGTTGCCAAACTGGGAGGAGGGAAAGGTTTTGGGTTAAGGACTGTAACGAATGAGGGACAAGGGAGAGGTCCCTCTCTGCTCGTTCCTAAGAGCCTCCCCTCCCCAGGGAAAGGAGACAGAGCACCAAACATCCTCACGTATTCTCTGCTCAAGGACTAGCTCCATCCTCACCTGACCCTGCAGAGCCAGAGTCCTCAGGAAACCTGCCTTGTCCTATGCTTGTGCTCAGTGTGGGCTTCTGCTTTCTGCTGTAACCCACAGATGTGCACAGACATCTTTTCCTTCTGTAATGAGGTATTTTAGCTCTTGGAGTAGTTAAAGGGTATGTCAGACTCATCTTTTTACCCTCGACGCTGATACCAGTAGGTGCTCAGGAATGGCTAGCTTCATGGGTGCAGGCTCTCAGGCCTGGCTCTCTTTGACCCTCATCTGTCCCAGTTCCTTCTTCCCCTGCCACCTTGGCCTAATCCTAACCCCTAGAACTCCCTTCCTCGCTTCCAAGGTCCTCTGAGAAGCGCCTGAGCCATCCAGGAATGTCACGACAGTACCCCAGGGGAGCACAGCTCTGGCTAAGGATTCCCTTTAGGCTTTCTCCGTTCCCTGTCCTTTGGATGGATCCCCTAGTCTATCTCTCACACTCCCACAAACCACTCAGGACTGTACCTCATCAGGTGACATGTTGTCCAAAGGTAACCCCAAATCTCTTCCCAACATCCCTCTAACAACTGGGAGAGAGCTCTCTCCAGGGACCTTGATGCCCAGGGGGCCACGTGTGCCAAGCAGTTCTGGACACTTCTTCACTTGCCCAGTATTAGCTCACTTAAGACTTGAAGCAAAAGGGAGACAGCTGAGCAGCTAGCCCCTCCCACCTATCCTGTTAATCACAGTGGGTCACAGGATCTCAGCTAACCAATCATCTTCTCTGAGCATAGATCCTTGGCTTCAACAGATGCCCATTTAGATAACCAGGTGGCCTCACAAACCACAGCTGTAAGCTTTACTGCCATTTCAGATCTCACATTCCTGTAGTTGGTCTAGTGTGTCCAGCTCTTCCAGTTCTTAGCTTGCTATGTTCTTCCTGGTGGCTCTCAGATTTTTATAGTTCCTTGAACTACCAGAGTTGACGACCCTGGCCATTTATTGAGCACCTACTATATGCCTGGTACATTTATTCTAATATAGTATCCCTCTAAGATAGTAATTCTCAAAAACATAGTCCTATGACTCCTGAAAGACTAGAAAGTTTTCATATCTCTATAGAATGTCAAATATCTCTATAGAATGTCAATTTGCTCTTTTTTTTTTTTTTTTTTTGGTTTTTCGAGACAGAGTTTCTCTGTGTAGCCCTGGCTGTCCTGGAACTCACTCTGTAGACCAGGCTGGCTCCATTTATTCTCTTATGATGAAGCTGTGTATGTAGCTGGGGACATTCATCAGAATGAATACAGACCTGCCAAGCCCACTGTCTTATATTAACAATTTCTGCAGCAAGGCCACACTTCCTTCTAAGTCTCTCTTTCTCTCTCAACATGCCCAGATTCAGCTTTAATTTCTGACAGTGAATACTGGTGGGTCCAATCCACAAAAACAAAATTTCTTTAGGGCCCTCTATAACTTTTATATGTTTGGTTTTTATAGTTTCATGTAGCCCAGGCTAGCCTTGAACTTTTAATCCTCCTGTTTCTATGTCTAGAGTAATAGGATTACAGGAATGTCCGCATCTTTTTCTGTGAGTGTGGGGTGGGACAGTGTCTCACCTGGAACCTGTCTTGTAGACCAGACTAGCCCAAACCTCTGCTACCTCTGTCTCTGAGAGCTGCAATCACAGGTGAATGCTTCCAGCTCAGCTTGTCCTCTCTAACTTTTCAGAGTGTAATTGGGTCCTGAGACCAAGTGTGAGCACTCCGGCTATAATGGATGATCTCTACTGTGAGAGCAAGGGAGGGACTCAGGAAGAGACCACTTAAATCCACATTGCTAGAGAGTGGCCAGGAGGGTGCATGAACCCAGGTTTGTGGATGATAAATGCTTTGTTCTTTTAGCAAAACCAGGGGTTTTTGTTTACTGTGCTTAGAGTTAGCTGGAGTGCTTGTTGTCTTTCTCAACTATTCGGTTTGGTTTGGGTTTGGAGACAGTATCACGTATCTCAAGGTAGCTGTGACCTTGGCCTATGGGGTTACAGCGCCCACAGCTGTGCCCAGGTTTAATGTTACAGGGGCTCAAACCCGGGGCCTTGTGCACGTTAGACAAGCAATCTACCAGCTGAGCGACTTTATTAATTTGAGACAGAATTTCATGTGGCTTAGGCTGCCTTAAACTCCAGATCCTCCTAAATACTGGGACTACAGATCTGAGATGCCACATCCCACATTCATAAAGCTGGTTTGTTCTCTTTAGTGGTGCTAGAAGTTGACCCCAGGTCTCACACTAGGCAAATGCTCCACCAGGGAACAATATTCTCCACTTATAAAGCATTTTTCAAAGTGCACAATCCATGGAGCTGGAAAGATGGCTCAGTGGTTAAGGGCAATGGCTACTCTTCCTAAGGATCTGAGTTTCTTTGTCAGCACTCATATATATGGTGGCTCAGTATATCTATAACCCCAGTGTCAAAGGTTCTGACCCTTTCCTCTGGGCTCCACAGGCACTGTGTGCATATGGTGCACAGACAAATATGTACACAAAATATCTATACATATAAAATAAAAATAACTTTTTTTTGAAGTACATAATCCTACTGACCACATTCCAACAATTGGGAAGCCAACTTGGGTGTATTTCATGTTCTGGATGCCCTGGGCTATATAGTGACCTTGTCTTGAAAATATAAAAACAAAATCAGGGCTCACTGAGCATTTACTCAAAGCAGAGGCAGGAGGATATCTAAGACCAACATAGTTTACATGGAGAGTTCCAGGCCAGCCAGGGCTACACAGTGAGAACTTTCTCAAAAACAAACAAAAGTCTGAAGAGACTAACCAGCAGTCCTAAGTAGGGTCTGGAACCCCGTTATTGATAAGTCCCCCCAAGTGATTCAGATGCAGGTGAACCATGGATCTATCCAAAATAAAACTATACTGAAGGGGTGTGTGTGTGTGTGTGTGTGTGTGTGTTAGTTTTTGACCCCAGGTCAGCTCCCCAGCCTTTGAGCCTCTGGTGCAAGAGTTTATCAAGAACACTGTAGGTAAGTGTTCCTCAGACACCATCTTACCTACTTCCCTAAGGACCTCTGTTATTTTCTGCCCTCAACAAATTGGCTGTCCCTGGCTCTGCACTACTGGAAATGCCTTCAAGCCAAGGTCCACCCAACAGGAGATTGGACAAGTAAAGTGTAGAAAGCACTGGGGCATGCCTAGGTTGGGAGTAGGGAATCCTGACCCCAGCCAGCCCTCCTGTTGCTTGTCTCCTGGCCCCACCTGTTCCCGGGCAGCAGTGAACATGGGCTCCTGGATGTCCGTGTACATGCGGCGGAGGGCATTATACCCTCCCGGGACACTTTCCAGGTTGCTGAGGGCCCGGTCCTGGTTCCGCATCATTTCTTGCATCATGGCTGGGTTACGAGCAAGTTCCATTGTCTGGTGAAGGGAAAAATATGAGATGGGCCCTGGAACCAGAGGAACACCAAGCTAGGAATAGGGACCTGAGGAGGGAGTCTGCACAAGGAGTGCAGGAACCCTCAGTGGTGGCAGGGAGCCCAGCACACCAGATCCCTCCCTCCATTGTAAGCCTTGATTCTTGCTTCCCTGTGTCTTTTTGAACTGAGGGACAGTGTTCCCAGATGGATTAGGCTGCAATTTCCACCTCTCAGGCTCAGGGGACCCCCACCCAGAGGTGTCAGAGAGCATAAGAAAATGGGAGTGTGAAGAGGCACTGGGTACAACCCCCCAAGCACCTAGAACTGTACCAGTTCCATAGTGATGACTCAATAAATATTCACTGGATGATAAACTACAGGACAAGAGATCAGAGTCCTGAATGGCTAGGTATATCAGTCTAGTAAGGTGACTTAGAAGACTGGAACAGATTAGGGGAGAAGAGAGAAGTCCTAGGAAGAGGGATAAAAAGCAGTTTACTAGCCTTATGACATCCCTAAAGCTTGACACTGAGAGCAGCTACACGACCCAGAACGGAAGCCACACCCTTCTCACAATAACCACCCCAGGGGAGTATCCCTGTCCACCTTCTGTAGATATGAAAATGGGGTCAGAGAGGATCGCCGGCCTGTTGCCCCCTAACACCCCGGAGTAAATCATACAAACAGGTTTCTAGGCCAGGTCTCAGCAAACCACATTGTTAGTCCTGGTAAATCAAACTGGGTAGGGAAAGGACTCAGCCTGGACATCCTCTGATCTCTCCACATGGGTCTTCAGCCAACCTGAACTGTCTGCCACACTGAGGATCAGGGCTGCCTTCTTTAGAGCTGATGGCTCACTCTAAAGATCTGCTGTCCGACTCAGGTCTCCACAACCCTGATGGCAAGATCACCTAGCTTGCCTTCTGGTAAATGCCTTTAATCCCATCACTCAGGAGGCAGAGACAGGAGGATCTCTATGAGGTGAGGTCAGCCTAGTCTATAAAGAGAGTTCCAGGACAGCCAGAGCTACATAGAGACCCTGTTGTAGTAAGAACTCTGGAATTTTGGTTTCTTTAAAAAACACAGAAATAGCAGGGCAGTGGTGGCGCACGCCTTTAATCCCAGCACTTGGGAGGCAGAGGCAGGTGGTTTTTTGAGTTCGAGGCCAGCCTGGTCTACAGAGTGAGTTCCCGGACAGCCAGGGCTACACAGAGAAAGCCTGTCTCAAAACAAAACAAAACAAAACAAAAAACCAACAACAACAACAAAAAACATAAAAAACATAGAAATAACCGGGCAGTGGTGATGCACACCTTTCGTCCTAGCTCTCGGGATGCAGAAGCTGGTGGATCTCTGGGTTCAAGGTCAACCTGGTCTACAGAGTGAGTTCCAGGACAAACCAGGGACACACAAAGAAACTGTCTCAAAAAACTAAAACTACCACCACCAACGTAAAACAAGAACAACAAAAAACCCCACAGAAATATTCTAAGAATATGTTTTTGTTTTAATCCCAGGTATGGGGACATGGGGCTGCTCCTCAGCAGCTGCCTATGCTTTGCCTCATGCTCTAGCAGGTGTAAGGTTTTTCCAGTTGCAGATAGTTTCTGCCATTGTATGACATTTGGAATTTGGGGAAGTTTTTAGAGGGTTTATAAATGCTAGGGCCCCGAGAGGTGGGGTGGGTGGCTGTCGATCATTCAGGAGTGTGGTTTGCAGTTTATTAGGAGTCGTGGTCAAAGAAAGCACAAGAAGAAGGAAATTAGATTCGTAGGTCTCTCTCTCTCTCCTCTCTCCTTCTTCTTTCTCTCCTATTTAGTGATGGGGGTGAAATGGGGGGATGAATAAAATGGGGGAGGGGGAGAAGAAACCAAAAGGTAGCAAAGACCAGCTTCAAGCAAAAAAGAAACAAGAAAGAAAAATTAAATTCAGGGGTCTCTATCTCTCCCCTGTATTCTTCTTTCTCTCCTATCTTGTAATAGGGGATAAAACTGGGGTCTAGGGGGAAGCAGGCAGGGGGTGGGGAATAAGATGAGAGAAAAAGAAGAACCCACAAAGTTGAAAAGTCCAGCTACACCCTGTCTAAAAGATAAATTTTTTGAAAAAAGGAAAAGAAAATGATTTGCACCAGTGGCCTTCCCCACCAGGCGTGCCCAGCTGCTGTGGTCCTAAACACTGTTTGGACCTTCCTTTTGAGGTTCCTTGGCCTCGAACATTACTTTTCTTTTCTTGGTTCATCCACTGTCTTCCTTTGGGTCTCAGCTTAGTGACACTTCTAGAAGACCTTCTATAAGCCCCAGAGTAGGGTCAGAGCCCTTACTATGTCCCTAGGGTGTCACTAGTCATCCGCCACACTTGCCTTAGGGTCAGTGAGTTCCTGGCCCATGTCTGTTCAAGTGTTCAAAACACACCTGCTCAACTGAACGAACAAAAGAATGGACAGACAGTACAGCCGACGCCAGCCAGTCCTCCCTCCTCCAGCCTTCTCTCAGACCCACCTGCCTCATGAGCTCCGGGTTGTTGAGCATGTGGCTGATCTCAGGGTTCCTCTCCATCAGCTGTTGCATCTGGGGGTTAGCCATGATCATGTGGCGCATCAGGTCAGGGTTTGACATCATATCCTGGACCAAGGGGTTCTCCATGATCTGCGACAGCATCTCAGGATTGGACATGAGCTGTCTCTGCATCTGTTGCTGCAGCTCCATAAAGTTGGCAGAGCCCAGGCCCAGGCTGCCCAGGCCCAGGATGCCCCCAAAGCCAGCTGTGGGAAGGAGTAGGGTCAGAGTCTACCTCTCAAGCCCTTCCAAGATCCAGCAGCATCTCCAGGATAGGCCCTAATTGCTTCTCACATGCCCCTCTTCAGTTACTCCCACAACTCCAGTAAAGAGACCACTATAAAGGCAGGGGCCAAGCTAAGCATAGCACTGAACAGAGAGAAACAGACTCACTGCCTGCCTTTCTCCACTCCCCTCTTTACCCAGAACCCCCACCCCCAACCCCATATCTCCTTTTGCTCTTGAACTTGATTCCATCTCTGAAATCCTGGAAACCATCATAAACTGATCATCCATTCCCCATCCCAGCTTGGCTTAACATCTGGAAGAGTGACTGTGGTCAGGGGACTAGGACTAGGGATCAGGGACCATTCTTCTTTATCTTTGTGCACCCCCCTCCCCTGGCCAGTATAAAATTATGCTCTGCTCCCTAAAGGCTTACAGAGGATCGATGCAGTAGCACTTGAGGACCCCTCTGCAGCCACTGGAGAGGGCCCCCCTCCACTGCCAGCATCTGAAGCAGTACTGCCAGAGCTGCAGGGCTGGGCAGGGGCGGCAGGTGAGGCAGGTGTGGTGGAGGGTGCAGAGGCAGAGTCAGGAGTGGATGGGGGGGAAGCAGTAGCAGTCACTGGATCTTGAGCCCTGAGGACAAAGAGTAGAGAAACCTGGTTGGAGTGAGCAAAAGTGACAAGGTAGCCTTGGACTGCCAGCTCAAGCCACCTCCTGAGCAGCCTTGCTCCACTCTTACCCTAGGCTAGCAGGATGCAGGGGAGGGGGCTATCCAGGGGAGAGGGATGGAGCCAGTATCAACAGTCTCTAAGGCAATCTGGGAGTACTGTCAGGCTTCCCTAGAGATAAGACCTTATGCACCTGTGCCAGGCTTGGCCAACAGTGTCTGGGCAGTTGGAACAGGTGAGGAAGGATCCAAAGAGAAGTCCTGATTAGGAGCAAGGTCAGCTCCTTTCCTGAACTTACTTCTGAGGAGTCTTGATGACTAGATGAACTGTGAGTCCGTCCTTGATCCCATGCTGGTTCAGTGTGTCTCCATCCTTGAGGATCTTGCCTGCGAAGATCAGGACCAGCTGATCCTGCTGAGCCTTAAACCTCCGGGAGATTTCCTCCTTGAACTGTGGTCAAGAGGCAGAGATCACTGTGGAGGCTAACTGCTCTTTTCAATTAGTTCCATGATACAGTCTTCCTAACCCTAGGAAGCCCCCGTGGCTATCTACTACAGCAGCTTCTGTCCCACCACCCAATTCTCTGTGAGGGTAATACCTGACAGAGGTCTGGGCAGCCCTCCCCATCCTAACTCCTTCAACTAGCTTTGGACTCAGGCTGTCTCTCTTCAGCCTTCTCTCTGCTCTTTATTCCCAGCTTCCTCATAACTAACAAACACTCTAGAGTATTATTGAGATCTATTGAGTAATCTCGTGTGTTAGTTACCATCTCTATTTTATTTATTTATGTACTTTATTTTATTTAGAGACAGGGTCTCTGTATGTAGCTCTTGCTGTCCTGGAACTTTCTATGTAGACCACGAACTTACAGAGATACACCTGCTTCTGCCTCCCGAGGGCTGGGATTTTAAAGATAAGGATCAGGGAGGGGGTAATGCATCCCGGGGATATAGGAACTCGGGTCTGGACATCAATGTCTTCATCAGACACATTCTCAATAAGAGCTGTTTTATAATTCAGCTTTTCCCAGGGGACTAAAATCCTTGCATGAGAGAGCAGCAATGGTACCAAAGGCTACACTGGGGCGAGTTAAATTCTCTAGATACTATCAGCTCCTCCAAAACACAATACATACTCTAACTATAAACAGTGCACTTGCTAAGCAAACGATCCCTCTCTTCCAACCAGATGGCCTATCCTAAGCCCCGCCTATGTGTAATTCTGGAGCAGCTTCAAGCATTCTACATTATTTTGTTGAGCACCTACTGCGCTCAGTAAATCCTGTAGAGCAGAAAACTGAACTACACAACCGTTTCGATTTGCGACAAGGAGGATCTGTGGAGAGAGAGAGAGAGAGCACCACCACCACGCGATACTCCCTGGAGAGCAAAGCCGCAGCTCGCTCGGGCCGCACTGTGCCTCAGCGCCTAGAACCTCCACCAGTAACCCTGGCTCACACTCCCCTCAAGCCTAGGATCCTTCTGGAGCCCGCAAGCAAGGTGTCTCTTCCTCAAGCTCCCCCACCACGCCCCCAGTCCTGGTAGCTTGGCCAAATCGGCCCCTACCCGCGCCACGCTCCCCGGACTAGCCCTGGCAGGGCGCCCCCTACCCGCTTCTCCCGCCTGGATGCCCCTGGGTTCCGCCCCGGCCGGGGCCCGTTCCCGGCGCCAGGCCGTCCCTGAGGTCTCCCTCTCTGCGCTGACCCCTCGGTGCGCTGCTCCCGCCCTTCTGTTTCCGCGCCAGCCGTACTACCTCCTTGACCGAGGCTTGATCGCAGATCACGATCTCCTCCTTGTCCTTGGGGGTCTTGACGGTGACCCGAATCTGGGGCCTCGTCTCAGCCCCACTCGGCTCCGCCATGCCGCCGCCCGGCCGCCCGCCAGCCCGCCCGGCTCCTCCTCCTCCTCCTCCCGGCCCGCCCGGTCCGGCTCGGCTCCGGAGCCTCCAACTCTCCCTCCCGCCCCTCCCCAAGGCTCCGCCGCCCCCTCCGGACAGCCGCAGCCACAGCGCCCCGGGCGGCCTGGGGGAGCACTGCAACTGGGGCGGCCCAGGCCCGAGCTGAGTGCACGGCTGGACCGGGCCGGACAGCGCGGCCCGCGCAGAGAGCGGGAGATTCAGGGCCGCCCACGGCTCCCTCCCGTTCGGACAAAGGATTTTCGTTGTCGCCGTATCATCTCCGTTTCCTGGGGTAACTTGGTTTTCTTGAGAGGCGGAATATGTCAGGCCTGGGTTCGTTCCTGGGTCAGGACGTCCTTAAGACCTCTGCAGATTCAAACAGTAGTGGCCTCCCGGGAACCGCCCCGAGGGGGCCATTGAGGAGTTTTAGAGATCAGGAGTTTGCCTACGTGGCTTCTCTGAGCTTTGGGTGTCAAGAAAGCAGGACCCCACAAAATTGTGACTAGCGTACAATGCTTTTAAAAAATGGCCAAAGATGTGCCTAACAGATACAGAAATTTATTATTAGATCGCGATTGACCAGTAGGCACGGAGGCGCCCTTCACTTGGAAGAGGTTAAAAGTCCTTCCAACGTTGCCACTGTCCTTGTGCTCCCGCTCTTTTCCCGCACAGCCACATGGTCTGACTGTAAAGCCGAACTATAGTTCCCAGAATTCATTGAGCGGTCACAAGAAACTACGATTCCCAGAGGCCCTCGCGCGGGGCGGGAATTCGGCCAGAGCCTCAATAGATGGGCCCAGTAACTACAACTCCCAGGCGCCTCGCAGCTGGGCTCCGGGGCCACCGGAAGCGGCTGAGGAAGAGCAAGAGGCTGCGACTATAGGGGTGTGTGGGTGCCGGTCAGGGTTAAGAGACGCAGGCATGCTGCGTCCCAAAGCTTTGACGCAGGTGCTAAGCCAAGCCAACACTGGAGGAGTCCAAAGCACCCTGTGAGTGAACAACAAAGAACCCAAGCAGCGAGCGTTGGAATGGGGCGGCGCGCGGCTGCCTGCAGTAGGGGTAGGGAAGGAGCCCTACGCCGGGAGGTGGCTAATGTTGCAACATTAATGCTGCAGGAATCCTGCGTGAGGGCCTCCTCCGAAAGGGAAATCGACCGTTGATTAGCGTGTTCCTGGATGTATCCAGCGCAGATTTTTGCTTCCTAAAAGCGCCAGTAGCTGGAATTGGGATAGGAACTCAGGCCTTTCACTCTTCCTGAGTTTGTTGATATCCTTCCCACCCTTGCCAGGCTGCTGAATAATGAGGGATCGCTGCTGGCCTACTCCGGTTATGGGGACACAGATGCCCGGGTGACTGCGGCCATCGCCAGTAACATCTGGGCCGCGTACGATAGGAACGGGAACCAAGCGTTTAATGAAGACAGTCTCAAATTTATCCTCATGGACTGCATGGTATGGAGTAAAGTAGGCTGACCTCGAACTTGCAATGATCATCCTGCTTCTGCCTTCTGAATACTGAGTTTGCAGGTGTGCACCATCGCACCTTGCCAAATAAAACATAGATATTAAAAAAGGAAGTGAAAGGGTGCAAGTGTATGTAAGGGTCAATCTCAGTGAAAAGGAGACATTTGTTGAAAGATCTGAAGGACGATTGGAAAGGGGAAGAGAATAAGCCATGCAACGATCTTTTGGAAAAATATTTCTAACAGTGCTTGCTATGGTGGCTTATGCCTCTAGTCCAGTACATGAGAGATTGAGGCAGGATCTCTTCGAGTATTTATTTTCTTTCTTTTTCTTTGTTGTTTTTCGAGACTGGGTTTCTCTGTGTAGCCCTGGCTGTCCTGGAACTCACTCTGTAGACCAGGCTGGCCTCTGCCTCCCGAGTATGGGTCTAAAGGCATGCACCACCACCTACCAGCTTCTACAAGTATTTCTGACAGTAGCAATTGCAAAGGGCCTAGGGCTGAGTGATGCTTGGACAAAGATCAGTGAAGATGGAGTGTCACAGAGTGGGGAAAGGGTGTTAGGAGAAACAGCTGAAGAGGCATGCCTGTCCCCAGTCCTCTGAAGAGTGATAGTGTGCAGAACCAAATCAGTTGTGCTCAGGAGTGAAGGCTCCTTGGAAAGCTTCACTGTTATTCTGGCAGCACATTCTTTACTCCCCTCTCACCCATTGCTGACTCCTACCGGGTGCTGAATCTAGGGCTAGTGCCACTGGGCAGGAGCTCCAAGGCATTCTCTGCAGCCTAGCCATAAGAAATGCAATTTAAGGGAGAGGTGGTGGAGCTCAGTGGTAGAGCAGTTGCCTAGAATGTATAGGACTCTAGGATCCATTCTGAGAAACACAGTTTTTGTTTTTGAGTCAGAGCTTAGCACACACACTAAAGCAAGCTCTATGAAACATCACTTCTCTTAATAGATGTGCCATGTCATTTTTATTTTCAAATTTTGATCCACCTTAATTGGTCTCCATTTTGAGAAGTTACACAATAGGAAAGAGGAGACATGTAAGTTGGATTGTGGGGGGTTTTTGTTGTTACCTTTTTAAGGTTTGTTTATTTTATTCTGTGCGTGTGAGTTGCTTTACCCAGGTGTTCTATATGAGCGCCATGTGCATGCATGGTGCCCCAAGGAGGCTGAAAGAAGGCATTGGATCCCCTGAACTGGTGTTACAGATGATTGTGAGCTCAGTGTTGGTGTTGATAATTGAACTCAAGTCTATTACAAGAGCAACATACAAGTTGGGTCATTGTTCCTGGCCCCTCACCTGTTGAGACAGTTCTTGGCATTAGAGAAGAAAACCCCAGTTTCTGGAAGAATTGGTTTCCCAGGATAACTTGGTTAGGACGTGGCTTTTCTGAGGCTGGAATCCAGCTTCAGACCCCCATGTCTTAAATGCTGAGCAAAGCTCCCTATCTGAACTTCCTGCTCTGCCAAGCTTGGGAGACAATATCTCTAGGACCAGAGGAACCCTGGGGAAGGCAGGAACTAAGGATGTCAAAGAGAATGCCCCAGTGTATCATGTCATTCCCACCAGGAGGGCCGTGTAGCCATAACCCGGGTGGCCAACCTTCTGCTATGTATGTATGCCAAGGAGACTGTGGGCTTCGGAATGCTCAAGGCCAAGGTGAGTACATTCCTATGTTACAAACTTCCTGGGCTGTAACTGTGCCTGCCCTTGCTCTGAATAAGGACATAGAGACTTTAATTAGATTTATTATGAGCTTTGGGCACTATAGCTGGGTAGATTCTCAACTGTTCTAACCCAACAGTCCTGGCTCAGCCTCTGTCCTGCCCATTACCTGTCCATCTTGGTCATCTCCTGGCACCTGCTTCTTCATCCTTGTCCAGCTGGCCAAGGATTCCTATCTCTTCCTGGAAGTCCCACCCTCTACTTCCTGCCTTTGCTGTAGGCCATCAGCTTTTTAATAAGCCGATCAGAAGGTGAGAGAGAGTGTTTACAAAATATGTAGCCAAATGAAACCAAATGAGCCAAAGTCCAGTCTGCACTCAACTCTGCTGGCACAGAAATCAGCATTTGAATAATACAAAGACAATCTTTACACAGCGAGCAGTAATGTCATCCCAGCCATAGTGCCTGTTCACTGTGGTCCTTACATGTGCTCCTTTCTGGAGTTCTCACAGCCCTTCACTCCGTGTCTGGGATCGGCTAAAGAGCAATGGGCGTAGGTGGGGGTAGTTGGCTGGTAAGTGTGGGGTAGGGAGCCAACCTGGTTTTGGGATCCGTCTAAGCATAAGCAATGCATGGACTGACTTGTGCTCTCCCCTCCTTGCAGGCCCAGGCCTTGGTGCAGTACCTGGAGGAACCCCTCACCCAAGTAGCAGCCTCATAATATCGTGATGGAGGCTGGAATAGAAAAGGGATGGTGGTCCGGAGGAGTGGGCCCTGGGAATGCCTTACTGGGCTGGGTACGGGAAGGTGGGGGTTTGCCCCCTGCCCCCAATAAATTCAACTCTTGCCTGTTACTCAGCTGCTTTCTTGGGAGGAAGGACTCAGGAGGGAGGAAGGAGTGGGGTAGCTTACTTAAGAGGATTCCTCATCTCCTGCAAAGGTGGGCTCTCCCATTGTCCATCACCAGATCTCTCAGTGCCCTTGGCTTCTCCAGTGCTTTGCCTCACCTTATTCATAATTGTTTTCTTTTTTTCTTTCATTAATTTATTAATTCATTAATTATTCTCGTTGCATCGCAAAAAGCTTTCCTCCCATCCCCCCAGAACTGCTTTTCTTTTCTTTTCTTTGGTTTTTCGAGACAGGGTTTCTCTGTGTAGCCCTGGCTGTCCTGGAACTCGCTCTGTAGACCAGGCTGGCCTCGAACTCAGAAATCTGCCTGCCTCTGCCTCCCGAGTGCTGGGATTAAAGGCGTGCGCCATCACAGCCAGGGCTATACAGAGAAACCCTGTCTCAAACCCTACACACACACACACACACACACACACACACACATACACACCTCAAAAAAAAAAAAAAAAAAGAATTGCTTTTCTTGGGGCTGGAGAGATGGCTCAGCAGTTAAGAGCACTGACTATCCTTCCAAAGATCCTGAGTTCAATTCCCAGCAACCACATGGTGGCTCACAACTATCTGTAATGAGATCTGATGCCCTCTTCTGGGGTGAGCGGGGGCCCGAGCAAGTAGGGTAGGAGAGAGAAGTAAAAGTGTCTAAAGACAGCTACGATGTCCTTAGATATTATAAATAAATAGATCTTTAAAAAAAGAATTGCTTTTCTTTAAGCAATTTTTTATTCTATTTTTTTAAGATGAGGTTTCTCTGTGTAGTCCTGCCTGTCTTGGAACACTCTCTATAGACTAGGCTGGCTTCATACTCAGACATCTGCCTGCCTCTGCCTCAGCCTCCTGGGTGCCAGGATTAAAGGAGCTGTGTGCCACTACACCATGAGTGTTTTGACTGTGTGTCTGCACTTGTGCAAGCCTGGTGCCTGTGAAGGGCATCAGATCTGTCTAAAACCAGAGTTAACAGGCAGTTGTGAGCCATCACTGTATGCTGAGAACCTAACCTGGGTCCTCTGCAAGAGCAGCCGGTGCCCTAACTGCTGAGCTGTCTCCAACCCTCAGAGCAGAATCTTACCCACCCATTTTGCAGCACCTGGGATTGATCTGGAGGAGTAAAGGCCTGTTCTTGTTGGACACAGAAAACACAGCCCTAGAGTTCACCCTTTTTGAGTTTAAGGAGTGCCCCCACTCCCTTTCCTGTGTTTTCATGAGCCTACCAGACCCTCTCTGCAGCATTTGTTTTAATTTTTTAAAAACATTGTGTATGGGCATGCAGATTCGTCTCCATTGCCTTTACTTATTTATTGTATGTGTACATGATGTGTGCATAGGTTGTCTCACAGTACAAACATTGCAATCAGAAGACTGACCCCTCAGTCTCAGAAGGCCTCAGGTCTTCATCTTCAGATTCTGCACCCATGTTCACCATACCCAGCTCTTTCTGTTCTTGTCTCTGAGATCCATCCATGGAGTAAATGTGTTTATTGTATGTTAGGAAGGGACCCATCTGGGCAGGTGGTGTCCCTGCTTCACCTGAGTGAGAAATGCTGCCCTTCCCTGGCCTGGAGCTGTTAAGGAGGAGCCTAAAGCTGCAAGCTGGTACAGCTCCCGCGGCTCTGCATTGGAGAGAGGCTGTGCCTAGCTTTCATTGCTTGCCCTAATAGCCCTTCCCCTGATGCCCCCTGTATGTGACCTTAACCAAAACCTGAGATGGGAAAACTGGAAGCCAGTAGGTTTCTGCCCCACCACGAGTTTATTTCTCTCAGCCCAGTGGCAGCTCCCCTTCTTAGAACCCCAGAAACCCAGGAGTGTACACTCGGCCTTCAGCCTGTAGCCTCACCCACTGTTACTTCTATGAGCAGGCCCTCTTATTTGGGGGAGTGTGGGCCAAGAGCAGACACCTAACCTGTTTAACCTGTCTGACGTCACTGTCGCTCCGCCCACCTGTGCCCCAGGTGCCCAACGGAGCTGGCTAGCTCTTCCTGTTCTCAGCTTCCGTCTTCTCAGCTCCCACAGAGTAGCCTAACCTGCCAGAGCTGAGCCTCCGGGGCTCTTCCTGGCCTCAACTCAGCCCTCTTGTACTTTACCCCAATGAGAGAGGATCTAGATGCGGGTCTCTTAAGAGCTGAGAGTTGAGGCCATTTAACCAATAAACAGACTTGTGACCTCTGCACCTGCAAACGCCTTCACTCTCCATGCTGAGCCAAGATGGGGAATCGAACAGATGAAGATTATAATTTTGTCTTTAAGGGTAAGTTGGGACTCTTGAAAAGGGAGAATCCAGAGAGGGTGGGAGAGAAGCTGTTTCCAGAGGAAACAGGGTCTCTTTTTAGTTTTTATCTCTACCTTGGAATTCTCTCCCCCACCCATCACCAAGCTCAGCATTCCTTCTAGGAGAGAAAGGCGGTGAGGAGTTTAGGCAGGTCTGGTTACAGGTACAGATGTTCTGAAGTTGTATGCTCTCTATAAAGACACTGATAATGCCTTCCTATTGCCAAATTAGGCTTCCCTGACCAGTCTCTAATAAATGCTCAAATCCCTGGGAATGTCAGTGAAGCCCAAGAGATGCAAGTCAGACTTCAGAAAGGGCTTGCAGAGTAGACGGAGAAGCAAGCCAATTTAAGAGGAAGAAAGTCTTCTTTTCTAGCAGATGCGGAGGAAAGGAGGGGAAGGAGAGACGTAGTCATTGTTGATCTGGGTAGTTGATACATAGGTAGTTGATACATGAGGACAATGCATTGAATCTGGAGCAGTCTAATGGATTCCACAGGACTCCTGGGCTGCAGCCTGTGCCATGGCCTCTTGCACCATCTTTGGACCCAGATTCTAGGCATCGGGTTCACTGGGCTGTCTCTGAAGTTGCACATTGTGTCCTTCCTGTTTTTTCCCCTCAGCTCCTGGTGTTTGATCCCTCTGTGGGTCTAGCCCTCCTCGAAGGCTAGGTGGCCTGGTGGCACTTTCCTTTCATTTGCACCACACCCACAGCCTCTCCCGACCTCAGCCCCACCCTGGCCCAAGCTGGGGAGCCTGTATTCCTGGCATTTTCCCAAGGAAGCTGGTGGGGCTGCGGCCACAGTATAGTGACTCCCATTTGTTGAGCCCCTACTAGGTGCCATTCTCACACAATCATCTTCACATCCCTGGTGTGAGGTATTATTGTGAGTGGTTACATGGCCTCTCTGCCAGTTAGCTCAGATGGGGTCCCAGTGCCACTTCCGAGAAGTCTGGGGTATTCTGTAATGATTATAGGCTGCCACAAGTGAAGATAAGCAGGAGGAAGCAGGATTGGGCAGAGGATAGTCACCTGCCATGAGAGCTCACAGCTAGTCAGAGAACAGGGAGCTTTGGGGTAGCCTTGGAACACCATCTGTGGGGTACCACATGGAGCTGTCCAGAGAGGCATGACATCCCATGTCCATGAGTGCTCACCTGTGAGCTGTCACTGCTACTGCCTCCCCCCTTGCAATGTAGGGGTGAGGCAGATCCTTCCTGGAAGGTAGAGGTGGGCAGCACGTCTTTCTATGTTTAGTACAGTGTGACAGACCTACTAGGTGGGTGCCTTCCTTGTCTATAAAAATGGGAATAGTGGTCAGGCAGTGGTAGTGCAGGCCTTTAATCCCAGCACTGAGGAGGCAGAAGCTGGTGGATCTCTGTGAGTTCAAGGCCAGCCTGGTCTACAGACTGAGAGACTGAGTTCCAGGACAGCCACAGCTACACAGAGAAATCCTGTTAATAATCATAATCCTAGAAACAATAAAGGCATTTACCTCAGGCCTTGTTGTGAGGCTACATGAAGTTTTTTGGATAGTGGCTGATACGATGGATCCACTCTGTGAATGTTAGCTACTGACGTTTTAGAGAGGAGGAAACTAAGATGTAGAGAGATAAGTAGTTTGCCAAAAAAGGGTCACAAAAGGGGCGGGAGAGGTGGCTCTGTGGGTAAGTACCCACGTGGTGGTCACAACAGTCTTCAACTCCATTTCCAGCTGACCTGACACTCCACCAGGCATGCATGTGGTATACAAACACATAGAAGCAAAATGCGCACACACATGAAGTAGATAAATCTTAAAACAATTAAAAGGCCACAAAGCTAGTTAGGACAGATGCCTGCCTTGCATTAAAACCTTGCCCCAGGTCTGAGGACAGGACTTCGGATAGATGACTGGAGATCCTTCTCCTGACAAAGGAGAGGCAGTAACACACCTTCGAGTGAGCGAAGGTACACTCCAACACCTGCCTCTCACCCATGGAAGTGTCACCAGCCAACCTTAGCCTCAGTCTTCCATGTGAGCACACAACATCCCCAAGCCCCTCTTCCTCATGCTTCCAACTCACACACAGACATCTGCAACCTTCCCAAACTCCCTCGTCCAGAAATGTGCACTCTAGCCCTTCCGTGCTTTAACCTTTCTCACATGCCCTGTCTCAGTAGCCTTTCCACATGTTCCCTGCCAGCAGCCTACAGCTGATGCTCTTATCTGTGTTACCCTGCTGCCTCAGCAGCCCTTGCCTTGAACACTCCTGGTCCTTCTGTTCTCCTGCCCTAAGCTGATGTCCTATGTAGTGTGGTCAACCCCAGTCTGCCAGAAGAGACAACTCTTCTTGCCTTTCCAATCTCAGTTCCTCTTTCCAGTGGGACAGGTAGGCTCAGAGCTGCTCTGTGCTAGCTCAGCCCTCCTTTCTCTACTCCCTCAGTGGTGCTGATCGGAGAGTCAGGCGTGGGCAAGACCAATCTGCTGTCCCGGTTCACCCGCAATGAGTTCAGCCACGACAGCCGCACCACCATCGGGGTTGAGTTCTCCACCCGCACTGTCATGCTGGGCACTGCTGCTGTCAAGGCACAGATCTGGGACACAGCTGGCCTGGAGCGATACAGAGCTATCACCTCTGCGTGAGTCTAGGCCTGGGGGTGTTGTGAGGAACCTGGGAAAGCAGGACTCTCCTCTGGACTAGGTGTGGGAGGATGGGAGGCAGGATACTCTGCTGTGTTCCTTGGGGTGGAAATCATGGGGACATAAGTGCTGTGACTGACCAACAGGACAGTAACGGTCACTAACACAAGTCACGGCCCCACTTACTAAGCCTCTCATGTGCCCAGGAAGATACAAAGCACTTTCTACCTGGCCTTCTGTGGAGCTCTTTGAGTAATACAGGAAGAAGGGAGGTGCTGTAATCCTGTCCATCCTTGTTTAAATTGGTGCATGGACTGAGAGCACCCCTCACTTCAGCATAGTGCTCTACTCTTGGCAACATGTCTAATCACAAGTGCCCAAGGCGAGCTGGAGTTTGGAGTATGTTTTGTAGACCAGGTTAGCCTGAACTCACATGTAGAACTAGAATTCAGTATGTCGTCCTGGCTGGTCTGAACTTGCTTTGTAGACCAGGTTAGTCTGAGCTCACATGTAGAACTAGAACTCACTATGTAGTTCTGGCTGGTCTGGAACTTGCTATGTAGACACCAGGCTAGCTTAGAACTCACACAGGTCTGCTGCCTCTGCCTCCTGAGTACTGGAGATAGTACTTTAATGGAGAACATTAAAGGGATGTCCCACCATTCACAGTCACTATTTTTAAAAATTTTATTGGCTGATTGATTGATTGGTGGATGTATGTATAGATTGTACTTGGAATTGAATTTACGGCTTCCCATTTACTAGGCACTTGGAGTATTTTATAAATAGTTTATAAAGCCTTAGAAAATGAGGCCTTCTGGCACCATATCCAAAGTGTCTCCTGACCAGTATCAGGTCCAGCCGTCTGAAATGTGGTCTATCATGTTTGGTGGAAGACAGAACGGCAAGAGACAGGAAGCAGGAAGCAAGGCTTATTGCTATGTACACTGAAGGGCCATGCCCATCCATTACTCGTTAAGACTTGGTGGACTTGTTCATAAACTAGGAATAAACCAAGTATAGTGGTTCATGCCTGTAATACCAGCTGAAACAGAGGATTGCCTTGATTTTGAGGCTAGCCTGGTCTATATATTGAGGTCTTGTTTCAAAACAAAACAAGGAATAATTAGATACCATTGGTCTTAAGACAACCTTTTGAACACAGAGGCTCCAGAAAGAGGCTAAATATCTGCAGGAATTTAGGCCAGGTACTGGTCCAAGAGGCAGGCATTTGGCTCACCTTGGAATGATGCTAGCAGATGAGGCTACTAGGTGAGGATTTATGTGAAGAAGACATCATGGGTGGAAGATCCAGGGACATACCTGATCCCGGTCCACACCAGCGTTGGTAGAAGGGCAGGGCTGAAGTCAGGCAAAGGATTGAGGAAGCAGAGTGCCTTTGAGGAGCTGGGAGTTAGAGTAGGGAGGTGAAGCTTCAAAGACTCTGAGACCAGTATCCATGTAGCGCTTGGGAACCTTGAGTGCCCTGAAGGGGTGGGGGTGCAGGTCCTGCCTGATTGCTGACACACTGATGTCAGTCAGACATTTAGCTTGATGACTATGCTCCAGGGCTGAGCCTGACAGCCTTCTCTAGTCCCTGTCCATCCCTCCCTGCACCTCCACGCAGGTACTATCGTGGCGCCGTAGGGGCACTCCTGGTATTCGACCTGACCAAGCACCAGACCTACGCAGTGGTGGAGCGCTGGCTGAAGGAGCTGTATGACCATGCCGAAGCCACGATTGTTGTCATGCTTGTGGGGAACAAAAGTGACCTCAGCCAGGCCCGAGAGGTCCCCACTGAGGAGGCCTGCATGTTTGCTGGTGAAAGCCCCACCTACTCTGTCTGACTCCTCCTCCCCTGCTAGACACTTAGGGCCTTGGGTGGTCTTCCCTCCTGTGGTTCACTGCTTCCAGCCTCTTTGGGAACCCTTGTGTCTCCCCAGACTCCTTGCTGTGAGGCCATCTTCATTAACAGTTGCTCACAGTTGATTCTAGGACAGTCCTTCCCTGAAATACTCAGAGACCCTTGCAGGCTCCTGGTGGCCATCTCCTCAGATGCTCTCTGGGTTTAACAGTAAGCACTTCAATGCTGTGGGTTAGGGAACAGCTTCCAGCCTACTCTTGGTCAGTTACTAGATGTAGGCCATTGGAGCAAGTTCCTTCTTCATTCTCCCTGCAATCCTAGGCTCTACTTTCCTAAATGAACCTACTTTATAGATTGTATAAGGGATTAAATAAGCTACTGTCTACCAAGAGACCTAGAAAGCAGTAAATAAATCTTCTTACTGGAGGCTGGAGAGATGGCTCGGCGGTTAAGAGCACTGACTGCTCTTCCAGAGGTCCCGAGTTCAATCCCAGCAACCACATGGTGGCTCACAACCATCTGTAATGGGATCTGATGCCCTCTTCCGGAGTGTCTGAAGACAGTGTACTCATGATATAGAATATAATTATAATAAATAAATATATAAATGTTCTTACTGTTTGTGCTGTAGAACAACTAATATGTGCTTCCCTTCCTGGCAGAAAACAATGGTCTGCTGTTCCTGGAGACCTCAGCCCTGGACTCCACCAATGTTGAGCTAGCCTTTCAGACTGTCCTCAAAGGTGAGAGCCTGCCCATTGGGTACTCCATTTCAGGTGGGGCCCTGTCCTAGCCTCCAGCTCACTGGTCACCTAGCCTACTCAGAGGCACTGGTCCCACCTCCCATCTCTCCACTCATCCTAGAGCTGAGGGAAACAGCTGGAGGGCCTCATGTTTTAGGGGCTGAGTCTGAGTCCCTTGTTTACCCAGGTGTCAAAACTACTTTGTTCCAGCAAAATTTCTTTCCAGGGTAGCCACATGTGCTCCGAACTGGCATGGGAAGTGTGGCGTTAGGGGGCGGGACATTAAACATTTGACCTGATTATTTCCCTCTGTCCTTAGAGATCTTTGCAAAGGTTTCTAAGCAGAAGCAGAACAGCGCCCAGACCAGTGCCATCACTCTGGGCAGTGCCCAAGGCGGACAGGATCCTGGCCCTGGGGAGAAGAGGGCCTGTTGCATCGGCCTCTGACTTCAGCTATGGCCAACCCTGTGTCCTGTCTTCAGCCTTAGGGTACCTCCACCACCCTTACTTCAGGCCTTCTCCCTATCCTTGAGTCCTTGAGTCCCCGTTCACAAGCACCCAGAGTCATCATGCCCTACCACATGATCTGTCCACCACATCCCTCTCCATTACCTGGACCCCTTACAGGTGAGGGCCTGCAAATAAAGCTGTTTTGTATCATGCCTGGCCACCCTGCTGCCTTCCATCTGTCCCTGGTCGGGTTGTCTGTGCCGCCCTTCCAACTTTGACTCCTGAGTCCCTGATCCCTTTCTCCATCCCTGTCTGTCATCCCTACCATATCCTCTACCCCTAGGGCCTGCTTCTGGAGTCCCTTGGTCTGGGGACGGTGCCAAGGGGACAGGAGTTGCCTACCCATCCCTCTGCCAACCCCTAGGGCAGGGGGGGGGATGGAAGATTGTGTGGAGGGGAGGGGTATTTGGAAGGCAAAACAAAAGAAACCATCCTCCGGCACCATCTGGTACCCAAAGCCCTGGTGCCAAGAACTGAGGTCACTGCAATGCCAGGGGCACGGGGAAGATGCCAGCCTGGTATGTGTACTGAGGAGGGGTTCCCAAGACTGAAAGGTGAACATCCCATCTAGTCTTTCTCCTCTCCCTAAACAGGAAGAACTGAACATGGAAGAGTAGAGGGCAGATCTTAGTTTCTCAACATCTTTTTCCAGAGTGCCAAGAGATGGCTATCCAAGTAAGGGATGATGGCAAGCAACCCTGGAGCTTTCCACTTCCCACACCAGAACACTACCACCCCACAGCAATTGCTACCCAAGATCCAGCTGGCATACAGTGAAAGACAGAGCCTTAAGTAATAATACTTTTAATAAAATTAACTTCTCAATAGCACGTTTAATACATTAACCCTCCCCCTTCTTGGTTTCTCTGCATTGTGTGCAACATCACTTTGACTTGATTATTAATGGGTCTATTTTATTTCCCACCTTTACTTTGCATTTGAAATCTTCCTTGGTGATTTGTAACAGTCACTTGATGCCTCAAATTAAGTCTGACCACGATCCTACTCTACTTTCTACAGTGGAGAGACCATCTTCCCTGCCCCTGGGCTGTCTCCACCCAACCCCTCAACCTTCCAAGCACCCACCCTCAGGTGTGCAAGGGGAAGTTCTCCCCATTCCCAGGTGCTACCATCTCCAACTACTGAGGGTCCTAGGGCAAAAGGGCAGGGGAACTTCTAGGCTCTAGATGGGGTGAGAAGAGTAAATTGGGGAGAGGGAGATGTGTTTGGGCTCTAGGGCCATGCCGTGGCATGTCAATCACTGGTATACTGCTTGCTCAAGGGAAAGCCAAGAGGCCTCTCCAATCCTGATCTGATTGCCTGCTGGGACTGATGGGAGGCAAGTGCTTAAAAATGCCCATTTCTCACATGCAAAAGTCAGGCTTCAGGCTTTCTGTGGGGAAGGTGACATGATATGGCCCTATGGGTGATTTCTATCTGAACACAGAGGGGAGCTGGGACACAAGGGTTGCACAGAGGCCACCCAAGTTCCCTGCACACTTTTATCTGTTCTTGGGGGGTAGGGTGGGGGAGTTCTCCCAGGCCCATAAGGACAATACTTGCACTCTACTTCCTGAGTAGGAAGTCTTGCTTGGGGTGTTAACTTCTCCGAGACTCCACAAAGCTGCAAGATGCGAACCTTGTAGTCCCAGCAATTGGAGGCAGCAAGATGGCTGCTAGTTTAAAGCCAGATTGAGCTAGAGACCCTGTGTCAAAAAAACAACAAATGAAGGAAACCCCCACTACAGATGTGAAGGAAATCAGCGCTAGAAACTGCAGTGCCATTCCCACACTGCGTGGGTGCTAGAGTCTGAGCTGACAAGCAGGTGCTGGCTCATTCATGGAATAGCTCCACCTGGCTCTCGAACCCACCTGTAGGAAAGTGGACGGAGGTGACTTCAAGGTCTTCCTCAGGGTGGCCTGGGAGAAGGTGACTTGGGAGGGTCCCACATTAGATAGAGAGTAGGGGCTTCCTAACAGATGGCCAGGTTCTCAGCCCAGCCTCACGGAGCTTCCGATGACCAGTGTGTACCCTTGCAAAGACCCTGGGACAGAGTCCCTCATGTACTTGTCCCACACTTAAACCTAAGGATTCTCAGAATCAACCCCAGCAGACTGGAAGCTCCCAATCTTAGCTAGCAGCCTGCTCTAGCCCTGTCCCCAGGGGTAGGGCAGCTCAGCCACCGGCCTCTATTCTTTTCCCCATACTTTTATACATTCTACTGGGCTTAGGGGCCCACAATGCTACTAAACTTTAAGCTATCTGAGTATCATCTACTAAGTAACTAGTAAGTCTTTTTCTTTCTCTAGGATTATATGAAATAAATTTGAATTATTTTGTAGTATTCTCTTCTTTTAAACCCCTCGGTTTTTCTTTCTCTTCTCATTTTTGTTTTTTAAATTTTTGGTTAAAAAAAAAAAATCTATTTCTCTTAAATCTCACACCTCTGAGGGTTTCAGGAGGCCTGTCAGGCCTCAGTTCTGGCTTTTCCCTCCTGACTGCCCCTGGCACAGGGTAGAGGAAGGAGGGACACTCCAGGACCCTCAGTCCTTAGTCCCAAAGCTTCTTCCTTTCTGGTTAATCCCTTCCTTTGTTTGGCTCTGCCGGCTCCCCTGAGGGGGAGGGGGAGGGGAGCCCACAGAGTGAAATCCAATCTACTGGTGGGGGCCCCAGAAGGGACCAACTCCCCATCCCCTCTCCACCATCCATCCCAGGATGCTCCCCCAAGAAAAGCAAATGACATTTCTCCCCAAAAAAAAGTGGGGGAAAGAAAAGAACATAAACCCGAACATATATTAAAAACTTTTTTTAAGATTTAACTCTGAATACAAATGTATTTTTTTCTTCTCTCCCTACATATATTCTAAACCTTCTAAAGTTTTTTTAAGGATCACTTTATCATAAAATAAAATATCCTTTTCATATAATAAATTACCTAATAAAAAGTCTTTTTTTCATATTAGCCCAGGTTCTTTGCTACATTTATACGGTAATAAATGCCTTTATTAAAATAGAATATTAAATTATAAAGAACTGCTTTTTTTCTTTTTTTGCTATTTTGTTTCCTCTCCTCTGTTGGTCGCCCATCTCACTCCCCCATTGCTTTGTTTTGCCGCTCGCTCACTTTTGCGCTTGTTTCTAGGAAAGGCTCACTCAGCAAGGGTGGGATTGGATCTGTGGAGCCCCTAGTGTAACAGTCTTTTGCCTTTGTGGGTAAGGAGTAGAGAGGGGGAGGGGATCGACAGACAGACATCCCTTCTTCCCACCCCCCTCCCATCCCCTGCCCCTGGGCAACCCAGGGTGCCCATTTGGTTTGGTTTCTATTGTACAGACATCTCAAGATGGCTCACATTGGTGGAAAGGAGGGAAGCTGCCACAGGCCAGTTTTCTGGGCTGTGACCTCCTTCCTCTCCCCTCCCAGGCTGGTGGTCTGGAGGGGAAGGCTGAGGAGAGGCAAGTTAATTCACAAGAGGCAAGAGAGAGACCTCCCTCTGCCTTCATCCCACTTCCTTTCCCATCCAGGAAGAGTGGGACTCCCAAGCTAGAGCTCAGAACAGTCCAACCCAACTATATACAAGCATCTCCTGGGCCTCCTGGTCACCCATCCTCTCCTGGCCCGGCCAGCGGAACCGGGAGGGTAGGAGGCTGCTGACAGACACAAGTGAGCAAGAGGAGCAGTAAAGGAGTGCTAGATCTATCACAATACCTGACTCTTGTAACAGGCTCCACTGCACCCCAATCCTGCCTTGCCCCTGGCCTGACCCCTCTCCGAAGATCTGGCCTCTCTCCTCAGCCAGCGGATAGAGAATTCATGATTTGTGGCTACTAAGGATTCAACAATAGTTCAGCTAGGTGCAGAGAGGTCAGGGGGCAGGCCACTGCAGGGAGGGGAGGGGAGCCCTTCCAGCCACATCTCTCTTGCCCCACGACTAGAACTGCTCCCTAAGCATAATGCCCATAGATGATAAAGGTGGGGTTCCAACCTTTTATGTACCCCCATTATTAGTTTCCCATCTCAAACTGTCACTGAGTCTAGAACTACATTCCATCAAGAACTGGAACTGATTCTTTGGAGGAGTGGGGGAAAGGGCTGTCCACTACATGACGAGGAACTGGGGGCGAGGGCTATCAAAACGTTCTGCAGACTTCTCTCCCAGGAAGATGATATCCCCAAAGCTGGGCTAGAAGAGGCAAGAGGGGCAGGGACTGAAAGTAACAGCTGGCTGGGGGTGGGGGGAGAAGGGAACAGAAGAAATGGGGGGGGGGGGGGAGACAAAAAACCAAAGGGCAGATCCAGAGGAAAAAAACTGGGGGAAAGCCAAGCAAAAAGTTGAAGGGGAAAGAGAAGCCCCTCTTTCCAGATTGCTCTAGTCCAGCTTTGTAAGACAGGTAAGTTGTGAGCCCTTTACTGACATCCTCCTCCACCCCAGAAGATCTACCCAGATCTTTTTAATAGGCCCCTATCTGGGAACTCAGGATACTGAGTGTGTGTTGGGGGGTGGGGGGGAGATAAAGGGTCGTGTTAGGAGATGGGAGGCCAGGACCAGAGGGCTGGGGATCACAAAGAGCACCTCCAGCTACAGATGACAATTCTCCCTGTTCTTACCCCTCCAGAGAAGGGGCAAAATGACACATGGATAGGGAGAAGGGAAAGGTCGGGATGTCCTGGTGGCCACTTCAGGCTAAACAAAAGCTTCTCTTAGCTGCTTCCAGATTTAAGGGTGTGTTGAGGTATCAGAGTTGTAACTCTAGTAAAACTTATGGCCCCCTCCCAAAGGGTAACCAGAGGCTCTGAAAGTGGCCCCGCCCCCAGCCACTCAGGCCTCCCCTTCCCCCACCCCAGCGAGTGAATATTTCCAAGCACCTTGCCCTGTAGTCACTGATTTTTCAAAAAGCCCTACAGGTCCAGGGCGGCACCCTAGGGAACGGGCTCAGGAGACCAGAGACATGGAGCTTAGGAAAATATTCGGATGGCTTGTGTGGCGGTGATGTGGCAGACAGGACACTCAGGGTCCGTCCTCTCGCAGATGCGCACTGCACACTCCATGCAGAAAAGGTTGTGTCCACAGGGCACCAGGGCTGCTGTCACTTCGCTCTCAAAGCACACCATGCAGTCCCGCCCGCTGCCGGGGCTCCGCAGCCCGCCCGCCCCCAGTTTAGAGAAACCCTGCAGTGGCTCTCCGGGCGGCCTCCGAGGGAGCCCGGCCAGCTGCTCTGGCCCCGCAGAGGTGGCAGGAGAGCGATGTGCGCCTGGGGGGCCCGCTCGTGCCTTGGCTGAAGAGGAGGAGGAGGCAGAGGAGAAGAGCACCGAGGTGGGCGTGGCGTTCTCCTGGCCCGCCCACAGCGGGGGGCTTGTCTCCGCCATGCCATAGTACACGTCCTGCTTGCCCACGCCATAGCCCGGAAACAGATATCCGCCGTAGCCGAAGTCCCCGCCCTGCTCGCCTAGGCGCGGGGCCTCAAAGGCCGAGTCCACGCCGCACTCGCCTATGCAGCCCAGGCTGTTTTGCCTGAAGGTGGAGAGCGGCTTACAGCCTGGAGCATGCACCCGCCAGGCGTCTGAGTAGCGGCTGTCCAGGGCAGCGTCCGGGCTGCCGGCCAGGAAGTCGCCGTCGCTGTTGTACTCAAGAATCTTGCCGGTGCGCACGGCGATGTGGGTCTCGATCTCCTCCCGCGCACGCTCCACGTTGCCCGGGGCGCCGGTGATCTCAAACACCGGGTCGCGGTCCCGGCTGGGAGTAATGATGTATGTGTTGGTCTGCTGCTGGATGCGTTTGATGGTCGCTCCTTTGGGGCCCACCACCAGTCCCACCACGCGGTAGGGCACTCGTACACGGATGGTCACTTGGCCTGGCAGAGCAGGGGCCACGCCAAAGGCGGCGCCAGACTTGTTGCGTGAGGCTCTTATCATAGAGAAGTGCTCAGCTGCTGAGATGATCTCCCGCCGGGCTGTGGCCACGTCTTCCCGCCTCCCAGTCACCATGAACACTGGCTCCTCACCTCGCACAGGTGTCTTGATGTAGGTGTTGGTTTTGGCCCTCAGAGCCTTAATCTTGCAGCCTGGACAGAGTGGGAAAGAAATTCACAGGACAAAGGAGTTTGTACTGGGACCATCCCCAGAATCCCAGCCTCCCAGAAATCCTTCAGTTGATCCAGTGACACCTTCATGACCACAAACACAGCCTACTCCCAACTTAACCAATCGATGAATGCACTAGTTTCTCTTGTGTTCCATCATCACAGCCTTTGAGAAAAGCGGCTAACCCAAAACCTCACAAACGCTTCCCTAAGCACCTGCCCTTCCTTCCACTCCCTCCATCTCACCTTCCTCTCAGTCAGCGCTCCTGATCTTTGCTCAAAGCTCCAATGCACTCATTAACCCAGTCTACTCATGTGACTTCCATTCATTAAGAGTCTGTCCTCTAGCTCACCCAGGGACATTGGCTACTGTATGCTGTGACCTCCCCAGGCCTTCCTAGCATCCCTGGAAGTAGAGGCCAAAGTCAGAGAAACACTAAAACCGCCGCAGCAGCAGGAGGGAGGTGAGATACCCCACAATCTCTGTGCTTCTCCACACCATAAAGAGTTTGCAGCACCTGATTCGGTGTGGGACTTGGGGATGGGGGTGGAGTTCAAGGGGTCAGAATCTCAAGGGAGAAGAAAGTAGGAAGATACTATCACCCAAAAGACCTAACGCCTGTACTCTTGTACCCCCTGCCTGCCACCCAGGGCAGGACTGAGATGTCCTGGAGGCTGAGAAGAGGGGAATTGAGCATTTCTGGACCCCAGCTCCTGCTTTGAAGGAGTATCAGGTTAGAGCTGGGAGGCTGGGGAGAGGCAGGAAGAGAAAGAAAAGCTAGACAAAGAGAAGAGGAGGGGGAAGTAGGAATGCCGGTCAGAAAAGACTGCAGACCTCAGGGCCTGGGTGGACCTGCCTGTCTTTAAAGTGCCTCAGTCTCTTACCCCTCCATCAGAGTCCAGGTGCCTATGGGGCCTAATGCAATGGGCAGAGTGCCCTCATCCAAGCAATATTGTAGGGTGAGCAGAACACCCCTTCACATGTACACGGGCCCTCTCCCATCTCAATTTCCCCAGCACACAGACTGGACATTGTACACACCCACTCTTTTGCCCCATTCTCAGACAGAATCCCTGAGCTCCTCAGGCACATCTTAGTGCTGGGTGCCCTTCCTCCTGTACCCATCCAAAGCCAAGAATAAGACCACTCTTACAACTGCCCCAACCCTCAACTGCAGGCCCCTGGTGAGCTTGCTTGTTCTTTCTCCTCCTTCCTCCATTCCCAAAGTATCTTTTCTGACCCTAAAGAACTGGTGGGGCGAGGTGGGTTAGGAATGTATCTAGCACATATTAGGAAGGAAAATGTGACCCCCCACTTTTTTTCAGACCTGTTGGCAGTTAAGAAGTCCTACTTGTTGCCAAGCCTACATCCTTGCTGCTTTAATATCTGGATGGTGGCTTGATTTCTGAGGCTCGCAGGATAGAAGCACAATACTTTCTGCCATCTCTATTTACATGCCATCCGATGGGCTCCTAAGTTTTGGAGCCAAAAACTTGAGCGGGAGTTAGGTGTCTTTGAGAGTTCTGGAGTTTGGGAGAACAAACCCAGGATAAGACCAAGGGGAAAAGCCGGAGGCTGCAGTACAGAACCTAGCAGCCTCATCATCTTGGGTTCTACAACCCTGAAGAAGCATCCCTAGAAGTAGAGGCCAAAGTCAGAGAAACACTAAACGTGCGGCAGCAGGAGGGAGGTGAGAAGACTTCCATAGACTTACAGAATGAGGGAGGACTTATGTTCTCTGACAATATTCTATTAGGACAAATTCTACTTTTATGAAAGATAGACACATTTGCTAAGGAGGCAGAGGAGTAAAGGACCCCATTAAACTCTTGTGCCTTCCAAGATCTCACTCAAGATATTAATATCCCCACCCAACTCCAGGCTCTGAATCCCCAGTTTTTGACAAGGAGGGGAAATCCAACTTTCTAAAGCAGAAACCCCCATGAGATTGAGGGAGGGGGCGCTGTGCAGGGGAGTGGCAAGCTCCCCTCCTCCACTCAGTTCTCCATTCCAAATCTTCCAGCCCCAATACTAGGGTGGATGAAGTGGGATATGGGGTAGGGGCCCCAGCCTGCCTCCCCTCCACTGCCAGGAACTGGCCTCCTCCTTTACTCCCTCGGAATGCAGCCCCTCCATTGTTCCCCACTGTGGGACAGCTCCTCCCCCACTCCACCTCACAGCCCAGCCCCTCTGCAATATCTAAATCCCACCCCCCCAAGAAGCTGGGAGGGGAAGGGTCCCCAAGATCCAGGTTGCTCAATTTGGGTACTTACCAAACACTCCCACCCATCCAGGGATGCTGGGCTGAGAGGGTGTGGTAACATACTCTATTGGCTTAATCCAACACCCCTCCCAGCACACCGAGACACGAACCCCCCCCCTATATTCCAAGTGGAGGTTTCTGTCCCCCTTCACCGACATGCCCTTCCTGCCCTGTCCCACGCATTCACTCAGAGACTTCTCTGCAGACCCCTGGCTTCAGGCCGTGGCCAGCCCAGAACAAAAGCAAGACCGAAGAGAGGCCCACGTCAGGGTTGGTACCTCCTCAGAGATCCCCCCTCCACAAACACAGGGGCCCTCCAACTTCAGTGTGTAAGCGACCACAGGACCCCTCTTTGCCATGGGCTCCCTCATCAGCTCTCCCTAGACTGGGACCCTCCCCTGGGCCACACCCCCTTTCATTCCTACACTCAGCCCAACAAAGAGGCAGATCCTCAGTCGGGCTTCATGGACTATGCCTTCCTCAGAGTCCCCAACTCCAACAGCAGAAGGTCCCAGGAGTGCCCCCTCCCCAGTCTACAAGTAGATACCAGAGTAGGGGCTCCCAAGTAATTGCACATTCCGTCAGTCCTTCCAGCCAGGAGCCGACACCCCCTCCGCACAGACCCTGGGATTAGGAGGCAGCTCCCCCTCCCCTTTCCTCTCCCAGTTCCAGGATATTTCTTTGTCTACGGGCGGAGCCCCAGGGGAGGAAGGGTCCCGAGAGCCGTCCCGACTTGGGGTAGCAGGGAACTTTGTGGCACTTAGAATCTGGGCAGGGGGCGGGGCCCCCTTTGTCGGGAAGGGACAGAGCCAGAGGCGCGCAAAGAAGGAAGCGATGAACTTTCCGCGCCGGGGACAGCAAGCCCCCACTCCAACCCTCGCAGTGTCCGGATGCCCGCTTACCTTGCCTGCCCACGATCTCGGCCACGTGCTCGGAGGTGGGCACGGGAACGCACTCCGTGGTGTTGCTGCTGCCCTTCAGGCGCAGCTCGGCCTCTTTGTAGAGCGCGCAGAGCTTGGCGTCGTTCGCCCCTTTGGGGGCAGTGGGGGGCTGGGGCGTCTGCGCCGCGGGGGCCGCGCTCGGGGCAGCCGGGGCCGCCGCGGGCGGCGGCGGCGGGGCCGGCTGCGGGGGGGCGGCCGGCTGCGCGGGGGCGCCGCCCCCCCCACCTCCCCCGTCCTCGCCCGCCGTGGGGGCGGGGGGCTCCCCCAAACCCAGGAGGCAGAGTTGATCAAGAGCCAGCTGAAGGGCGCGCTCGTCTTCCAGCAGCCCTCGGTCCTTAGCGCTTCCCCCGAAACATCCTAGTTCTCCAAAGCCCCCATTTCTTTCCATTATTCCAGATACCACTAGACTAGGCATGGCGAAACAAAAGCTGGGGGAGAGAGAGAGAGGGAGAGAGAGAGGTGGTGGAAGGGAGAAGAGGAGAGAGGAGGGGAGGGGAGAGGAGAGGAGGGGGTGTGTGGGGAGGGGGAACAAAGAGCTGGGGAGGGGGGAAGAAAGCGAGATAGAAAGATAGACCCACCCCTAAGCCCCCCTCCCCAAGCACCCTGTAACCTGACTCCCCTTGCCCCAGCCCCCGGGTGGGGGTGGGGGAAAAGAAGCAAAACCAAGAAAGCAGATCTCTTCTCGCTCCGGGGTGACGGGGTGGGGTGGGGGGCTGCGGGCCCTAGCCCCCACCCCTCCGCCTAGGTCCCAGAGTCTCTACCCTTCGCCGAGCAGACGCCCCCTTAGGCTCCCGCACCGAGCCCCAGTCCTGGAGCGTCGCTCAGTGGCCCCCAATAGAGCCCAGCCCCTTCCAGCGCTCAAACTCTTTTGTTTTAAATGAACTGGATGGAGCAGCATGGAACTGACGGGAGGGGGGCGCGCCGGGGGCGCCCGGGGCATGCCGGGAGTTGTAGTTTCCCGCCCTCGGGCGCGGGGAGGAATTCCTCAACCCGGGCAAGAAGGGAATTGCGCCCCTCGGGCTCTGCCCACTGGTCGCGGGAAAAGCCTCGGGTGGGCTGGGAGTCGTGGCCCGAGAAATTTCAGGAGCGGGCAGTATGCGGGAAGGGAGCGGATGTGGAAAGGCGTTTCTCCTCCGCCCGCGGGTCCCGGGCCTCTTTCTTATGGTAATGAGGGCCGGGGCGGAGCGGCCGCGTGGCTGCAGTGCCCTCCCTCCTCCCGCGCGCGATCGCGGAGTCCACGGGCTCAGGCCTCCGGGAGAGAGCTCGTGGAGCAGACAAAGCCCGCGGCCGCTACAGTGGGAGGAGCAGGTCTCTGCGCTGCGTGGGGTCCAGGAAGGGGCGTTTGGGTGAGGGTGGGACCCCCAGTAGAGGATGTGGTTCCCTCATCTCATCTCTTAGGTGACTAGCCGTCCCCATCCCCTAGCCCCCCAGTTCCGAGATCTCAGAGGCCACGCCTGGGAGGTGAGTTAGTTCGTGCCCCAGTGGTCGGTGCAGTGACCCGGTGAGGAAGAGGAGGCGTGAAGGGAGAGGATGGGGGTGGGGGCTTATCCGAGAAGCCAGAAGGGTCCTAGAGGCTTCGTGTGACTTAGTTTGGAGCCTTGAACTTTGGGTAACAGGAGTAAGATTGGGGGCCCCTGAGAACCCAGATTTTTTTTTTTTTTTTTTTTAAAGTCCTGAGCTTTGAATATAGTGGAGGAGATCTTTTGTCCCTCAGGACGGTCATTTCTCTGTTTCCCTTAACTCTTACTTTTATAAACCACTAATTCAGCCCCTTTGACCCTAGAAATATGGCGACAGAGATCAGAAATAAGTTTTTTAAGACCTGGCAGACAGTTGAGAGAGGAGTTAGAGTGTGCTGCAGTCTCTCTCTCTCTCTCTTTTTTTTTTTTTTTTTTTTTTTGTCCAAGAGAAGGGATGGGACCGCATCTAGAGGTCCTGAGGTCAAGCTATAAGAGCCACCTCCCCAAATTGGATAACAGTAGGTGGGTGTGCCCCAGTGGGTAGGATTTCCCCCGCCGCTGGGGGGGGGGTGGGAGAGTGGGGGGGTGTCCTTTGGGTACAGAAACCTAACTAGTCGTGAGGTAAAGTTTTGCACGAAGGAAGGGCAGTACATTGAGGTAACCTCACAGGGATGGGGATGTTGGGAGGTACAGTGAGGCAGGGAGGGCTGAGTTGAGGCCCTTTCTCTAAACTGATTTTTGGGAAAAGTTCTCACATCAGCTGGGAAGGCAGGAATCTGAGCTGAGTGGTGGGAGGTCCTGAGAGTTTTGCAGGCAGGCTTTCCCCTTCTGTATAGATAGATGCTGAAGGAGAACCTTGAGCTAAGGGCCTGGCTAGCTAGAGTAGGGGAGAAGGTGCCCCTGCATGGAGGATTTTATGGGAGTGGATGCTTGTGCCCTCTAGCAGGAATGGGAGCCGAAGACCTGCATAGTGGGACACTTCTGACTCCTGTTCACCTCTCTCCCAAGAACCTGGACTGGGGTGTTGGGTGCTGGGAGTTTCTTTGGAGAAAGTTTCTACTGGAGACCAGGTGACAGTGGGGCTAACAGCTGTTTGCAGCTTTCATGTCCTCACTGAAACAAGATTCCCCCCAGAGTTTGCCCGGTCTCTCCTTTCCTCCTCACTAAACCAATTAAGGCAGGCAGTTAATGACCAAAAAAGCCTTGGGGATTTGGTCAGGGAGGAAAACAAAGGGCAGAATCTTTGAGTGGGGAGAGGAGAAAGGGACAGACTGAAGGTGTAGTGGGCAAGGTGGCACACCCTGGAATCCCCCATACAGCAATGATGCATCAGTCCTCAGGGTATCTTAGCACCCCCACTCAGGGTCTCCCTGTGACTCCAGACCTCCTCCAAGGCAGAAGAGACACATGTAAGCCTGGCACTTGGAGGGTAAGGTATGTGTGAAGGACTCAGGTGTACCTACAGGAACAGGTGTCTGCCGAGCTGACAGATGCAGGGTTGCAGTGGGGGCAAGGGACCTGCTCTTGTTCCTGAGGTTCAGGCCTCCTCTGTTCAGGCTAATCCCACTCAGTCTGGGCTGCTGTGCGTGTGGGCCCTGCTTTGCTTCCCTTCCTGGTGTCCATCCACACCTAGGGATATGAGGACAGAGGCCTACTTAAGCCACTCCCTCCATTCTGTCCTGTGACAAAAGAGTATGTGGGGTGTTTTGGTCCCCTTTGGGTTTCTGAGAATGTCCGTCTCTTCTCTCTGTCTGTACATCTCTGCCTCTGTGTGTGTATCTCTCTGTTCCTGTCTCTGTTGCCTCCTTCCCCTCTCCTCCCCTCCTCTCCTCTCTCAACTCCTGCTTTTATGCTGAGGAATCAAAGGACCTCGTTGAGTCGTTGAATTGGCTGTGGGCATTGGATACTTATGTGTATTTGTGTGTTTGTGCATTCATGGGTGACCCAGTGTGGAGAGGTCTTGTGGAGGCCTGAGGCCAGGAATGTGGTAGAAAGTCCATATTGTGAGACCCGGTCCCTGTCTACTCTGAGCACTCTTGAGTACCTGTTTTTGGCTGTCTACACAGTGACTACCGAAGTAGAAGGATACCCCTAACGCCAGAGCCCTGGGAAGGGAGAGGGACACAGGAGGCTGTCACCAAGCCTCACCAAGCAGGCTGGCCTTGGTTTATCATCCCCTGCCTCTGTTACCCTGCTCCTCACAGGCTGCTTCAGTCTCTCCTTGTCAGTTCAGCCTCCCTCATGCCTGAGGAGGTTTCCACTTTCCTTTTTGTTTTTAATTGAGTTGTATTTCACTTATATATGATGGGTATGCACCCACTGCAGCATACACACATGAAGGTCAGAGAACAACTTGTGGGAACAGTTTCTGTCTTCCCCTACCATGTGAGTCCTGGGGAGTGAACTCAGGTTGTCAGGTTTGGCAGCAAGTCCCTTTATCTTGATGGCTGCCTTTTTTTTTTTTTTTTTTTGAGGCGGGGTCTCACATAACCCGGGCTAGCCTGAAACAAGTTATGTAACTGAGTAGCTGAGACTGGCCTTGAACTCTAGTCTCCACCTCATAACTACTGGTATTACATGTGTGTGCCACCACACCTGGCCTGTTTTTCTTTCTTAATACCTCGTGTTGGAAGTACACCTGGATGTCTAGCCTCTGCCTTTCTTGCTGAATGTGCAACCAGTTTTCTCTCTTAGGCTGGTGTGCACTCTGTTAATTTCTTTTGAACAGTTTTTAAGTGTGGTGGGGTGTGTGTGTGTGTGTGTGTGTGTGTGCGCGCCATAACACACATGTGAAAGGCAAAGGACAACTTGAGTCAATTCTAGGGGTTAAACTCAGGTCCTCAGACTTGGGGGCCAGGTCCTTTATTCGTGAACCTTCTTGCCTGCCTTGAACTTAGTTCAATTAATGAGAATATATTGGGTAGAATTCTGCAGGCTGTGAAAAAGAATCTCAGACCTGAACCCTGCTCTCATGGAGTCTCAGGAAGTGGTCTACATGGCCAAGACAGTAAGTAGAGGCAAAACCATCTTTGGGGCTTGGAGAAACCACCAAGGCAGGAAGGGTAGGTCGCTGGCCCTTTGTCTCTCCCTCTGCTTGATCTCCAAGTCCGTTGCAGCCCCAGGCTTAGACCTAAACAGACAGCATTTCTGCTGCCCACTGCCAGATCCCCTGCACTATCTATGACTCCCCCAGGGAAAGCAACTCCAAGGGGCTGGGGTGGAGCCTGGGCCCCACAGGACAGCTGGCTAACAAGACCCCTCTGGGACTCTGGTCTGGGCCCAAGCATTCAGGAGGCCATGATACTGGAGCTGTGACAGTTGGTCCTTAGATTCTCATCCAGTGGCGCCAGCTCTGGTTTCGGGCTGGGTAAGAGAGGGGATTAGTTGCCCTCCTGGGACAGGGAGGCAATAAGCATGGCCCCTCGAGAGTGTCCCTGTGAGGATGGTTTTTCCCTGGGGCAAATCGCTAGGTTGGATGTGAGGAGGGGTTTGGGCCTGGGTGAATTGCTGACTGTAGTGCATGTAGTAGAATATTCTGTGCAGGAGGTCAGAGCATGTAGTAGAATATTCTGTGCGGGAGTAGACAGTTCATGAAGTCTAACTCTATCCAGTAGCCTCATTTGCAGGGATGTGCAGCCCAGAGACTCGGGTTCAACAACTCTTCTGCCTTCTTTACCATTCTGTTTCCTTGTCAGAGAAGGGGTGAGAGAGAACCTTCCATTTCTGAAGGCTCTCTTCTTAGATCTTGAGACTTTATTCAATCATACAACATTAATTTATTACATGTATTCAGTGTTTGTACCATATCCTGAGCGTGGAAGTTAGAGGGTCTCTCTTTTTTAAATGATATACTTATTTTTATTTTGCATGCATTTTACAGCATGTATATCTATGTGAGGGTTGTCAGATCCTCTGGAACTGAAATTACAGATGGTTGTGAGCTGCCATGTGGGTGCTGGGAATTGAACCCAGGTCTGCTGAAAGAACAGTCAGTGCTCTTAACTGCTGAGTCATCTCTGTCTAGGCCAGAGGGTCTCTTCTATCGTGAAGGTCCTAGGGATCGAACTCAAGGTCTTGGGCTTGGCATCAGGCATCTTTATCTGTTGACTTACCTCACCTGACCTTTGGATAATTCAATCTTCATAATTCCATGGAAATGTAATTTCTACCTGTGCTTGCATAAGAAACCTGAGGCTCGGGCTGGTGAGATGGCTCAGCCGTGAAGAGCATTGACTGCTCTTCCAGAGGTCATGAGTTCAAATCCCAGCAACCACATGGTGGCTCACAACTATCTGTGGTGGGAAATAAATGAAAGACCTTTGGGGCCAGAGTTGGGGGGGGGAGGGAAGGGAGGCAGAGCAAGAGGGAGAATGGAAGGGGGGGAAGAAACTTGAGGCTCAGAGATGTTAAGTAACTTTCCCAGGTTACACAGCTGGTAAGTGGAAACTCCACTGTTTAAAAAAAAAGAGAGAGCTGTCTGACTCCACCCCTGGGCCCCCAGAGGTGGACAGTGGCATTAAGTGCTTGGAGAATTCGGAGGGGGTGAGGCTTCCTGGCTGAGGTGGGTCCATTGGAATCAGTAAAAGAGAAATAAGATTCTCAGGAAGGGGGAGTGTTTCTGGAGGTTGTGTGGGATGTAACTAGAGAGACTTGCTAGTTACACATGTGCTGCCTTTTACCCATTCCAGGGAGCATTGGGTACGTGAGGCCACCAGGTGGTGCTGCAGGACACCTTTACCTCCCACTGGTCTGGAGGGCCAGGCTCAAGTCTGATTCCTTGTGGAACCTTGCTCCATGCTCAGCCCTGCACAACTCAGGCTCCCAGTGGGCCCTCTGTTTTTATTGTTTGTTTGTTTGTTTTGGGGTTTTTGGGGGGGGCATGGCATCTAACACATGGAAGACAGGAACTCTTGATACCAGTCTATTCCAGATTCAGAATGGAAACCCAAAATAGAGCCCCCCCATCCCCAACAGCTTATTCTGCCTTCCTGTCCTGTGCCTTCCTGAGTTCCTTGGAGATACTGTTTAGGGAAATCGTTAAGCATACAAGCATTGAGTCCAACTGGCTGGGTCTGCATGGAAATAATGATTACCTAATAAAGATTTTAAGGTTTTCATCCAGTGAACATTGATTGAAGATTTGTTGTGCACATTGTTCTAGGCACTGGGGTGAAGCCAGTGTTCTATTGGGGTCGGGGATCGTGAATAAGTAGGTGGTGTCCTTGAGGTCAGTGACAGTCACTATGAAGAAAATAAAGCAGGGGATGGAGGCAGAAGAGTTGGTGTTTGTTTCTTGGGGGTGGGGGCAGCTCCTTGTTTTAGGGATAGCCTCTTTCTTATTGTGTAGTCCTGGCTGGCCTGGAACTCACTATATAGACCAAACAGGCTGGCCTCCAGCTCAGATCTGTCTGCTTCCGGCTCCTGAGGACTGCTGGGATTCGAGACTATGCCACCAAAGCAGGCTCTTTTTGTTTTATTTTGAGAGGTTCTCTTGTAGCCCCATTCTTGGCCTTGAACTTGCTGTATAGCTAAAGAGGACATCAAAATCCTGGTCTTTCAGTCCTGGCCTTCCAAATGTTGAGATTGCTGGCATGTCCCACCACACCTGCCTGAGAAAGGATGGACTCTGGGTGCCTGGGAAGCAGCAGGGGTTGTCTCTGTGGTTGCTAGCGTACTCTAGCTTGTTCTTCACTTTCCTTCCCGACATTCTCCTTCCTGTGTCTGAATCCTTGACCATTCTCCCCAAAGCCCTGCAGAGTAACAGGCACTGGCTTAGGACCTAAGAACCCTGACTTTTTAATTGTGGCTCTGTCTCCTAAGGTTCACCACCCCCAGCTTCCCTTACTTCCGGCAAATGACATCACCACCCACCTGATAGCTCAAACCTGAAAATGGAGCCATCTGGGATTTCTGCCTTTCCTGTAGCTTGCTCCCAGTGCTTCAACAAGGCTTCTCAATTAAACCTCAGAATATTTCCTGCCTGGCTGGAGGGATGGTTCTGGTTAAGAGTACTGGCTGCTCTTCCAGAAGAACTGGGTTCAGTTCCCAGCACCCAGATATTGGCTTACTAGCTTCAGTTTCAGAAGCCCCAATGCTCTCTTCTGGTCTCTGTGGGCATCAGGCACACGTGTTGCACAGATATACATCCAGGCAAAACAAATACTTAAATTGAAAAAAAAAAAATTCTGCCGGGCAGTGGTGGCGCACGCCTTTAATCCCAGCACTCAGGAGGCAGAGGCAGGCGGATTTCTGAGTTCAAGGCCAGCGTGGTCTACAGAGTGAGTTCCAGGACAGCCAGGGCTACATAGAGAAACCCTGTCTCCAAAAAAAAAAAAATGAAAAAAGAAAAGAAAATTCTGCCAGGCACCAGGCCTGGTAGTGTAACCTGTGATCCCAGCATTTGACAAGTGGAAGCAGGAGTTTCATGGTAGTTACATCTATACACCAAACTTGAAAACAGTTTGGGCTACGTGAGACCCTGTCAAAAATAATTTTTAAAAACCCTAAAATGCTACTTGAATGCTCTCTGTGGCCTTTTATCCGGCTCCCTGTCACTGTCACGTGGTTAAAATGTCCTTTGTGGCCTGGTCCCTGTCCACTTGTCCAGTTGGACCACCTGTTCCTGTCCTCACTCTCCACCCTTTGCTTGAGTAATGCTTGTTCATTTTGCAGGGCGGAACTTGACCTGTGACACCTCCCAGAAACCTCCCCTGTCTCTTTTGGGTGTCCCTTACCGTGTTGCCACTCTGTATAGTAACTGCATTGGTTTGTGACCCCAGTGTGCTTAAAAACTTGAAGACAGGAATTAGGTCTAGTGCACTATGGCATTTCCAGCATCCTCAGACACTTGCTAACTAGAAGCTGGATGTGCTCATCCCTCCTTGAACATCCCTGTCACATACCGACTGCTGGCTGTCCAAGTGCTGCTTTCCACCATACCTCCCCATCTCCTCCCTCAGTCCTCAGACCCGAGGGTGCTGTCTGCATGCGATTTGGCATGTAGCATCACTAGGCTCCTCTGCTCCAGCACCTAGTCTGGAGCTCCTAGTCTGTACGAGTGCTATTCATGGTGCTCCTTCTCTTTGGCTAATGACTCAGAAGAGATCTCAGAGCATACCCTTTCCCTCAGCTCTGACAGGTAAAAGATGCTTAAACAAACTATACATGACTTGCTTTCCCTTACAGACCTCTGCTCTCGAATGACCTGACCATGTATACAGGTGCTTTGGCACCTTATGTGCTACATGGCACAGTAGTGTAAAAGCTGTCTTGGGACATCACCCGGGTGTCTCTAAAGTCTGGCACACAGCAGGTGCTGCTAACAAATGTGTTGAGTCAATGAATAAAAGAAAAAAAGATGTGCCAGGCAGTGGTGGTGCACGCCTTTAATCCCAGCACTCAGAAGGCAGAGGCAGGCGGATTTCTGAGTTCGAGGCCAGCCTGGTCTACAGAGTGAGTTTCAGGATAGCCTGGGCTATACAGAGAAACCCTGTCTCAAAAAACAAAAAGAAAAAACGATGTGATTCTGAACAAGTCACTCTTTATCCTCTGGCCACGTGTGTGCATGTGCACGCACTTGTGTGAAGTTGAACATGCACTCACGTTCACATGTGCACAACATGAGAGCCAGAAGAAGACACCCAGTATCCTGCTCCGTGACTACCGTATTTCTTTGACCCTGAGCTAGGCTGGCAGCCAGCACGAGCCTGTGATCCTGTTTCTGCTTACACCGCACTGGAGGTAAAGGCATGCATGCCTTTAACATATGCTGGAAATCTGAACTCAGGTCCTCAAGTTTGAGCAGGGAGCACTCTTTGTTATGGACATAAGGCCTCACTGCCTAGCTGTGGCTGGCCAGGAGCCCTGCACCTTAGTTTTCTTTTCTGTAAAATGAAGACAAGAGGAATGTAAAACATCCCCTGGCGTTCTGGACTATGGTGTTCTGACAAGTGTTTAGAACTAGGAAGGAAAGGAACCCCGCTTTGTAACAATTGCCAGTTCCCAAGATAAATCTTCTTCCCATGACTGACTACAAAGTGAGCAATGGGCTGTCACTAGCATGCACAAGCCATGAATCTGGAGCTCAGCATCTCGATGATGTGACTCCAGCTGGAGACAGACTCTGGATAATTTCTTGGCTTTGCTTTCTTCTCTAGTCCCTGGGCTGCAGTTTCCCCAGGAGCCGATGGGTTAGATGTCAGGTTGCTTCCTGCACACAGTTCCAGAAGTCGGAGAAGCTGATGCCTGTCGCTTTTACCTTCCAGCCACTTGTATGCTCATCCAGGTAGTTGACTGTACATGTCTCTGGCAGCATTCACAGACTACTTGAAGCCTGTTGGTTGACTCAAGTCCTGATGTTCAAAGCTAGGCATGCAGATCTTGAGTAACAACTTGGGATTCTGAGTTCTGTAGCCTACCTGCCTACCTTGATAAGTTTGACTCCTTTGACCTCTGACCCTGCTGATGTCAGTCAGCCTTCCCTCAGGCTGCCTCATTCCGTCCCTAAGGTTTCTTCTTCACCTTTCTTCTGTCCACACAGCTCACCATTTCTTTCCTTCTCCCTCTCTGCCTGGCTGTTCAAGTGGATGCTTGCAGGTTGGAGGATACTGTTTATTACTGATGAACCCTGCCCTGCATCTCCAAGCCTGAATTCCTTGTCTATCAAGTACAAATAATAGCAGCAGTTACTATGGGGGATTTGTGTGGCCACTGAGAAGCAACATGCAAAGTACTGATGGCATCGAGTACCCAGAAAGTGCTTAATAATCGAGGCATGGTGGCATACGCCTTTGATCTCATCACTCAGGAGGCAGAGGCAGGCAGATCTCTGTGAGTTCCAGGCCAGCCTGGTCTACATGATGAGTTCCGGGACAGATAAGGCTATAGCAATACCTTGCCTCAATAAATAAATAAAGTACCTAATAAATGTTGATGTTTGTTTTGTTTTTTGTTGAAACTGGGTCTTACTCTGTAGCCTATGCTGGCCTCAAACTCACAGTGATCCTTCTGCTTCAGCTTCCTAAATGCTGGGAGTACAGGTGTGAGCTGCCAGGCCTGCTATGTTTGCTATTTAAAATATCTTTTCATGAATTTGTGTGTGTGAGTGTGTATATGTGTGTGTGTGTGAGAGAGAGAGAGAGAGACAGAGACAGACAGACAGACAGACAGACTTGGTAAGAGAACAACTTGTAGAAGTCCCAGAGTCTTCAGGCTCAGAGTCTCTACCTGACTGGCCATTTTGGTGATCCTGTGTTTTCTATTATTCAAACCTCAGTTTAGACCCGCAATAGGCAAGGGCTGGGTCTCTGACCTCTCTTCTCTCATCCCCTTAGGAAGAGATCCCCACTTCTTCAAGGAGGATGCTTACTGTTCCTTGAATGAATGGACTAATGAACTAACTAGGGGTGACTCCCTGAGACCGGCTAAGAAGCTGGCAATTCTCCAGCCCTGCCAGTAGGTGGCGCCAGCATCTGTCAGTCTATTTCCCCGGCCAACTCCCTTATGCTGTGTTTCCTGTACTATGGGTTCTCAGCTTGCTCTGGAAAGATGGAGTCCTGAGAGCAGCAATGGGGTGCCCAAGAGAATGTGTGCTGCTAGAGAAAGATGCCATCCTGGGGAGTAAAGGGCACAGACCTTGAGAGTCCCAAAGAGAATCTCTAGCTCTCTTGGAGACATGAAATGAGAGACACTTTAAGTCAATCTGTGAGTCAAAAGCTGAGATCTAGGAAACAGACACTTTGTGGGAGACAGTGTGGTGAAATCAATCATCGAAAGAGGAAAGGGGAGGCCCCGTTTCCATGGCAGCAGTATTGTTTGTGGTAAGTGGGGGACTCCTGGGTCTCTAGTGCCCATGCACAGTGACTCACCACAGGAAAGGAAGGCTGTGGGGAGACCTAGTGCTGGGGACCGGATACCTTGTGGCTCCTGCATTCTTCCCCACCCCAGTCCCAGACCTGTTACTAGGAAAGGAACTGAAGGTTGGAAGAACTAGGGCAGGGCAGAGGCCCAGTGCTCCCACACCCAAGGTCCACCAGCTTTTAGAATTAGTGTCCCCAGTCAGAGATGCTGGTGAATACTTTTGATCCCAGCACTCAGGAGGCAGAGGCAGGTGTATCTGAGTTTGAGGCCAGCCTGGTCTACAGAGCAAGTTCAAGGACAGCCAATAAATTAAAAATACAATTACTGTCTCACTGGACAGGAGAGGAAAGTGTCACCCTGGCCATACTGCACAGAGCATTAATGGTACAGATTAGAGCCCAGGACATTGTTACAAAGAAAGCAGACAAGGCTTGGCTGTTGAGAGGATGGCCAGGAGCTGGAAGGATGCAGGGAAGAGATGCCACAGCACTCAGCCCCACTTGCAGGGTCCCTTTGGGGAAACCCCATTTGGCACACCTACAAAATAAGAGAACGAGACTGGAAATTGTTATTTTAAAAAAATTAGGAGCTTGGTGGTAGTGGTGCACACCTTTAATCCCAGCACTTAGGAGGCAGAGACAGAGGGATCTTTGTGAGTTTGAGGCCAGCCTGGTCTACAGAATAAGTCCGAGGACAGCCAGGGCTACACAGAGAAACCCTGTCTCGAGAAACAAACAAACCATAGTGCAATTCCCAGCACCCACATGGCAGCTCACAACTGTAACTCCAGTTCCAGAGAATCTGATACATTACATAGACATGCAGGCAGAACACCAATGCACATAAAAATAAATAAATCTTTAAGAAATAAGGAAAGGTCAGGCAGTGGTGGTGCACGCCCTTAATCCCAGCACTCGGGAGGCAGAGGCAGGTGGATTTCTGAGTTCGAGGCCAGCCTGGTCTACAGAGTGAGTTCCAGGACAACCAGGGCTATACAGAGAAACCCTGTTTCGAAAAATCAAAAAAAAAAAAAAAAAAAAAAAAGAAAGAAAGAAAAAGAAAAATAAATAAGTAAATAAAAACAAGGGGGTAGAGAGATGGCCAGGCACACATACACATAAATGCAGGCAAAACATACATACAAAATAAAGTTTCTTTAAGGAGATGTACTGAACAAACTACCTCTAACATCATATTGAAATAAATAAATAAAGGGGCTGGAGGGATGGTTTGGTAGCTAAGAGCACTGAAACTCCTCCAAAAGACCTAGGTTCAATTCCCAGCACCCACATGGCTTACAACATGTGTAACTCACACACGTAGCGCAGGCATGTGCAGACAAGACGCAGATCCACATTAAAACAAACAAAAAAGGGCAGTTTAGAGGGCAAAGGCATTTGCCACGAATGGAGGCCTGAGCCTCAACCCTAAACGCCACACAAAGTTGGAAGGAGAAAACCAGTTCCCATAGAGCTGTCCTCTGGCCTACACATGAGCATCATTTTGACGGAGGCAAGCTTCTCTGCCTGGTGTAGGCTAGAAACTGCTGTGAGCCCTCCTCTTTCCACCCCAAGACAGCAAACCTCAATCAATTCTGCTCCGTCCAAAATCCCCTATGGGCCATAAAGTAGAGGGGTCATCCGATCTGCAAGTTTACCAACCTCCAGCCCTCGACGGGACCTGGGGGTTCCCAGGCTCCCTGAGATGTTATCAGGATAGTTTCATTCTTGGTCAGCAGTAGAGGCCTCATTGTTTCAGAACAAAATGGGTATCTCCATCCCACCCCTGGTCTTGAAGGAGAGAAGGCTAGCCTCTCAGTCTCTCTTCCCCTGCAGGAGAACTGGTGCCAGTAGGAAGAGCCTTAGACATATTTCAGCTGGGAGACAGTGTCACATTAGCTACTGGATTTGTCTTGTGGCTTGGAGGGACATGTGCCTCAGTGCATGTGTGGAGGTCAGAGCACAGTCTGTTGGAGTCAGTTCTCTCCTTCCACCATGTGGGGCCCAGGGATCCAACTCAGGCCATAATGTTTGGCAGCTAGTGCCTTAACCTGCTATCTCTCTGCCTCCCTTGTGTGTGTGTGTGTGTGTGTGTGTGTGTGTATGTGTGTGTCTTGGTTAGGGTTTTACTGCAGAGAACAGACACCATGACCAAGGCAAGTCTTATAGAAGACATTTAATTGGGGCTGACTTACAGGTTCAGAGATTCAGTCCATTCTCATCAAGGTGGGAGCATGGCAGCATCCAGGCAGGCATGGTGCAGGAATTGCTGAGAGTTCTACATCTTCATCTGAAGGCAGCTAATGGAAGATTGACTTCCAGGCATCTAGGATGAGGGTCTTAAAGCCCATGCCCTGGGCCAAGCATATACAAATCATCGCTCTGTGTGTGTATCTTTCAGTGGTCCTTTTGCCTCAGCCTCCCAAGTGCTGGGATTGCAGGCATGAGCCTGGTTTAAAATTTTTGTTTCACTTTAGCATTGTAGTGGGTAGTACATGATAAGGGATATGGTGGGGTGCATGCTCCAGTGCAGGTGTGGATGCCAGAGGACAGCTCTGTGCAGTTGCTTTTCTCCTTCCTTTACATGGGTTCTGGTTGGACCTCAGGTTACCAGTCCTACCTGGCAAGCAACTATATCCACTAAGCCATCTCATTGGCCCCTTGATTACGGACTCACTGTGTAGCCCTGGATGGTCTACTGGGTAGAAGAGGCTGGCCTCAAACAGCAATCCCTCTGCTTCTACCTCTGAAATGTTTTGATATTAGTTGGGTTTTTTTGTTTGTTTGTTTAATGGCACCTGGGACCTATAAAGACGGAACAAAATTTCAAGGTCATAGAGAGTTAATGGGAAAATGAACTAGATTCTTGATAGATGGGAGCAAGTACTTGAAAGTTGAAGGGGACTGGCTGTCATGGAGGGCAGGTCTCTCCTAGTCAAATCAGGAGACTCCTTTCATGGATACAAAGGTGAACCAAATGTCCCTTTAGAGTGCCAAAAGTGTTTGAACTTCACCATGCTCTACATAGGCAGTCCTCCATGGAGATGGACGGGAAGTGGGTGGCAGATTCCTGCAGACCCCAGGGGTGTCCCGAGGCTGCGGAAGTAAGCACTAATTAATCCTGGCTTCCCTAATTGGGCTTAATGGACTTCTTGTGATGGGCAATTAAGAGGCTACATCAATTAGCAGTGAGAGGTAACAATCCAACCCCCTTCCCTGAATAGGGCCCCTTAGGAAGACAGAGAGGTAAGAAGAAGCATGCCCCCAGGGCATGTCCAGTTCCTTCCTTGCTGCCCTGGAGCTGGAGCCAGAGGCCTTCCCCTGGGCTGCCTGCTCTCTGACCCCCACCTAATCACATTCACTCTGACTTGACTGCTTGAGGATCCCAGGCTCTGGGTCTGGTTCTGCCTCTGCTCTCTTGAGTTTGATGACTGTGGGGTGAAGGTTGAGAATGAGATTTGAAGCCCAGGCCTATTGATTGGTTGTGCGATTCTGGGCCTACTGTGGTTCCTTTTCTCACCTGAACTATGGAGGTGATGACGTCCTTTCTGAGTAGGGGTCTAAGTGAACACACATCATTTACAACAGTGCCTGGCAGAGGGAAAGTTCTGGAACTGGGCTGTTAACAATTCCCACTCCACCTTTTCATGTTAGAGTGACAGATAAGAGTGTTGTGTACCAAAAAGTCTTCTAACCTCACCTTAATTACTGAACCAAAATAGCCAAGCTCTTGACCACTGGAGGCCTTGTCTGTGTGTACATGCATGCATGTGCTGTGAGGGCTTGTCTGTGTGTACATGTGTGCATGCATGCATGTGCTGTGAGGGCTTGTCTGTGTGTACATGTGTGCATGCATGCATGTGCTGTGAGGGCTTGTCTGTGTGTACATGCATGCATGTGCTGTGAGGGCTTGTCTGTGTGTACCTGCATGCATGCATGTGCTGTGAGGGCTTGTCTGTGTGTACATGCGTGCATGCATGTGCTGTGAGGGCTTGTCTGTGAGTACATGTATGCATGCGCGTGCTGTGAGGGATGAAACCTCCAGCATGGTAAACATGAACTTTACTCTGAGCTTTGTATTGGTAGCTTGAAAGAAGCCTCCTCCTCCCATGTTGGCCTCGATGGAGCTGAAGGTGACCTTGAATTCCTAATCTTTCCACACCTCGTGAGTGCTGGGGTTACAGATGTGTACCACCACAAAAAGCTTACTTGGTGAGGAGTATTGAAACCTGGGCTTCATCACTGTCACTCTATTAACTGAATTTCATCCCCACATCCCAACCCCTTCAAGCAATTATGATGACCAGGGAAGGTTGAAAACAACGAATGATCTAGAAGGATGCCCAAGCCTTCCCTCCCTGTCCTGGACCTTGAAGGCCTCCTCTACCTACAGTTGGGACAAGAGCTCATCAGCGCCTGCTTGGCCAGAAGCAGGTCGCTCTCCACTCACTCCATATCCTCTATAAAATGAGACCACCTGTGTCATGCTCACTTCCCAAGGCTGCCCTGAGATGATGTTTTATCAGCAATAAGACTTGCTATAAAAGTGGGCAATTACATTGCTCATTCCCTCGTTAAACATTTGCTAAGGGCCTAACATTATATCTCATCTCCCTTACCCACCATGACCATGGAGTTATAATGGTGGTGTATGCCTACAGAACACAGTCCTGAATCATCAGACAAGTCGGGTTCTTGGACCAACCTCTGGCTTGATTTGGATTTTGGCTCCTCTCAAGGATTGGAAGCAGCTAGAACAAGCCCTGACATAGAAGTGGCTCTTGTAACTGTTGCTATTGTGAGCGCACCTGGATTGGGTGTGGAGCGAAGCTCAGGTGGGGTACAGAGTTCTACGGGGGAATAGCAGTGAAGGCAGACGAAATGGGGGTGAAGCTAAAAGGTGAAGATCAGAAGGAGGGGGAGACGCTGACACATTGAGGAGACACATCGAGGGGACAGTTTCCTGAAGATGCCGAGTTCAGATATGTTGGGGTCTTTCCATGCAACACACAGAAGGCCAGATTCTGAGGACAAAAGTGAGGATCACATCTGTCCAGCCTCAATCCTCAAGAAGGCACCCTAATAGGGGAAGGGGCATGAACAGGTAGTTTTACTATCCTGTGACAAGAAATGCTCAAAGCTTAATGGAGACTCTGAGCCTAGACTTCATGATACTTTTAGCTGAGCCTGGACAATGAGTAAGAATTGGTCTACAGCAGTTCTCAACATTCCTCCTGCTGTGCTTGCTACGCCATTACTGTAATTTTGGTGCTGTTATGAATTGTAATGTAAATATCTGATATGCAGGATATCTGATATTCGACCCCTGTAAAAGGGTTGTTTGACCCCTGAAGAGGTCAAGAGACACAGGGCGAGAACCACTGTTCTATGGGCAAAGTATGTGCTCAATCCTGAAGGTTGACCTTGATCAAAACGAGAGAGGCTGGGATTGTTGGCATTTACAGGGCAAGTGTTGAGTCTAGTTGTGCAGGCAAAGCTTGGATCACAGAGAGCTTTGCAAGCCAGGTCGAGGAATTTGGATTTCATCCCAAATACAGGGAGAATCTACTGTTGGTTTGAAGTCTTGTAGAAACATGAATAAGTTTTTCTTTAGCAAATGTTCAAGAAAAAAAAAATTAAAAGATAGGGTAGAAGCAAAGGTTGAGGCAGGGAGGGTACATCTACTAGGGAAGGCCAATTGGATCTAAGTCAGGGAGCTAAAGGTAGTCCTCAGACAGAGAAAAATGTTGGAGGAAGAACCATATGACTTGGGGCTCCTTGGCCCAGAGAGATAGTGGGGGAGAGGCTGAAAGCAGAGTGGGGTCAGGGTGGCATAGGGACACATAAGGACGCCATCTGGATCAGGAGGAGGAGGAGCACATGCCTGTCATGCCAGCTCTTGGGAGGATGAAATAAGAGGATTGCCACAAGTCTGGGGCTAGCCTAGGCTATACACTCCATCTGAAGTCAGGAATGGTGATACATGTCTTGTGATCACAGCACTTGAAGGGGGGGGGCAGGGTTCACGATTGTTTTTAATTACATAGCAAGTTCAAGGCCATCCTGAGTTACAGAGTCTATGTCTCAAAACAAAACAAATATGGGGTGTGGCACACACCTCTGATACCAGGATTCTGTAGGTAAGGTCAGCTAGAGAGAGCTCTGTGAGTTTGAGGCTTGTCTTGTCTACATAGTGAGCTCTCAGACAGTCGGGGCAACATAAAGAGAACCTGATTCAAACCAAACAAAAAACCATATGTGAGGCCTGAGCTCCATCTCCAGTACAAATAATTTATGTAGGACGTTGAGGTGGAAAGTCCTAGGCCGGGGAATCCATGGGTCCGTTCTCCAAGCATTTGAAAGAAAGGATGGGCACTGGGTTCTGGACAGGGCCAAGCCTCCGTTTCCTTAGCCTCTCTGGGATCCCATGTTGGAGCAAGCCTGTTTGGAACCTCCCCAGCCCACAGGGAGGCACACTGACAGTTATTCATGGCACTGTTTTAGAGTGGTGGGGGTGAGCAAGTCTGGGGAGGCAAGAGAGAACCTTCTGGGCTGGAGACACAGGGCAGCAGGGTGTTGTGGACATACTGTTGACCCATAAGGACACCAGGCCGCAGCCCAGCCCTACCCTATCTGGAGACTGATGAGTGCAGGCTTCTTGCTTATCCTGCCGCTGAGCTTGCTAGGCTTGCCCTTTGCTTAGCTGGTTGTCCCATGTATGACAGAAGCCTTCAACTCTGTCCACCCTCCAGTGCCATAGTTCCACTCATTCTCTGGCAATCCCAAGGCCTCCCATGGTGGCCGAACCCTGGCCTGCCAGCCTAGGACACACCTCCACTTCCAGCCCCTCTTCAGGCGCCTCTCAGACTCCTACAGTTGACCCTTTGCCCTCCCTCTTCAGACTTTGGTTAACTCTTGGGAGAGAAATCTCAGAAACCAGGAAAAGGGACCCCTGGGGAGGGGTTAGTGAGTCACATCTTTATGGGTATTTTTCAAATTTTCCAATGGGAGTTTGAAGAACAACAGCCTTTGGTTGCCAGCTTGGATTTGCCTTTCAGCAGTGCTGCCGCCTCCTCCTCCTCCTCCTCTTCCTCCGTCTCCTTCCCCCCTCCTTCCCCCTCTTCCTCACTCCCCTCCCCCTCCTCCTCCTCCTCCCCTCCTCTTCCTCTTCCTCTTCTCTCCAAACCCCTTTCTCCTTCTCTCTCTGCGGAGTCTGACTCTAGCTTTAGCTGGCCCAGACCTTAAGGCCTGAAGCAGTGTGAATTACAGTGATGTGCCTCGCTCTGGGTGCTGGGTTTAGAAGCGTGTTCCACCACGCCCTGACCATGCTGGATTTCTACAGGCTTAATTCTAACTACTTGTACCTACTTCTGAGTTCTGCTTTGGTGTCTGGGATCCTCTCTTTTCCCTCCCTTTGTAGACTTGTACTGTGGTAAGGGTTCTGGAAAGTCCCTCCTGTGGTCTAGTTTTTGTCTCTCCTCAGCAGATCACCCATATTGTCTCTGCTTCTGGGTAGACACATGGGGATCAAAAGTAGAGTTGGGGACTTTGCCCCTGGGGTCACTCTGTCCTAATCTCCAAACCTTAAAGACCACCATGCCTTAGCCTCAGGAGTTTCCTTCCCCCGGCCTTCCTACCAGCCCTTCCTGCCATGTCTGCAGAGGTACGATGGGTAACGAACAGGGCTGCAGCCTAGAGAAGCTTTGCAGAACAGGGTCCTCACGTTGAGGAAGTATGCACAGAAAGAGTCTGCAGCAGGTCCCTTGGGTCCTGGGCCCCATAGCTCTCAACATACCCTGTGCCATCCCCTCATCCCGCAGCCTCGGGAAGAAGAGTCAAGGGTTCCATTCAAGGTACAGTTCAGCTGGGGAAGTAGGAAGGGGGACCTGGGGAGAGTGAGAAGATGGTGCTTTTCTCAAGAAGGTTCAGGAAGGCAGCCCATGCCCCTAGTCCAGCCCAGTTTGCAGAGCCTGAGCTGCCTGACTGTCCTTAGATGCTTTCTCGGGGGTCCTAGACTAGCTGTCAGTCATCACCCCCACCTCCACCCCAGTGTCTGACTAATTCTTACCAGCTTGCATGGGACATCCTGCCCCTGCTGTACCCATGCCAGCAACAGGCCACATCACATGGACTACATCTGGCTCCATTGGACACACCCTCCCCTCCCCTCCCCTCCCCTCTTTCCCAGGGGCCAGAACTCCTCAGATCCTTCCCGCCCCCACCAAGCCATAGAAGGCTCTAATGCACACTCTCCCTCCTCCTGCCCAGACATCTTGACTTCCCCTCAGTGTGCTCTCTCTCACTCAATTCCTGCCTCCTGGCAACTCACTCCCCCCTGAGAAGGGGGTACTCATTACACCACAGCTTCCCAGAGTTGTTTGGGGTTCAGGGAAGGCCTGCAGTACAAGGGTTAAATTTTCCCCTCATTCACCTAGCTCTCCTGCCTGTTGCCAGCTGATATATAGTACGTTGGGGCAGAGCTGAGCCTCCAGGACTCAGGTGAGGGCCAGAGGAAAGTCTGAGGCTCACCTTCCAAGCCTGTTTTGGTTTTTTTTGTTTTGTTTTGTTTTTTTGTTTTTTTCTAAATGAGGGATGAGGAGGAGCCTAGAAGAGCCTCTGGCCATTGGCTTCCATCCTCCTTCCTGCCTGCCTAGCAACTGTTGTCATCGGGTAAATATTTGCCCCACCAAGATCTGGGACTAATGTACTGGCGTCTGCCAGAGTAGTTGCCCCTCTCCTCAATTCTGTCTACACAGCTCTCCACTCCAGAGTCTGGGCCTGCACTGCAGATGTGGTCCAGGCCCTCCCTCACAGCAGACTTCCCCACAGCCTGCTGTCTCTTTCCTGCTTCTGACCATTCTTTCCGTCTTCCCTGTGCTCAGCTCTCTCTGATTCACCCTCTACTTCCTGACCCATCCATCCTCTCAGAGACTGAGTAAGGGCTTAGCCCAAGTCAGAGGGTTCTCTTCCCCTGCACACCTCTCTCTCTCTCTCTCTCTCTCTCTCTCTCTCTCTCTCTGGATATTTCTGTGGCTCCTTTGACACTGTTGGTGCTCACTGGGTCCTGAGTTTCTACCCTTTAACAGGAAGTGTGTCCTTCATCTAAATGTCCCTCAACTCCAGTAAGCTCCTGAGAAAGAAGAGAGACTCTGAGCCCCATAGAAGCCAGGCATTCTCCATTAGGAAGACAGTGCCATTTTTTACCTCCTCTGAGGTAGGCTTGAGGGAATCACAGGCAAGAAGTCACCTCAAACCTCCCTGAGCCTGGGGGTCACAGCTAGAGAAGGACCCTGTTTTCACCTGTGACCTGACTCCAGTTAGGGAACCTCTGCAGTTTTTTTTTTCTCTTTACCTGTAACTTCAGGCCAAAATGCTCAAGGGTACCCTGTAGATTCCGAGCTTCCGGACATAGATGGCCAGTGGTATCCCTTTGGGGCAGACCTTGGGCTTAGGGACAGTGGACAGGGCAATCTGGCCAACTGCACTAGTGAAGATCCAGAAAGGAAGAATTTTCTGTAAGATACCTGGGCTCCTACCAACTCTGAAGCTCTTTCTGGCTTCTAGGAGTGAATGTTGCTCAGTCGGTCCCCATCCCCCACCTCAACCAGCTATCTCACAGGGACCCAGTGCTCTCTCCCACTTGGCAACCGTCTTCCCTACTCCTTTATGAAAATATCCTTCTCTCACTTTCCCAGGTGCCAGGAGAAAGCTGACTTTAAGGAAGCAGACTTTAAGGAGTTTGGGGGCTGGACACAGCTGCAGAGAGTGCCCCGAAACTTAGAATGCAAAACATCAGCCTCAGGTTGCCCAGGCCCTTCTAAGTTAGCCTTCTGAGAAGCGTGTCCTTGTGGTCCGATGTCAGAGTGAAACCCAAGACCACACAGTTGTCTTTCCTTTCTTACCCTTCTTTCTTTTAAAAGACTGATTTATTTTATGTGTATGAATGGTTTGCTCACACATGGATGCCTGATACATGTGGAGGTCAGAGGAGGGCATCAGATGGCCTAGAATTAGAGTCATGGATGGTTGTGAGCTACCAGTGGGTGCTGGGAATCAAACCCAAGACGTCTGCAAGAGCAGCAATTGCTTTTAACTGCTGAGCCATCTCTTTAGCCACCCCCAATCGCACGCACAGCATACACACTCACGCACACCCCTTAAAAACAAAAGCCACAAAACAGGATCTCACTCATCTAATCCAAGATGACTTCATCTAGACATGAGGCTGTGCACAGCCTTCAATTTCTGATTTTCCTTTCTCCCTCAGCCTCCAAACTGCTAGAATGTGCCACCATGCCAGGCTTTGGTTGTCTGCCTTCATTTTTGAGACAGTCTCACTGTGTAGCCCAGGCTGGCCTCTGCCTGGGGAATGCTGGATTAGAGGATATGCCCCACGGTGTATTTCTTTTATTCTACTTTTCAGTTTTCTCTGGATAGCCCTGGCTGCCCTGGAACTGTAGACCAGGCTGGCCTCGAGCTCAGAGATCCACCAGACTGCCTCCAGAGTGCTGGGATTAAAGGTTTGCGTGACCATTCACTGCCTCAGGTTGTATTTCTTAAAAAGGTAAAAGGGATCTCTCCTACAAAACTGTGTGCTTTAGATAAATTGATCAGCCATCCCAAGATTAGTGACAAACGTTCTTTTTCATAGGAACCCTGTCAGTCCTGAGCAGAATAGAACAATTGTCCACCCTCGTTCCAGGTCTCACAAACATTTTGGTCACCTAGACAAGGATTCCCCGCCCCGCCCCCACTCGACTTCCTGGAAATGTTGGGGGTTGCGGTGAACCGACCCTTTTCTCCTGCTGGTATACTGCAGTTGTGGCGCTTCTGTTTGTTGCCTTGGCAACAGGGAAAGGAAACCCCCATTTAGGAGGCCGGGGAGGCCCCAGCAACCACACACACAGATATACACACAGTCTCACATGCGGCCGCCCACACGCTACTGCGTGCGTCACCAGCCTTCTGTACTGCAGCCTCAGGCTGTGGAGGGAGCGGCCCGCCAGAGAGCAGCCGGGATGCCCGCCCCGATCCCGTCCCTGAAGGACGGACAACCACGTGCCCCGCCCCCGCCCTGCCCTTTCCGTTCAGATACCCCCACCGCCAGCAGCCCTCCTCTCCCCGCAAGCTGGTGCTGTGGAGGCTGGGGTTGGAGAGGAAAACTGGAGCTAAGAAAGGCCTTCAGCCCTGAGCCAGATCTTTATTTTGATCTAGTCTGGTGTGTATTGTAGAGTGGTGAGTGCTGACAGAGTCCAGAGAGCCCGAGGCACCCAAGTGGAGGGAGGGGAAGGTGGATTAAAACGATAAGATGGAGCTCCTCCTAGGTAGGAACCAGTTCCTGGGCACACTGCAATTTGCTGTTGGGTTTGGTTCCTGTCTAGTGTTTAGGGCTTTCTTATGTCACCTGTTAGCTATGTGGCCTTGAGCAAATCAGTTAACCCGGCCAAGCCTTCCATTCTTTTATCTGTAATATGGGGGTAATAGTACTTGCTTGTGCGCCTCAGATTTTTGATTGTGAAAGGGTTGCCAATCCGGAAACCTGCCCAAGTGTGAGGTGTGAGTGGATTGGCCCCTCCAGCTGTACCTACCCTCCTGGCTGGAGCAGCGAGACCAGCTGCCTCCAATTTCATGGGAAGGGCAGTGCCAGCCTGATGGGGCACTGACTCCAGCCAGTTGCCCCCCTCTGCTAGGGTCTTGTGGTATAGGACCAGAGCTATCTTGGGGAATCGGGGGGGGGGGGGGGGGGGGGGGGGACCCCCCCCCTTTTTTTTGCGCCCCCCCCCCCGTTTCCCCCCCCCCCCCCCCCCCCCCCCCCCGTCTCTGTCTCTCTCTCTCTCTCACACACACACACACACACACACACACCACACACGGGGGGGTGAAGGGAGGGAGGGTTTTTCTGTGTAGATCAGGCTGTCCTCGAACTCAGAGAGATCTGCCAGCCTCTGCCTCTGGAGTGCTGCCAGGTGCTTTTCTGCATTTTTTTTTTTTTTTTTTTTTTTAAATACGGTCTCCTGCCGGGATGGTGGCTAACTCCTTTAATCCCAGCACTCTGGAGACAGGGGCAGACAGATCTCTGAGTTTGAGGACAGCCTGGTTTACAACCAGGGCTACACACAAAGAAACCCTGTCTGAAAAGACAAAACAACAACAAAAAGATAGTCTTATTTAGTTTGTGTTGGCCTCAAACAATCTATGCAGCCAAAGATGGCTTTGAACTGATCTTTCTGTTTTCATCCCTCAGATACCAGGATTTCAAACCTATGCTGGGCTACAGAAGCCCATTTCGAAGATAGAAAAACCTTTATTCCTCAATGATAGGTTCCTTAAGTGACCTCTTAAGGGAGGTACAAGGAATTACCCGAAAGAAACTCCAAATGTCCAGGCAACTAGTGAGGTTTCTGTCTCTGTTGCATAGTATATTGGAGAGTTTTGATGAGACTTCATTTAAACGAGAGGTCTTCAGGCTTTACAAATAGTAAATAGTTGTCAATCACTTCTAAGGACCATCCTTGCCCCAATCCACCTCCACCAATCAGCTAGGAGTTTGCATCATCACTCCTGAGTCCAAGTGGGAACTTTGGTTTTTCCTGCCATTTTTCTCAACCTCTCAGTTTGGGGTTCCTGGTATACCAAGTACAGATAATATGCCTACCTCACCCTCACAGGAAGATTAAACAGATGTGCCTCCATGTGGCCCCTAGCCCTGTGCCTGCCACGTGCAGCCTCTTACAGAGTGGGCACGGTCTCCCAAAGTAGGGGCAGTAACTACAACCTGATACATTACCTCAGCAGTGTTTGATCACAGACCCTGTAATCCAAGGAAGAATGACCCAAGGTCAGCCCTCAGGAACTCACTCTGAAGGGATTCCCAAGCCCTTCCCACCCTGTGAGGGAGAGAAACTGCCTTTCCAGTGGTCTGACTCCTCTCCTCCAACCCAGGATCATAGCCTAACGCTAAGATCTCAGCCTTTGCAGCCAGACTAACCTGTATTAAAATTCCAGTTTTGCTACTAGCCATGTGACGTTAGACAAGTGATTCTTAGATGGGGTGATGTGGTCCTCCCTTAGAGATATTTGGCAGTGTCTGAGATGTTTTCTGATTGTCCTAACTGGGGACAGAAGTGCTATTGGCATTCAGTAAGTAATAATCTGAGATGCTACAAATATCTCACTCGGCACAGCCTCTCCCATAAGAGTGAATTATCTGCTGAGAATAGCCATGGTACCAGGGTTGGCAAGCCCTGTGTCACACAGATAACTTAGATCTCTGGGCTTCGTTTTTGACGGCAAAACAGAACCAATATGTATCTGCTTTGTGAGCTATCAAAGACATGCCAATACCTGGTACCCAGGAGCAGGAGGCACCCACAAACACTCCCTACATTAGTTAACATTAGCACGCCTGTGGTCCTCTGCTGAGCCCATTCCACTCAGTTGGGCATATCTCTTGCTAAGGCCAATATCTCTATTGTTGTTGTTTGTTTGTTTGTTTTGAGATAGGGTATCACTATGTACCCCTGGTCAGCTGCAAACTTGAGATGTCCACCCTTCTCTACCTCTTGAATGTTACACACCTGCCCTGACGATTTCCTTTTTCTTCTTTTTTTTTGGTTTTTCGAGACAGGGTTTCTCTGTGTAGCCCTGGCTGTCCTGGAACTCACTCTGTAGACCAGGCTGGCCTCGAACTCAGAAATCTGCCTGCCTCTGCCTCCCGAGTGCTGGGATTAAAGGCGTGTTCCACCACAGCCTGGCCTTTTTCTTCTTACTACTTTCCTTCTCCTCTCCACTGCAAGCCCTTCTGAGCAGCTAGAGTCCTCCCTTAGAACTCCAGCTCAGCAGCAGCTCACCTCCACCTCTCACTTCTCCCATCCTGCCCCTCCATTCACACCTTCCCTGGGGCCAGGCTACAGTGTCTGCTTCTTCTCATTTTGGACCTCTGCACAGAATTGCTCAGGCACAAGTCCACTCCCTGCACCTCCCACACAGGCACTGGCAGATGTAGTAAATCGTGCCCTGGGTTTGGACAAGGCTGTGTGTCTGAACTGACTTCCTGCTGCCTACTTGGTGTCTGATTAGGGCAATGGCCAACCGACATGAAGAATAGGGAGCAGATTTCCAACCCATGTAGTTATTTTGTGGTCTACTTTGGGAATGTGTATGACACACAAGTGTAAGGATTATAGAAGGGCTGGCTAGATGACAAGTAAAGGTCACAGGTCAACAAGCTTGGTGACCTGAGCTCAGTTCCCAGAACACATACGTGGGTAGAAGAGAACTTATCCCACAAAGTCATGCTTCTATGTGGAATATACATAGTACGCACACACACACACACACACACACACACACATGCACACAATTATAAAACAAGTTATAGAGCCACGTGTGCAAGGACATGCCTTTAATCCCAGCACTCAGAAGACAGGCAGATCTCAAAATTATAGAACAGGCTCTGGGATGTAGCTCCATTGGCTGAATACTTGCCTCTCATGCACAATCTCCAACACTGTATAGGCCAGGCATGGTAACATACTCCTGTATCCCAGCACTTGGGAAGTAGAGGTGGAAGGATCAGAAGTTCAAGGTCATCCTTTGCTACATATAACTTACTGAGAACAAGAAGACCGTAGACGTGCAAGTTACTCACTGAGCATTGTTCTGCTTGTGTCCTGTGTTCGTGACATTCACCATCTTGCAGGAAATTGAAATTCTGTCTTTCATCTTTACCATCTTACCGCCTTAGAATGTCACATTGTCAGCTCCAAGAGGGCAGGACTTTTTAACTGTGTTTTTTTTGGTTGTTGTTGTTTTGGTGGGTTTGTTTGTTTATTGGTTTTTCTAGACAAAATTTCTCTGTGTAGCCTTGGCTGTCCTGGAACTCACTCTGTAGACCAGGCTGGCCTTGAACTCAGAAATTTGCCTGCCTCTGCCTCCCAAGTGCTGAGATTAAAGGCATGTGTCACTTTCACCCACCTGCTTTTTTGCTGCAGTTGTTGTTTCTGTGTGTGTGTGTGTAAAATCTGTCCATGTCCATATATGTATATTCGTGTGTGTATGCAGATGTGTGTATATCTGTACATGTATATGTATGTGTCTGTTTACATGTCTGTGCAGTGCACATGTATGTGTGTGTCTTTCACATGTGTGTGTGTGTGTGTGTGTGTTGCTAATGAATGAATCACAGGCCTTGCCTGTGTTACACAATGCTCTACTGCTGAGCTATACTTCCAGCCCATTCTGTTTTAGTTTATTTAAACAGGGTCTCACTGTGTAGCCCAGGCTGACCTTGAACTTACCATGTAGATCAAGCTAGCCTTTACTCACAGAGATCCTCCTGTCTCTGCCTCTTAAGTGCTGGGATTAAAGGTAAGTACCACCACACTTGGCTCCCCAGCCCCTTTTTTTTTTTTTTTTTTGGTTTTTCGAGACAGGGTTTCTCTGTGTAGCCCTGGCTGTCCTGGAACTCACTCTGTAGACCAGGCTGGCCTCGAACTCAGAAATCTGCCTGCCTCTGCCTCCCGAGTGCTGGGATTAAAGGCGTGTGCCACCACTGCCTGGCCCAGCCCATTTTTCAAAAAAGTGTTCATTGTTGTATCCCTAGTGCCTAGAAAAAACTTGGCACACAGTAGGTTCTTAATAAATATTTGTTTGAACAAGCATACTCTCCATCTCCACAGGAGGCACATCTGTCACAGCCCTGAGCCCGCCCTGAGCAAGGAACTTTCCTCACAGTGTGTGTTACCTATTGTCAGAACTTCTTCGTCTTACAGATGGAGGAAACTGAGCCCCTAAGACATGAGATAACCCACCCAAGAGTGACAGGGCCAGATGCATTTCTTCCTTAAAGGACACAGAGTACCTCGTGTGTACTAGTACACAGATGCCCAGGTTCAGTCCCTCATGTCCCTCCCTCATACCTACTCCTAGGAGGAGGAGGAGTTACAGGAGGCAGGGCACACAGAGCTGCACCCTCCTTAAGGCCATTGGTCCTGATGGTTAGTGCTGAACACTCTCTCAGACTCCATGTTGGATTTCAAGAAGCTCCAGCTCCCCGACTTCTGGGTTCCATGTGGAACTTATTATCCAGTTTTGTGTTCCAGGCCACTCTTTAATATACATTCTTCTTTGTCTGCACCCTCCCCACGCTTCTCTGCCAGTGGGAAGAGGCTCTTGTGACACCAAGCTGGGCAGTGCTGCTCTGCAGCTTGGTTTGCAGAACTCCACGCCCTGGGAGCCCAGTCCCCAGGTCTTTGTCAGCCACTTTGCTCATGTGACAGGGGTTCATGTCACAAGGAGAGGCATGGTTGAGAGCTGGTTATCTCCCATCATGCCTGGCTTCTCCTGTTCTCTCCTGAAGCTCCTGACTTTGATCTGTGCTTTCACAGAGGAAGGCAGACTCTGGTCTTTGGGACACAGAATCAGAGTAGAACACTCAGGTTAAGGACCCCCTCTGAAAGTCAGATTTAGGATTGAGGCCATCTTGGTTGTAGTGGTGACGCAGATCCTTGGCTAAGAGCTCAGTGCAGTTTGGGTTGAAAGACCTCCTTTATACCTTTCCCACAAAATGGGGGTGGGCAGGATAAGAAGGGTTAAGTGTGGTTTTGTTACTGAAGCCAGGAAGAGAAGCCAGGCCAAGGAGGGGAAGGGAGGGGGTAGGAGGGAGGGGCTGAGACAGTGGGAACAGCATGAGCCCCAGCCCTCACGTTCCATGGGCTCCCCTACCAATCTCTGCTTCTCGGTTAGGAAGTAGGAGAGCGAGAAGCAGAAGAAACGGTTTTTGCTGATGTTTTGTCTGGGAAGTTGAATGGCAGCTACACAGCCTAAGGGACTACAGGGGAAGGAAGCCATGTCCTAGGTTCCCTTCGCTAGATGCATCCTGGGTCCTTACCACACTGCCCAGTCACCCTCACAGTACTAAAAACTCTCCCAGAGCCAAGTGCAGTGGCATGTGCCTTTAGTCCCAGCACTCCAGAGGCAGAGGCAGGTAGACCTCTGTGTTCAAGGCTGGCCTGGTCTACAAAACGAGTTCCAGGACAGCCAAGGCTACATAGAGAAACTGTCTTGAAAAAACAAAACAGCAGCAACAACAACAAAATCTCCTAGAGTCCTAACTCAAGCCCATGGCCCAGGACCTGTCCAGCCCTGGAACTGCAGGAACTGGCAAGTTAATGCCCAGAGCGCCTCAGAATGAACAGGGAAAGGCACCATTGCAGAAGGGGATGGCAGGGCTAGTGCAACTCAGGCTAGAGTTACAGGAGAGGGAGGACTAGACAGCTGACCGGGAGTCTTTGATGGAGACTGAAGAACCTGGGACAAGGAACCAGGGGACCAGGGAGATGGTCTAGCTAGGGCCCGCCCAGAATTGGCTAGAAAGCCATGCTCAGCTTCACTGTTCTTGCTCCCACTGTTTGGAATGGAACCAGGATGGAGACCCTGCATTAACAACTCTCCGACCCTGTTCCTCTTTTCAGGCCCTTCTTGCAGCCACAAAAATCTGGAACCTGGTGTCCTGGCCATGTGCTGAATGCATGCACAGCTCTGGTATCTGTTTTAAATTATCCATTAAAATAAGTACAGTCCTGGAAAAAAATAAGTACAGTCTTGGACTTGGTTGGGTGGAGTGAGCTAAAGAAAGGGGCTGAAAGGGAGGGATTTCAACAGACCCTTTTTCCAACTGTCTGGGTCCAAAGAAAGGGGAGGGGTAGGGGAGGGACCAGGTCCTGGCTTCTATTCTTGGCCTTCTCTTGGGGACTGAGGCTTATTCCTCAGATCTGAAACCCAATGTTTGGTTTTAAAGCCAGAAATATAAGGGAAGTGCATAGGTTTTTGTTTTTGCTTTTTAAAAGAAAGATCCTTCATCTCTGCCCCCAAACTTGAGGGAATAAAGCAATCCCTTAGTTACCTAAAAACCCAGCCGTTCCTTTGCCATCCCACTCCTGGTATACTGAAATTCAGCCCTGCATGGGCCGCTCCTGTGTATGTGGGAGCGGTGACTCACTATTACTACTGAGGAAAGGGGAGCCAGTGGTGGAAGTGGGGGTGAGTCACTGATGGGCAGCAGCCTCAGCCCTCCCCCAACTTCCTTGGCTCCCTGGGGATGCCTGGTCCTCTCCCTCACTTTGCACCTACTTCCCCTGGTCCCTCACCACTACCCTTTGCCCACCCACTCTCATTCCTTTGCTCTGCCCTTTACCCCAGAAGGCCAAAGGCAAGCTTGGAGTTGAGTAGGCAGGAGCAAACATTGTGAAGCCCCAGGCCAGAAAGGGGTGTTCTGCAGAGTGAGGGTTGGCATGCTGGCTCCTCCTCACCATACCTGCCCCCGCCCCTTTGGGTATAGGATGGCTCCTTTAAGAGCAGTGGATCCACCCCTTGTAGAGGAGGGCCTATTAGAGTGTCTGCCCGGCTGTCAGTGACTCAGTGTTCGCGGGAACGCTGCCTCAGCCTCAACTCCAGCCAACCCAGATCCCGAGGTACGCCAGCGCCCAGCCCAGATCTCCACGCCTGCCAGGAGTGAGCTTCGCCGGCTCGCTGTCCCCCTGAGCAGCCTCTGTCCTTCTGTCCGAGTCCCGCGCCCTTCTCGGGACCCCTGCCCAGTGGGCAGCACTGCCACCCTGCCGGCCATGGAGACCCCGTCTCAGCGGCGCGCCACCCGCAGTGGGGCGCAGGCCAGCTCTACCCCGCTGTCGCCCACTCGGATCACCCGGCTGCAGGAGAAGGAGGACCTGCAGGAGCTCAATGACCGCCTGGCCGTGTACATCGATCGCGTTCGCTCCCTGGAGACAGAGAACGCGGGGCTGCGCCTTCGCATCACTGAGTCTGAAGAGGTGGTCAGCCGGGAGGTGTCCGGCATCAAGGCGGCCTACGAGGCCGAGCTGGGGGATGCCCGCAAGACCCTCGACTCTGTGGCTAAGGAGCGCGCCCGCCTCCAGCTGGAGCTGAGCAAAGTGCGTGAGGAGTTCAAGGAGCTGAAGGCGCGGTGAGTGAGGCCCGGCCGGCACCAGGAAGGCAGCAGTCGCTTGTAACTGGCCATCTAGTCCCCTCCCTCCCTGGAACTGCCTCCCGCGGGTGACTGGCAGTGCCAAGGGTAATAGTCGTGACAGGACACAGAAGGGAGGGGGTCTCTGTGAGAGGGTGGGGGATAGAAAGAGTGGTGGGGGCACTGAGACCAAGTAGAGTTGGCGACAAGGCCTCACTCTGTCAAGGTGGGATTTTACAGCCATTTGGAGCCTGGGGGATGGGCTTGAGGAAGGCAGAACAGGCTCTACCAGGTCTTGGAACTCCCGAACGCTGCCCGGGACACATCAGAATAGGTGAAAGGGTTTTATTAGAACTTTCTTGGTAGGTTTGGCACTTTGCCAGTCTTGCCCAACGTGGCTCTGAACACATGATGTCCACTAAAACATAACTCCCACACTGATATTTGTCCAGCAGTACTGTAGAGGGATTACCAAGACTGCATAGCCCCCTTCTCCCATGGCTGTGTAAGCATGGCCTTCTCCTAGTTCTTTCTAGAAGCTGGGAATGTCTGGGCCTTTTCCTAGACTCTCAGGCCCACCAGAAGCATACCAAGAGATCTGCTCCCCCCCCCTTCCCCCGCAGATCCCACAGCCCTTGGCCTTCCTGGGCTAGGAATGCAAGGGAGGGTGGGAAGGGAGACTGGGTACAGCCCGCTAATGGCTCTGGAAATTCTCGTTATTGCCTGGGTCTGGGTCACCCCAATCCTGGCCCTCTGTTTGGAAGTTCTGACCTTTCCTCGTTCAGCCAGTGAGCCACTTTCATTTTCCTAGCCAAGCCAGACTTTACTCTGGCCCATCCTCTGAACTGTTAATGTCTTGATCTTATTAAACCGCTGGAATACAATGATATTTTTGAAATCCAGCCGTTAGGGAGCTTCTGGCCACTCCCACCGCACCCATCCCCACCACACCCTACCCCACCCTATTTGACTCCACCTTCTTTCTAAAAAGGTTTTCCAAAGCCTGGAAGTTTGAGCCCTTGCTCCCAGGACTCCCATTTGGTTCTGTGTCTGTGGTCTTTTCTTCTATTCCTTACCAGATCCTAGCCCTAGGTGATGAGTACGGCAAGCCCATTGCCTCCTCAAGTATGACCAGAGGTCATGTGCACAGATGGGTCCAGCCTTTCTTTCTGCTAATCGGAATTTACCTGTTTTTGGTTTTGTTTTGTTTTTTTTTTCCAATTAGGGATATGAACAACTTATCAAATACATGGGGCAAGTTAGAGGAGTCACAGTGAGTTAACTAGTTAGTGATCTAAACTAGTTAAGTCAGCCACCAAAGCTCTTGCAGATCTGGGGATAGAGACAGTGGAATCTATAGCTTCTTGTTCATCTAGCCACGACACTGTGCCTTCTGCCCCCAGTGCAGCTGTCGAGCTTGGGACACCAGGTGGTGTGTACACACGTTGGGTAGGGGCTGGGTGATGTGTGGACTTTTTATATTTAGCCACCTGCCTCTTTTCTCCACTGATCCTAACTGAGGAGGCTGGGCTTCCGGGAAGGGGGCTGGGTATACACACCTAGGTCCATGCTGGTGGGGTGGAGTGGAGTCGAAGGAACTGAGATGGGTGGCTGCCCTTATGTGTCCATCATAGAAGACTCACAGCTGCTGCCCCTTATTATGGCTGTTGAGCTTAGGCTAAGGTGGAGGAATGGCCTGAGAGAAGTTTGGAGAGCATTGAAAGGCATCATTCAATAGCCCCAGGTGGGGAAAGTGACCTGTAGCCCCTCCCACCAGGGCCGGGGTGGGGAAAGTGACTTGTTTAATGTTTAATTCGAGCTCAGAGTTCAGGGTCAGGCTTGGAGTTAGACTTAACTGTGAGACCCTGTGACTATCCTTGGCACAGCGCAACTTGGGTCTCTCAACTGCACCCACGGGCCAATTCTTTACAAGATGGATTGTAAGTTCCGAGGAGGAGGAGGCGGAGGAGAGGGAGAACAAATTCCCTCCTTCTCTCTTTCTTCTCCTCAAGAGGTTTAGACATCTAAGCTGGGAGAAGGGGACAATTGGAAGCATGGGAAGGCTCACCCCAGGCTTAGGGCTGGGCAAGCCTGGCTCCAAGCTAGATAGCTGCATGGGTGACTCAGACACCACCCCTCCTACCCTTGTGGCTTTATAAGAGAAACAGGAAACAGGGAGTATAGACCTCAGATGTCTGAAAGGGAAGGCTAGGGGCCTGTGTATCTGTATCTTCTGTCCTCTCTTCACAGCATCCTGGGGTCCCCCTCTTTCCTCCCCCATCTTTAGCTTTATTTAAGTGTGTGTGAGAGTACATGCACATGTGCCACAGTGTACACAACAGAATACAACTTGGGGAATTTGGTTCTCTCCTACCTAATATGGGGCTTGGGGATCGAACTTATGTCATCATAAGTTGTCATCATAAGAGTGCTTGGCAGCAAGCACTCTTTTTTTTGTTGTTGTTTTTCGAGACAGGGTTTCTCTGTGTAGCCCTGGCTGTCCTGGAACTCACTCTGTAGACCAGGCTGGCCTTGAACTCAGAAATCTGCCTGCCTCTGCCTCCCAAGTGCTGGGATTAAAGGTGTGCGTCACCACTGCCCAACGGCAGCAAGTACTCTTACCCATGAAACCTTCTTGATAGTCCCTTGCCTCTTTCCTTGAAACCTCTGAGAGTAATTCTAGCATGCAGGAGGCAGAGACAGGAGGATCACCAAAGTTTGGGTTAGGCCTAGCTTAGCTTACAAAGTTAATCCAGGCTATATAGTACAACCTCTTCTCAAACAAAGCATAACAAAACAAAAGGGTGCAGGTGGTACTGTAGTTACTACTCAACTCCCCACTCCTTGTATCAGGCTCACTACTCTCCTTTCTTCTCTGTGAGGAATGACACAAATGGAGGTCAGAGGGCAAAGTGCAGGAGTGGATCTCTCCTTTGACGACATAGGCCCCAGAGGTGGAGCTCAGCCTGTCAGGCTTGGTGGCAAGGGCTTTTACTCACCGAGTCATCTTGCTGGCGTTCCATAAACTATCTTTTACTTTTCTCCAGATCTTTAACATTTTTATGTGTATAAGTATTTTGCCTACATTTCTGTATGTGCACCACATGCATGCCTGGTACCCGTGGAGGTCAGAAGGTGGCATCAGATCCCCTGAAACTGGAGTTGGATGGTTGTGAGCCATCATGAGGGTGCTGGGAACTGAACCCCAGTCCTCTGCAAGAACAAGTGCTCTTAGCTACAGAGTCATCTATCCAGGCACTCCCCCCAACTTTTTTATTTTGAAACAGGGTCTTGTTTTGCAGCCCTGGCTGGCCTAGAACCCACAATGTACATCAGGCTGAGCTCAAACGTCTGCCTGTCTGTGCTTTTGGAGTGGAGAGAGTAAAGACATGTGCCACCATGCCAGGCTGTCCCCTACATATACGTACGTATGTACATATACATACTTTTCTGGAACTCACTCTGTAGACTAGGCTGGCTTCCAACTCTGCCTCCCAAATGCTGGGATTAAAGGTGCGTGCCAGAACTGCTGCCTGGTCCACCCCTACACTTTTAAGAACAGATAATTGGTACTAGAGAGATGATCCAGGAGTTATGAGCACTTACTGCTCTTTAGAGGACTTGAGTTCAGTTCCCAGCACTCATGGGCAACTAAAACTACCTATGACTCTGGCTCCAGGGGATCTGATACCTTCTTTTGATTTCCACAGGTCTGTAGGCAACCACAAAATACATTCTATACATGTTCACGCACATGAACACATGTACACATACATGTACACACACATATTTTAAATTTTTTATTAAAAAAAGGAAAGACTGGTAGAATCTGGAACCAGGGTTCCAAATAGGAACTGTACATAGAAAATTAGAGCCGGGCAGTGGTGGCGCATGCCTGTAATCCCAGCACTTGGGAAGCAGAGACAGGCGGATTTCTGAGTTCGAGGCCAGCCTGGTCTACAGAGTGAGTTCCAGGACAGCCAGGGCTACACAGAGAAACCCTGTCTCGAAAAAAAAAAAAAAAAAAGAAAGAAAGGCAAAAAGGGCTAGGGTGTGGCTCTGTGGCATAGTGCCTGCCTATCACCACACACAGAGAGACACAGACACACCCACACACTCACTCAGACACACAGATATACACAGACACACACACACAAAGTCACATACACATACACACTAGTATATTGGGTTGTAGCTAAGGTTCAGTTGTAAGCACTTGTCTAGCATGATTGGGCCCGATGTTCAGTCTCTAGTACCAGTTAGGTTTGGCAGCACAAGCTTGTAATTCCCAGAGCTTGGGAGGCTGAGGCAGGAGGAATAGGGTGAATTCCAGGTTAGCCCTGGCTATATGGAGACCCAGAGTGTGATCCAAGTGTGCCTTCCATGAGAAACTGTTGGAGTGAGGCTGGTCAGAGTGGGGACGATTCCTGACTCACCACACAGAAGCACCTTTTCCCCCTAGACCTTCCTGCTTGATGCCCACCGAATTAGCAGGCTTCTGTGACCCCAGTGCAGAGAAGCAGGGGGCTACAGTTGAAGTAATCACAGGAACAGCACAGGATTCAGAAGGCAGAGGTTTGTCCCACACCCTGTGGGGTGAAAGGTTAGGACATGAGCTTCTGACTTCCGGTGGCTACTCTATTAAACGCTCTCTAGCATGAAAGACAGGTTGGAAATCTAGCCAAGGTTCACTTCTGCTGCCTAGAGATTCTGCTCTGAGGCCGGTGATACATTTGCCTCTACCTGTAAAGACCCAGAGCCCTGCTAGGCTACATATACATCATTAAACTCTGGGAGTGTGGTGATTGTGCCTTCAGTCTCTGATGTGGGGTAGGAATCAGCTACCTGGATTGGAAGGAGGCTGTGCCCTTGGGCAGAACTGTTACATTGACAGAGACAGTGTTACCAGGCCCTAGGTGATCCCATTCACATTCCTAATAGAAAGAAAGAAGCCTGTGCAGCTACACCTGGGGGCTGAAAAGTATTTAAGGAGCCCAAGGGAAACAGAAAAGCATTCCCCACTAGAGTCCTCCTCTACTGTCTTCCCCTAGCCTCAAGTGGTCAATGACACTCCTGCATGCCACTCAGTAAGTAGCTCATTGTCAAGGCTGAAGCCAGGGCCAGCTGGGAGGACAGCTGGGCAGATGCCTTCAGCCTTCACCTACGACTGTGCCCTCCCAGCCCTGCCCAGCTCTAGCAGCCATAACTAGACACAAACCTGTCTGGAGGCCCAGACACTAGGAAGAGTCTTCTAGCCTCCCTTCCTTGGTCTTGGTAAATGTCCCGAAGGTGATCCAGGCCAGCTCGAGCATACATGGATACCCTGGAGAATTACAAGACCTGTGATCGATCAGTAAGATGTTCCGCTAATAAAATGACAGATAGTATTAGGTCATAGTTAGAACAGCTATGGACCTCGTTGTCCCTATCTCTAGGTTCACCCTTGTCCATCAATTGCCGTGTGACCTTGAATTAATCAACCGTCTCCCTTTATTTCCCTAGTAGTAAAGTAAGGGAAAGTCCTCTAAATACCACATGAGAGGTAATAAAACCAAGCACAATAAATTGGAGTATAGTTAATAGCCAGTGCAGGTTTTTCTTTTTCTTTTTTTATAGAACTATTTCCCACAGCAGTGGGATTAAAGCCACTAGTCTCCTTCCTGCTTCTCAGAAAGAGCTTGTTGGAGTTGGTTAATTATTATGACACTACTGTCTTGGCATAGGCTTTGTTTTTACTGCTGTTGGGAAAATAAAGTTCATTTCAGCGTCTACCTACCTTCAGGACAATAGAAAGGGCCCTATCTTGTAGCAGGATAGTCTGCCTGTGGCACTGACTGACCAGTTTCAGGGCTGGAAGGGAGGCTCCCGGGAAAGACAAGACTGATCTCTCCAACTGCCAGGGTCAGATATCATGTGCCAGAAGCTAGTGGGTGGTGCACAGTGACCTTACCTGCTCACCTGTCACTCATATTGGTGTATCCAGCCAATGCATTGTTAAGTCTTGGCCCTTACAAATCCCTTAAGGGACAATATTTGGGAAGGGGATCTCCCTACCTTAACTGTCTAGTAGTTATAGGAGAGGAAGCCGGAATCCTGCCTGCTGAAGCAGGGAATCATTCAGGCTGGGATCCTGAGCCCGGAAGTGGGAGCTGAGTTATGGATGGTGTGCAGGGTTCAGAGTGGATGGGAGACCTAGAGCTTATCTAGTCAGTGAAGAAGCTGCTGAGGTGGGTTTTCCTTCCATCGAGCCGCAGCAAGAAGAACGAGGTCTGGATTTGGTGGGGGGCACATAGAACCCCTTAAAGACCCCCTCAGAGAGCTAGGTATGCCTTTTCAAGGGTGAGGGCTTCTGGACGTAGTGGCCAAGGGTGAGGAAGCTTTGGAAATGGAAAGGCTCTCTTTTCTTCCTGCAGAAGCTCTATGACTGCCACCTCTGCCAGCTGGGAGAACCTGTTGCATTGGTCCAGTGAGGCCAGAAGTTCAAAGCTTTCCTCTGCTTCCTCTCCTGACTTGGGGTGTGGCTCAGACTCCCTCCTGGGACAGTCAGGGTTAATAAGTGTGTGCTACTAGATAGAGAGTGGCTACTAAGTCCCAAGAAGTCACTTTCTGAGGAGTCCCTCAGGTCATTCTGCTTTCTCAGGCCACTCTCTTTACCTTCCTGTTGACTTACTTTTACCTGTCCCCAGGCCCGACCCTGACATCTTGTGATAAAACAAGCTTGGCTTCTGGAATAGTAGGCTAGAAAGAGAAGTGACGATCAGCAGGAGGCTGAAAGGAAGGCAGGGATGGGGAGAAGCTGCTTGCCGGGTATCTAGGACTCCTGTACTCTGGCCTCTGGCTCCAGGCTTCTCTTTTGTACAATGCCACGTTGATACATCCAGCAGCTGTGACTCAGGCCTGGCCCCTTGCCACGCCCAGTGCCTTTGCTAGAGTGGTGTCTGAACATGTCAACAGGCCTCCTTTCCTGCTCTGGGCACCAGAACCTTACCAGACTCTCCCTCATCCTGGAATTAAGACTTGCCTTTGTTTGGGGGAAAGGCAACTGAGATCCTGGCTGCTCTGGAAGCTCATCTGAGAGGCCTCCGATCCCACTAGATTCCAGGCCTGCTCAGTAGTCTAGAGAGTCTTGAGGAAGCTGAGCTTGCCAACCACGGGCACATGTGCCTATGTGGGGAAGCCTGAGGTGATCTGTACTGTGATACTTATTGGGTGTTTTTCTTTTTGCTTTTTTTTTTTCTTCTTGAGACAGGTTTTTTCTGGCTGTCCTGGAACTCACTCTATAGACTAGACTGGTTTGAACTCACAGATCTCCTCCTGCCTCTACCTCCGGAGTGCTGGGATTAAAGGCGTGCACCACCACCTCCCAGCCTTAACCTTGTTGTTTTCAAATGACAGACACCCAGAGTTTCACGGGACAGGTTTTGAGGAAGGCTCAGGAGACTTGTAAGTGTCAGGAATACCTACCTGCCTTGCTCACTTCCTCCCTTGCTTAGCATGCCAGAGTGGGGGCCACCCACATCCTGCCAGAATTTGAAAGTGGCCACAGACCCACGGACCAGCCAAGAAACCAAGTAGTGGTTAGTGGTTATGGTGGATGTCCAGAGCTGTTGTAAGGTTTGAAGGTAGTCAAGGGTGGTATATTCCTTTTAAGCCTTTGTCGTTTCAATGGGGTCTCCCAGCAACACAGTGTACTTCTAAAAGGACTGTTTCTCTGTTGCTCTCTACAGCCCATTTGCCGCCTAACATTTCCTTCTCGTCTTCCCCACACGCCTGAACCCTCTCCTCCCTTCTCTTTTTGTACTGGGAGTTGGACCCAGGAAATTATACCCCAACCCCTATGTCATTTTCTTTGCTTTGTCCCTATCTTGAGTAACCTGGTGGGTAGGTTTTTAGTATCTGGACCTAGCCTTCTCTAGGCTTTCTTGTCTACATCTGTGAAAGAAAGTGCAGAAATTAGTCCAAAAGTTAGTCTAGAATCCCTGAATACCTGAACTTTAAGGTATTAAGGGGACATACAGAAAAACCCAGAGATCCCACAGGTAAAAACTTGGGCAGAGGTGGAGCTCAGCGAACGTGTGGAGAACGGGCGGGGTTGCTGTGCTAGGCCAGATGTAGAAAGCGTTCTGTATTTAATATGCAGTACATGCATCATTCGTGTCTACATAATTAAGATAAAGGAAACTGCATTGTTAATGGAAAAAAATAGGATCTGGGAATGTAGCTTGCCTAGCATTTAGGAACTTCGGGGTTTGGGTTTAATTCTAGCATCCCACAAACCACGTATAATCCCAGCACTTGGAAGGTAGAGGTCGGAGGATCAGAAGTTTAAGGTCGTCCTTGACTACTTAGCAAATTCGAGGCACCCTAGGATAGCTGAGACCCTGTCGTGAATAAAAATAAATAATAAATAAACCAATACGGGTCGAGGGGGTCGAGGTCGGGCAGCAGCTTGGGCAGGGTAGGGCCGGAAGTTAGCAAAGTAGAGGGTTGAGGTCCCAGGAGGACCTGGGAGCAGCACCTCAGCACCTTGCCCAGCCACAAGGGCCACCGGATCTTTCCGGAACTCCTGAGAGCGTGAGGCCTTGTCCTCTCTGGCCCAGCCATGGGGAACACCGAGGGCCGGTGAGGCTAGTGGGGCGCGGGCCGGTCTGTCATTCCCTCCTGCTCCTTATTTTTAGCCCAAGTAGAGTCTGGGCCGCAGGTCCCTCCCGCAGGACAGGGAGGAAATGCAGGCCACTCCCTCTGGGCTTAGGCTGTTGCTCCCGGCAACCAGGCCAAACAGGCCGCGCGGCTTCCATATCTGGCGTCTGAGGGTGGCTGAGGAGGATGACTCAGTGGGCGGGTCAGCGCCTGGCCCTGTGCCCATCCAGCCCTTCTGCCACTGCTGCCTTTCTTTCCTAAAGCAGCCCGGGGACCCCAGCCTTGCCCACCACCCCTCACCCGCGTCGGCTTCTCACTTACCTTGTTCCTGACTGCTCTGCGCCCCTCCCCCACTCCCCTCTTTGAGCCAGGATTGCCCATTGGGATGAGTTAAACCGGATACCCAACCCTTCTGGCCCCTGGCCCCTGCAGGCAGCAGGGATGCAACCACTCCTTTGCTCACGCAGAGCATGGCACCAGGCCTGGAACAGGGTATAGGCGGGCAGGGTCTCACTGCCCCCTGAGAGCACGGGACAACTTCCTGCCCCCTGCCTTGGTATTGTAGCTCTGAACATGAGTCACAGGAGGAGCCCCGTTTCCTACCCCTTTCCAGCTCCCCTGGTCTGCCCCACCCAGTCCTTCATACCAACCCAGCACAAATCCAGCTTTCCCACTACCACGCCCAGTGGGCTGGAACTGGACCACACCTCTATGCAGACACAGCCATCTAGGCCTGTCCTGTGTCTGCATGGCCAGTCCAGGCTGAGGTCCTCCTCTCCTAGGAAGGAAATGGTGTTTGATAAAGGATAGCCATTTAACTCAATTTTTTTTCTTTTAAAAATATGTTTTAAATGATATCAGATAACTTAGTGTTAAACATGTAACTTGCATTGCTATACACAAAATAAGTTTTCTTTTTCTTTTTTTCTTTTTTCTGTTTTATGACTAGTATCTCACTATGTAGTCCTGGCTGGTCTGGAACTCTATGTAGATCAGGCTGGCCTTGAACTCCCTGAGATATGCTTCTGCTTGCGTTGAGACTAAAGTTATATATCACCATACCAGGCTTAAAGCATAATTTTAAAAAAGGGGGGAGATTTTTGGGGCTTGGTGGTGCACATCTTTAATCCCAGCAGTCAGGAGGCAGAGGCAGAGGCAGACTGATCTCTGAATTAGAGGCCTGCCTGGTCTACAAAGTTCCAGGGCAACCAGGGCTATACAGAGAAACCGTGCCTTGAAAAACCTAAAAGAGATTAGAGAAAGGGAGCAGAGGCATCCCTCCCCCCACATTTTTTAGGGTGTGCTTGTGGCTCTGTCTACAGAGCTCCCAAGGTCTGAGTCATGAGCCCATGAGTGATAGTGGCTTCTTCCCCCTAGATGGGGCTCCCCATGCCTGACTAAGAAAACCACAAGTTCTTCTTGATAATGAGTGCTTGAGGTTTCCCTCAGCTACAGGGTGTGTCTTAGTCCTTGCTGGAGTCTCTTCAGTGCTGGGTAAAACACTGGAAGGGACTGGAGAGATGGAGAAACAGCCCTCTGGATTTCACTGGAGGCATGCACGCAAGCTCTGCTTTCTGCAGGGCCCTGGCTGGAGCTCACCGCCAGCCTTTTCCTGTGTCACGTTGGTAATAGCGTCCCACTCTGAGGGCAGTTAATACTCTCATCATATAATAAGCTGATGAGAAGTATTTGCTGCTACAGTCATTCCCGCATAACAGTGTTTCTGTCAGTGGCAAGTCTTATGATGAAGGTCCCCAAAACTTCTGTCATCTGTGTGTTCACACTGTGATGTGTGCATAATGATGAATCTAGTTGATAACTTCTCACATCTCCATTGTTACGTGACACATGGCTAGATTATCATAAAAACCCAGCCCTGTGCATGTCAGACCACACACTCCTGGAGGACAGGGCTTTTGCACCATGTCCCAGTACATACAGCCAAGGACAAGGGGAACCCTAGGAATTCCACCCCTAGTGCTAGGGAACAGGTCTAGGAAGTGTCCTTGAGGCTAAGCATCCTCAGCCCAGTCAGGGATGGGTTTGTTGAAAGGGATCCACTCCTTCTGCTCCTGGCTTATCTGTGCAGTCTCCCCACACCCAAGGCTTAGGCGGGCAGTGGGTGGGGATAGAGAGTGAGAATGGCAGCGAGAATTGACTAGGACACTGCCCCTGCGGCTGCCTGTGGTGCTTGATGTTGGCCGCGTCCCCTCCTCTGCACCTCAGTTTTCTCATCTGTAAAAGGGAGAGGTTGAAGGACTAGGAGCTGGTCTTCTAAGTCCCCCCCCCACACACACACGGTCAGCAGCACCCCAGTCAGTCGGCCTGCCTTCGGATGGAGAGGCCCCTCTGGGAAGCCGCTGCCAGCCTTGGAGCCGGCCCAAGGAGCTCAGATTCTGTCTCTGAAACTCGCTGCACCCGTGTTTTTTCTTCATTTTCTTTCCTCCCCTGCAGCTGTCTCAGCTTCGGAAAAGTTCTGAAGTCATGGAAAGTTGGGGCCGTGCTTCTAGCCAGGGCTGGGCCGGATGGCAGCCAAAACCTGAGCTGGGTTTTGACTTTATTTTTAGCTTTTCGTGCTAAGATGGAGGAGGAGAAATACTCTCTGGTTCTGGAAGGGCCTCTGCAGGAGAAAGACACCATTGCATCAAATGGTTTGTTTTGCTGTGTGGAGGGAGCAACACACAGCCTGGGGGACAGCCTCCAGGACTCTGCACTCTTCCCCACACTATGTGGTCCTCCCAGACCAGTAGAACCTAGGTGCAGGCTGAGACTCAAAAACCTCCTGAGTGTCTCCTACCTCCTTAGCTTCCAAGTCTAGCTTTTTCCCTGCTGCTGCAGGGTGGATTGCTAGGCCTATTACTGCTTAGGGGTTTCGTGGCAAAAGTGTTGACGGGGCTGCTCTTCCTGACGTGGGTCCCCTGCTTTACTTGCCACCTATTTTCCTTTTTAATTTTGGGATGTATCATGTGCATGCAGACACAGGAGTGCTGGTCTACCGTTGGGGGAGGTCGGAGGCGCCTCCGGTGTGGGTCTTTTAACACGGTTTCTTGTTTGCCACTGTATAGCTAGGGTAATTGAGCTGCAAGCCCTGGGGATGCTCTCTAGAGCTCCCATCTCACCTTAGAAATGCTGGGCTTACCTAGGCAGAACCCTACCCAGCTTTATGTGGCTAAGGATCCAAACTCAGTTCCTCATGCTTGCGTGGAAGTTCCTTACCTAGAATCATCTCCTCAGCCCCTAGTTTTCCTTTTGCTGTGGTGAGCTCCTGCTGAGAACAGATATTTCGGCAGATGGCTACTAGTACCAGGGCCCCTCCCAGGGTCTACTGCTCCCCCTCCCTCTAGTACTTATGAAGGGATTATGTCTGGAAATTTCTCAGGCTTTCCAGAGATTTTCAGGAAATTAGGACTTCTGTGCTTCTCTAGATCACTAGCAGAAAGAATCAGGAATGTGGGGGAGGCAGAGGCATTCCTGGGTGGTAGAGTCTTACTAAATAGCTTTGTCTACTTTAAGGAGCTGATAGGGTGTGGATCCAGACTGGAACTCCATGGATCTGGAATCCGGGGATAGACATCTGGAACAGATGCCAGAAAGCACTGTAGTAGGGAGGGCTTAGTCTACTGTCAGGGATCTGATGGAGGATCCCTCTGCGGTGTGGGGATCAGAGGTCTTAAGACTAAATAAATCCCAAGAAGGGAAAGGTCTCCTATGTTTTCCTTATCCTTGTCCCTGGTCTTCCTAGGGAGACTCTTTCCCCCTTAGAGTCCCACATGGGCAAAGGGATTAGACTAACTTGAAACTCCAATGGGAGTTGGGGGGAGGGCGACATGCCTTGGGGTGTGTGCGTGGCCAAGACACAGTCTGTCAGCTCCAAGGGAGGGAGGCAAGCTGAATGGAGAAACGGGTGGGGTCCAGGGGAGGAAAAGGTTAAGGCCCTGTGTGGGAAGGGGCAGTAGACAAAGGTGCCCTGTCTATTTTAGAGGAATAGGAGGCAAAGAGAGCCAGGCATTCATATCATCTGATCTAGCCTCGACATTGGCCCCGGGCACGTTCTTGGGCCCTGAGTCATGGGAAGGGAGGAGAAGCAAGAAGGGGCTTTTGGGAAATCTTAGGGGTGGTGAGAACCCAGCCCTAAGGGTTGGGATGCCCTCTTCTGACAGTTTCGGGGACCGCAGAGTGGTCCCGTCCCAGACGCACGAGCTGAAACCTGCTTTTCTCTTTTCTAGCAATACCAAGAAGGAGGGGGACTTGTTGGCTGCGCAGGCCCGGCTCAAGGACCTGGAGGCTCTTCTCAATTCCAAGGAAGCTGCCCTGAGCACTGCTCTCAGTGAGAAGCGCACGTTGGAGGGCGAGCTCCATGATCTTCGGGGGCAGGTTGCCAAGGTAGGCTGCTGTCCGGGCCCTCCTGTGACCACAGTGACCCCACCTGGTGAATGGATCTTGGGAGGTGTCTGGTCCCATCTGTCTTTCAGCCCCATTCGCCTGTTCCCCTTTACTTCACGGGTCTAGAACACTGCACATCCTACCTTGGCCACCAGGGAGCAGTGCCGCAACTTCAGCAGTGTCCTTACTTTACTAGCTCTTCTCTTTGCTCTCTGTGCTGTGACTCCGAGCAGGACTGTTAGGAGTTTAGTGACTCCAAAGCCAAGGCTGGGTCCCTGCCCTCCTCCCTCCCCAGCTCTTCCAGGCCCACTGAGCCGCCTGCACTTGCCCAGGATGAATGCCTTAGCTTGGTGCTTACCCTGGAAATCATTCTCCAGGGTAGTTAAGGGTATCTCCTCCTGGTCTAGCCTGTGGGTCCTGCTCCCATGCACCCCCCCCCAACAGCATTTCACTTCATCTTCGACAGGACCAGTCTTCCTGACAACTTAAGATGATGCTTGTACCTGACCTGCCCCTGCAGCCACTGTGGCCACTAATGTCCCTTCCCAGACTCCACTAACCTGTCCTTTGAGTCCCAGGCCTTCCCACCCCCAACCCCATTTTCCTTCTTCCTGTTCCTGCTACATTCTATGTGGACCTCCTTCATAGTAACTGCTGTGTCGTGCCAAGGGAGATCCTACATGGGGGAGTTTATTATTAATTTTTAATTTTTTCACTTTTCTTTTGTGGGCCCTGACACACCACAGCACACATGTTAAGATCAGAGGACAACTTGTAGGAACCTGTCTGCCCTCTCCTTCTGCCATGTGGGCGCTAGGGATAGAACTTAGGTTGTCCAGGCCTAGTGGCATGCGCCCTCACTTGTTGAGCCATCTTACAAGCCCTCACCCTTGATTTCTTAGTGCTTCAGCTACCCTGGTAGTTACCTGGGTAGTGAGACTGAATATCCTTCCCCTCGTGGGCATTGAAGGCTTTCACTGCCTTTAGACCTGCTCTCCCTGGGGACAGCCATCACTCAGTTTCCTTGGCTTATCAGAAATATCCTCTCCATGAACTTGGCTTTCTTCTTCTCAGCTTGAGGCAGCCCTAGGTGAGGCTAAGAAGCAACTTCAGGATGAGATGCTGAGGCGAGTGGATGCTGAGAACAGGCTACAGACCCTGAAGGAGGAACTTGACTTCCAGAAGAACATTTACAGTGAGGTAAGCGTCACACTGTGTGGGTACAGTGAGGTAAGTGTCATGCTGTGTGGCTCTGAGAGCTGACTATGGACAGCTGGACATTGGGCTCAGGCTGGGAGGGTCACCCATATGCCAGGCTAACCGAGGGCTGCCTGTGCCTGGCCTGTGGGGTTAAGGCAAGGTGGGGAACATAGACTTCTCACCTTAGCTTCTAAGGAACCATTCTGATGTTCTAAGTATCTTCACTTAACCCTTTCAGGAACTGCGTGAGACCAAGCGCCGGCATGAGACCCGGCTTGTGGAGATTGATAATGGCAAGCAGCGAGAGTTTGAGAGCCGGCTGGCAGATGCTTTACAGGAGCTGCGGGCCCAGCATGAGGACCAGGTGGAACAGTATAAGAAGGAGCTAGAAAAGACATACTCTGCCAAGGTCAGCACCCATCCTCTCTCTGGCGCTGCTGTAGCAGCCTCTCCTAGCCATGCTGGGTGTGCCCTGAGGATGGGTGGATGGTGGCAGGGGGAGTGGGTAACCCAGGACCTGAGGTTGCAGCAGGTGGATGCTGTCCTCAGGCCCCCACCTCCAGGTTCCTGCTCTAATAACTGTGCTCTCTGCAGTTGGATAACGCCAGGCAGTCTGCTGAGAGGAACAGCAACCTCGTGGGAGCTGCCCACGAGGAACTCCAGCAGTGTCGAATCCGCATTGACAGCCTGTCGGCCCAGCTTAGCCAGCTCCAGAAGCAGGTGATCCCCAGTTTACCCTTCCTACCACGGCACTGGGGAAAGGGGACCCTGTCTGGTATCCCAGTGTTCCCCTTTAGCTTGCCTTGACCCTCAGAGCCTCTATTTTACTGTGTATGAAGGCTTTTCGTGTTTGTTCTATGTCTGCTGGGATTGAACCAGAGGCCTCGTGTGGTAGATGGGTGCTTTCTTACTGACACAAACCCAGCTGCATTTCCTACTTGGAAATGGAGCTTCCCTTGTAGCTTAGTTTGGACAGTGCTTGCTTATCATGCATGAAGGCCTGGGTTCTATCCCCAGGACCACAGAGAACTGGGTGGTTCATGCTTTTCATCCCAGGGTGAAGTATCAGAGATTCATGGTCATCCTCAACTATACAGCAAGTCTGAGACCAGCCTAGGCCACATGAGACCCTATCTCAAAAAAGAAAGAAAAGGCCGGGCAGTGGTGGCACACGCCTTTAATCCCAGCACTCGGGAGGCAGAGGCAGGCAG
>JADRCH010000009.1:2423554-2532670 GCA_019843965.1 Rhynchomys soricoides
GCCCCCCCCCCCCCCCCCCCCCCCCCCCCCCCCCCCAGACATTAGAGGGTAGGGCAGGGCTCAGAGCAGACAGGGAACTTGAGAATGGAGAAAGCCTCAGGTCTTTCCTTCACCTGCACCCAAGGGTCTCTTCCGCCCTTGGAGATATACACAATTTAGCATTTGGACCTCAAAGGAATACTTTGTCTATATTTTTCTTTAAAATGTAATACTGGGCATTTACTAATTTTTTTTTTTTTTTTTTTGGTCCACGCAGTATTTGGGCATAATAGAGAATATAAAATAAAAAATAGTAAGTTCTGTATCAACTACTTAACCTGAAAAGCAACAGTTAGGGCTGGGTATACAGAATGGCACAGTGCTGGGGAGGAGGAGGCAGGATATCAAGGGCATCTTCAGCTTCACAGATGTCAGTTTGATGCTGGCCTGGCAACCAGAGAAGACCCTGCCTTAGCAACCAAAACCAAGACAGAGCAACAAAGGAAGCCAGTTAAGGGAAGAAATGTTTATTTTGCCTTACAGGCTTTATTCCTTTAAAGTTTTAGCTTATGGAGCTGGAGAAATGGCTCAGTGGTTAAAAGCACTGACTGCTGTACTTCCAGAGGTCTTGAGTTCAATGTTCAATTCCCAGCAACCACATGGTACCCTCTTCTGGTGTGTCTGAAGATAGTAACAGAATATATATATATATATATATATATATTCCTTTAAAAAGACTTATGTATGAGTGTTTTGCCTACATGTCAGTCCCACTTGTGTGCCTGGTGCCCTTAGAGATCAGAAGAGGGAACTGGATCTTCTGGAACTGATTTGCACACAATTATGAGCTGCTATGTGGGTCCTGGGTGTCAAACCTGGGTGCCCCAGGAGAGTAGCCAGTGCTCTTAACTCCTGAGCCATCTCTCCAGCTTCTCACAGGTTTATCTTTAACATTTATCTATCTATCTATCTATCTATCTATCTATCCATCCATCCATCCATCCATCCATCATCACAAATGTGGATGTCAGAGAACAACCCTCAGGAGTCAATTCCCGTTTTCTACTGTGCAGGTCCTGGGAATCAAACACAGGCATCAGGCTTAGTGGCAAGTGTGCTTATCTTCTGAGCCATCTATGTCCTTGGAGCCAGACCCTCTCTGCAATAAGACAAGACAGGAGAAGGGTGAGGTCATAGGTCACATTCTGTCAGAAAGCAGAACAAGACCATGTCTGCTCCTCCCTTATTTTTTCTTAGAAGCTGGTGTATCTCTGGCTGGCCTTGAGAACTCACTATGTATCTGAGGATGACTTTGAACCTCTATTCCCTGAGTGCTAGGATTCTGGTCAGGTACACCCCGCACAGCTGGTTTACATGGTGCTAGGGCTTGGACCTCGGGCATTGTGCGTACTGGGCAAGCACTTCCCTGAGCTTCGGCCTCACCCTCTTTGCCCTTTTCCTTTTATTCACTTTAGGAGGGGCTGCCCACCCAGAACCACTCCAGACACACCAGAGGTGTGTTTCAGGTCACTCCAAACAAAGGCAGGTGGACAACAGAGATCATCACACTGGATGCGGTGGTGCACATTTTTAGTTCCAGCACTTGGGAGGCAGAGGCAGGTGGATGTCTATGAGTTTAAGGCCAACTTTATCAATCGATCAGCCTTATGCAGCCCACCAGAAATACATAGTGAGACCCTGTCTTAAAAAGAAAGAAAGAACTCAGTGATGGCACACGCCTTTAATCCCAGCACTCGAGAGGCAGAGGCAGGCAGGTCTCTGAGTTCAAGGTCAGCCTGGTCTACAGAGTGAGTTCCAGGACAGCCATAGTAACCCTGCCTTGAAAAACCAGAAGTAGGGGTGGGGTGGTGAGATTTACCATCACTAGAAAACAAACAACAACGCTTCTTGGGATATGTAACCACACGCATCTCCACATCTCAGGCATTTCCACTAAACAAGTCCAAGAAAAACCATGCAGAAGATATTTATATGTAAAGGCTCTAATAATAGGAGATACCCAGAGTATCCTGTAAGAAAACCACTCTGAACCAAGCAGTGGTGGTGCACACCTTTAATCCCAGCACTCGGGAGGCAGAGACAGGCAGATCTCTGAGTTTGAGGCCAGCCTGGTCTACAGAGTTTAAGGACAGCCAGAGCTACACAGTGAAACCCTGTCTTGAAAAACAAAAAACAAACAAACAAAGAAGAAAGAAAGAAAGAAAACAGATCTGTGATTGCACCAGAAGGGACTGAACTTTCCCCGTCTTTCCAAATGCCAGAATTTTTGTCAGTTTTTGACAGGCAGGAAAAAAAATGTCAATGGGAAAGGGAAGGCCAGGCATGATATCACACAGTTTAATTCCAGCACATGGGAGGCAGAAGCAGGAGAATCTCTAAGAGTTCCAGGCTAGCCTGGGCTAAAGACCCTGTAAATAACAACAAAATCAAACATGCACACAACCACCCCCACCAACCCCAAACCAACAGAAGCAAAATCAATGAGAAAATAAGAACTGAGACCCAACTGAAGGAGGCTGGGGGGTTGCCAGTTCCTTGGATCAGCAAACTTCTGGTATGCTAGCCAAGAGGTGGCATGTGCCAACTGAGGGATCGCTACAGTTCAGAACTTCTCAGAGGGCTTTGCAGTGCCAGCCGAGACAGTCCCTCTCAGACCATGCAGACAGAGGGAAGCAACCGAAGCAGGTTTCTCAGTCTCTGACAGATCTTGAAGGCTAGAATATTAGGTCTCTGGTGGCTGAGGCAGGAATGGAATGAGTAATCCTGCCTAGGCAGCTGTTAAAAGTTGAGTCCTGAAAGTTGGTCTGTCTTTGGTGAGTCCTGAAGCAGGGATATGTGTGAGGGCTGAGCTCTGAAATCTCCTGTGCCTTACATTATAAAACTCAGAAGAGAAAGTGTCTTGAAGCCTAAGGTATGTCTGAATTTATTGAGCCACCTGGGTCCCCAGTGGCTGAATGGGGTATGCAAATAAGGTGAGATTTAGGACCAACCAGGGAAGAGCCCTCAAAGTTTCAGGCTGTGCACAGTTGCTGTTGGTCTGTTCAGGCTTGGCGGCTTCAATGCCTTGGGCTCCGACAGTCAATTTTGTTCAGCAGGAGGTTTGTGCGGCTGGGTCTTTTGTTTCCTTTAAGTCAGCTGCTGTTTTGACAGCTGTCAGCAGCCAACTCTCTGCCCCGAGGGAATTTAGTTCCACCCAGTAAGAGAGTCTGGCGTCAGATGAGTTTCCTATCAGGTACCCCTCCTCCCTTAACTGTCATTGTAGAGTCCCTGCCAAACTCCAAACTGAAATAAACCCTTCTTTCTTTAAGTTGTTGGGGTATTTTTCTTTGTTGTTGTTTGTTTTGTTTTTCCAGACAGGGTTTCTCTGTGTATCCCTGGCTGCCCTGGAACTTGCTCTGTAGACAAGGCTGGCCTTGAGTTCACACAGAGATCTACCTGCATCTTCCTCCCTTCTACTGGGATAAAGGCATACTACACCTCGTCTTACGTTGTTTTTATCAGGTGTCTTGTCAAATCCTCATGATAAGTAACTAATGCAGTTGGTTCTGTGGAACAGAGCCTCATTATTAAGCTCAGGCTGGCCTGGAACTCATGGTGATCCTCCTGATTCAGCCTCCTGGTTTTGGGGATTTCCAGCATGAGCCACCATAATAAGCATATTTATTTTTCAGATTAAGAGAGAGTTTTTCTCCTCTGAAGTTTATCTATCTCTAGCTGCACATATGCAAACATTTAATAAAGGATGCTTGTTATAGAATTATCCCAAACTTTATGGAGGCATAATTGACATATATATATATCAAGCTAATTAACTGTGGTCATAATTTTTTCAAAACTGAAGGGAGGCTCCTTACTACTGAGGGAGTAGATGGAAGTAGATGGAATAAAGGCTCAGGCTGTAAACAAGCTTGTAAGTCTCAGGAAGCTCCTGAAACTGAGAAGATTCACAAGGCAAGAGAAACAGTAAGAGCAGCTGGCAGAAAAGATTTGCAGACCCTCCACACTGTGCATGGAGCTCTAGGCATGAAACGCCCTCAGTCCTTCCCCAGCTGGGAGTGGCTTTTTAGCTTGTGCAGCTGCTTTGAATCTGTGAGGAACTCTATTCCACACTAACGTCAATAAACTCACTGGCTGGTGGAGAAGACTTGGGCAGAATAACTTCTTTCTCTTGTTTTTTCTTGTTTTGAAACATGGTCTCACTTTGCAGCCCATGTTGACCTGAACTTGTTATATAGACCAGGCTAGCCTTGAGCTCACAGAGATCCACCTGCCTCTGCCTTCCAATTATTAGGATTATAGAGATAGACCATCATGCCTGGCAATGTCTTGGTCTGTCCTTGTTACTACATCTGGGCTGAACAAATGCTTGTTTAGCACTTGGAGAATTGTGGAGAGCCCCTGCAGTGAGTGCTGAGATAGGAAGCCATGGGGGTCTCTCTGACCCCCCAGCCAATGGAGTCACAATTCAAGGGAGATAAGAGGAGTAGTCAGGCTCAACAAACTTCTGGAGTCTGACCCCAAGTGGCTTATTCTAGGCATATTTAAGCACAGCACAATTTGGTTAAAAACTTACTCTGGCAATCATTAACTCAGTCCCGAGTTCACAACAAAGCATAACCAATTGTGAGGAGCAAAGTAAGCTAAACACAAATCAGGCATGACAACATCGAGCTCTTTGTAAGGCCCAAACTAAGTTCCATAGATTGACTGAGAAAAACAAATTAACGCTAAGGGTCTGGGGGGCGGGGAGGGGGGTACATCTGGTGCTGGAAAAGTCTCTGGCCAAACAGATAGAGCAGAGGTCACCAGCCTTCTGGGCAGAGAAGGGTGTTCATTCTTCCCCTAGGGCAACAACCATGTGTTCAACATTCCGGATTCCTCTCATGCTTCTCTGTGTGTCCTACAGGAAGCTGAGGCTGAACCTGTGAGGGTGGCATGTCCTTGGAATGCTCCGTATATGCTCCATTTCCTCATAAGGTAAGGGGTGGTTTGAATAGGAATGGCCCTTATAGACCTGCACTATTAGGAGGTGTGGCTTTGTTGGAGGAAGTGTGTCACTGTGGAGGTAGACTTTGAGGTCTATATATGTGCAAGCTGGACCCAGTGTGGCAGACAGTCCCCTTCTGCCACCTGCAGATCAAGATGTAGCACTCTCAGCAACCCCTCCCGCACCATATCTGCTTGCGTGCCACCATGCTTCCCGCCATGAAGACAATGGACTGAACCTCTGAACTGTAAGCCAGCCCCAATTAAATGTTTTCCTTTATAAAAGTTGCCTTGGGGGCTGGAGAGGTGACTCAGTGGTTAAGAGTACTGCTTTTCCAGAGGTCCTGAGTTCAATTCCCAGCAACCACATGGTGACTCACACCATCTATAATGAGATCTGGCGCCCTCTTCTGGAATACAGGTAGATATGCAGGCAGAACACTATACATAATAAATCTTTTTTTTTATTAATTTTTTAAAGTTTTATTATTTTTTTCTTCATTTTTTCATACTTTCTTTACATTTCAAATGTTTTCTGCTTTCCAGCTCTCCCCTTTGGAACCTCCCCATTCCCTCCCCCCTCCCCCTGCCACTATGGGAGTATTCAGCCGCCCCCCCCACTCTGGTCATCCCTCCTTGGCATTCTCCTATACTGGGGGATCTAACACTCTCAGGCCTAAGGGCCTCTGCTCCCCCTGATGGCTAACAAGACCATCTTCTGCCGCATATGTGGCCAGCACCATGGGTCCCTCCATGTGTTTTCTTTGGTTGGTGATCCAGTCTCCGGGAGTATGGAGGGTCAGGCCATTTGCCACTATTGCTCCCTCCCTGGGGCTGCAAACTCCCTCAGCTCCTTCAGTCCCTTCTCCAAGTCCTCCATCCATAATAAATCTTAAAAAAAAAAAAGAAAGAAAGAAAAGAAAATGCCCTCCCCAGGCACATAGGGAGTGGCACTATTAGGGAGTGTGGCCCTTCTTGGAGTGTGTGTGGCCTTGCTGGAGGGAAGTGTGCCATTGGGAGTGGGCTTTGAGGTTTCAAATGCTCAAGCCAAGCCCAGTGTCTCTTTCTCTTCCTGCAGCTTGCCAGCCCTGATATAGAACTCTTAGTGACCACTGTGTCTGCCTGCATGCCACCATGCTTATGTGAGGCCCTAAGAGACAAGAATGACTGATGAGTCAGACTCAGGGAATTTCCAGATAACCAGAGGCGGTTATTTCAAACCGCCAAGAAATCCAAGCCAAGTACAATGCTGTCCGAGATGGCAGGAACCTCCCATTATCAAGAACAGCCAGAAACTACAAGTGGGCATTAACTAAGGGGCAGCTACGGCCAACATCACTCTGCCAGGGGCCTCTCCATTCTGGTTTTTAAAAAAGATGTATTTTATTATTTTTAAGTGTGTGTGTGTGTGTGTGTGTGTGTGTGCTCACACATCACACCACCTGTGGTAACTGGAATAGGAATGGCCCCCATAAACTTATTGCAGGGTATTTGATCACACTCAGAATCCCAAGATTGTATTATTTACTGAAAGAAAAAAAACCCTGTTTCTAGTTATGATGTGGCTCATCCGTTAGCACACACCTTTAATCCCTCTGGCTGGAATATGGACACATCCTTAGTATATGCCTTTAATCCTAAACAATGGGGCTGGAGAGCTGGCTCAGCACTTAAGAGCACTGACTGCTCTTCCAGAAGTTCTGAGTTCAATCCCAGTAACCACATGGTGCCTCACAAACATCTATAATGGGATCTGATGCCCTCTTCTGGTGTGTCTCAAGACAGCCACAGTGTACTCATATATACATAAAATAAATAAATGAGTATTAAAAACAAATAAACAACAAAAACAAAAACAGATTCAGGGTTGGATGGCTCAGTGGTTAAAAGTACTTACAGCTCTGGCAGAAGACCCGGGTTCAGTTCCTAGCACCCAGATGGTGGATCACAATTACCTATAGCTCAGGTTCCAGGGAATCTGATACCCTCTTCGGACATATGCAGATCCCTGTATGCATGTGGCACACCACATAAATACACTCAGGCACACACACACACACACACACACACACACACATCTGTATTCCCAGATCGAGACATTAGTGTATTCCTTGCATAAAGGAGAGTTTACAATATGGGAGAGACACATGGCTGCTGTCCACTGTGTCAGCCTCGGGTGTGGCAGGACACATGGGAAAGAGAGGGTAACATGAGATGCTGCGTGCAGTATGCAAGCGGCAGGGAATGGATATGATGCGTGTGCTGAACAGCCTTTCCCGGGACTTCAGGAAGTTCAGTAGCTACCCATCCGTTCTTAAGACAAAGGCAGCCTGAACTGAATCGACACGCACCAAATCAGTGTCTAACGGACTGGCTCACATGAGCCACCGAGAAAACCATTATTACTGAGTTCCTACAAAGAACAGAGACCGAAGACAACAGAAGAGGAAGAAACTTAGAGGCCTGCTGTACCCCGAGCCGCATCACCAGCCCCAGTAATTCTTTCTTTCCTTTCTTTTTTTCTTTCCTTTTTGAGATGGTGTCTTACTGTTTGGCAGTAGCCCTGGCTTGTCTGGAACTCACTGAGATCCACTCGTCTCTGCCTTCTGGGTGCTGGAATTGAAGGTGTGTGTCACCATGCCTTTCACAAAGAAAAATGAATATTAAAGCCATCAGAGGGATTAGAGAAGGGCCACACAGACAAGGGAGCCGTCTAGGTCACCTAGAAAGAGTGTGGCAAGTTTGTGTCATGCTGGTGTTCCTACTAGGAGGGGGGGTAAGGAAAAGTCAGATGCTGTGAGTTTGGGGTGGCTCCAGAACCTTCACAGCAGCTCACCGATAAATAAGGTAAAATGGAGAGATGCTTAACAGGTAGAGCACTTCCTGTTCTTACAGAGGACCTGGGTTTGGTTTCCAGAACTCCCACGGTGGTCCACAACCTTCCGTAATTCCATTTTCAGGGAGTCTGATGCCCTCTAAACATGACAGTCACATGCATGTGATATGTGACAAACACACAGGCAAAACAACTCACACACATAAAGTAAAATAAATTCATTTAAAAAAAAAATAAAGCAGTACACGTAAAGAAGATCAAGCCGGGGCCATCAAGACAGCTCAGGGTGCAAAGCATTTGCCACACAAGCCTGACAAGTTGCATTCCATCGCTGGAGCCCACATAAAGGTGGAAGGAGGGAACCGACTTCACAGGGACTCATCTGACCTTCACATAGGTACTGCGGCATGCATGTAACCCGAGAGAGAGAGAGAGAGAGAGAGAGAGAGAGAGAGAGAGAGAGAATTAAAAATAAAATGAATGTTCAAAAGCTTAGCTTGAGTTATGACTGGACCGCTATCACCCCAGAATACACAGCAGATGTTTCTTCCCTGCCTGCATGAAAGTGCATGGGCCAGGGGTGGCGGTGCATACCTTTAAGGAGGAGAGGAGGCAAATCTCTGAGTTTGAGGCTAGCCTGGTCTACAGAACAAGTTTCGAGACAGCCAGAGCTGCATGGGAAGGGAAGCGTCCTGGAGACAGAGCTCAGTGGCCAAGTGTAAGTCTTCCGAAGAAACCAGGTTCAATGTTTTACAGTGGTCTGGAAAGCTATAGCAGGAAGGGATCTTAAAGTCTGTTCTGGCCTCTGTAGGCACAAGATACATACAGTGCGTTTAAAGACACACAAGCGAAACATTGTACACATAAACAATAAACAAAATCCAGAGAATGAGGTAAATTAGAGATTGTTTAAAAAGGAGAGCATGCTGGGGATGAAGACTGTCTGCTCGACTAAGACCCTTTCAACCACCAGGTGTCACTGTTGGAAAGGAAAGGGCTGCAGAGCAGGCTGGCCCGAGACCCTCAGAACTGGAGCCTCCAGCAGAGTTGATTAGCCCTGTGGGCCTTAGCTGAGCTGAGCAGTGCATGTTGGCCCGGGGGGAGACCAGCCAAGAGGGGAGATGCAAAGTGTCTTCACAGCAGGATGACAAAGCCAGGTGGATTGTGGGAAAACGTCCATGGATTCTGGAGGCTGTGTGCACTAACATCTCCCATCCATGCTATACCCAAAATTGTTTTTTTGTTTGTTTTTGTTTTTTGAGACAGGGTTCCTCTGGGTAGCCTTGGCTGTCCTGGAACTCACTCTGTAGACCAGGCTGGCCTCCAACTCAGAAATCCACCTGTCTCTGTCTACCGAGTGCTGGGATTAAAGGCGTGTGCCACCATCACCTGGCTTTTTGTTTTGTTTTGTTTTGTTTTATGTATATGGGTGTTTTGCTTACATGTGTGTCTGTGCTCTCTATGGTACCCTTAGAAATCAGAAGAGCCTGTTGGATCCCTGGAGCTAGAGATGTGAGCTGCCAGATGGATGCTGGGAATCTAAACCAGGTCCTCTGGAAGAGCAGCCAGTGCTCTAACCAGTGAGCTGTATCTCCAGCCCCAGGAAACTTATTTTGGGGGGGGGGGGATTCGAGGTGTTAAGTTTCAGGAATTTCCTGGGTTTTGGTTATCCTTTCTCTCTCCAGGATTGACATGTTTCTGTTTGGAAGATATTGCTACCCAACAAAGCTGCCTTTAAGTTAACATCTGGTCAGGTAGCCCCTGACTGACCAGATTTGATAGGTCCCTCACCCCCCAAGCATACACAAAGCAGAAAGGACTGCTGAGAGATGCTCTCGAAGCTGCCTAGAAGCTGAGCCCAGTACAACTGCCAGGAAAAGGCCCAGAGCAACTGAGGTAAGTGAAAAGGGCACAAAGGTGGGGCGTGGGGCGCTACATGCAGGTTGCAAGTGTGCTTTGGGCTCCTAGATTCTGAGCTGTTACTCATGCTGGGTAGGCTGTTTGCTCCTGTAAGTAACCCCGAAACCTCTAATAAAGCTCACTTGTGCACCCAGTCGGACCTTGGTGGTATGCACACTTTGGTGGGTCTTTGATTCCCTATTTGGGGTGAGTAGACATTTTTTTTACATTTCCCCAGAGTGTTACACAACAGTCATTTGTGTCTCAGGAGAGTTGACCAGCCATGAGTCAGAACATGAGTGCAGAACACTTCTCATTACAAAAAGAAAATTTCCATCTGGGACCAACCAACTAAGGCTTTACAGCAGCAGGAATCGATGCAGATTCAAACACAAATGTTAAGACATTTGACAGACAGACAGGAGGGGGGGTCTCCATCAGGTAATTTTCTAGGACAGAATCCTGACACCCCCACCCCCACCCCACCCCCCGCTGGCTGGGGGCCTGAGGCTCACTGTGTGGACTCAGCTGACCTTGAACTCACAGAGATCCACCTAGTTCTGCCTCTCAAGTGTTAGCACTAAAGGTGTGTGCCACCGTGCCCAGTGGCTAGCTGACTAATTTTTCAAATTCATGACTACACTCTTGGGACTGTGGTTTCCACCTCAGATGTCCATACCCCTGGACCCCTCTCTTCAGACTCCCAGTCCGCACTCACAGCTGCTGCTCTGTTTCCTGTGGGACCCCACCCCCACCCCCCACAGGCTGCTCTTGCCAAGGTCTCCAGAGCCTCAGAATGAACTCTATTAACCCAATGGTCATGTCTCAGTCTTCACTTTACTTGACCTTGTTAGCCCGGGGTGACTCACCGTTCTTAGCCAGTTTTGCTGATTCTTCCTCTCTCCTTGGTGACTGGGCCATTGGAAGCCTAGGGCTCAGTTTCTTGTCTGCACTCAAATCTGAGAGACTTTCTCCAAGCCAGGGGCTTTGGTTTTCATGCACACAGAAGTCCTCGCAGGCCATTCGTTTGCTTTAGTGTTCACTTGAAGACCTTCATTATCCAGTTGAAAGTCTAATGGCATCTCAAAGTTAAAGAGAGCAAGCAAGCATGGGGCTCCCACCAGTAACCCCAGTACTTGAGAGACAGGATTCAAAGGAGTTTAAAGTCATCTTTGGCTACATAGCAAGTCTGCTCCTCAGCTTTCAAATGTTCTTACACCCTTTGCCATCAGCCTCGATGACACCTTCTGTCCGGTTAACCCAGGCTTAGAACCCCAGAGGCATCCTAGACTCTGCTGTCTCCTCAATCCCACCTCAGCTCGTTGGAAAGATCAATCTATATTTTAAAATATTTATTTTATTTTTATTTATGTGTGTGTATCTGCATGTATGTATGCATACATATACGTAGGTTCCTGTGAAAACCAGTAGAGGGCATCAGATCCCTGGAGTTGGAGAGACATACGCTGTGAGCCACCAGTTGTGGATACTGGGGTCCAAACTTGGGTCCTCTGTAGGAGCGGTATGCACTTTTCACATTTTTTTCTGTGCAGAGAAGTGTTTGTGGGGGCTGGAGAGATGGCTCAGTGGTTAAGAGTACACACACATACATACGCACGCGCGCACATGTGTACACCTGTGTGTGCATGTACGTGCACAGAGCCAGGGACAAACGTCAACATCGGACGATGGAAGCCAGTTCACCTCCTTTAAGACAAAGTCTGTCTTTGGCCTAGAGCTCACTAGTTAGTCTAGATCGCTGGTTAGGGAGCCCAAAGACCCTCCTGTCTCTACCTCCTTAGTGCTGAGATTCCCAGAATGCACCACTGCACTTATAATTTTTATGTGGATTCTGGAGATGGAAGTCGGGTCCTTGTGTTCATGAGGCAAACACTTCACTGACTGAGCTTTCTTCCACTCTAGATTGATAGATAGATGAAGCCAGGGTCTTACGAATTTTATTTTTAAAGATTTATTTATTTATTTTTATTTAGATGAATTACACTGTAGCTGTCTTCAGACACACCAGAAGAAGGCATTGGATCCCATTACAGATGGTTGTGAGCCACCATGTGGTTGCTGGGAATTGAACTCAGGACCTCTGGAAGAACAGTCAGTGTTCTTAACCGCTGAGCCATTTCTCTAGCCCCTCCCTCCTTTTCTTTTAAAAAAAAAGATGAATTCTAAGAAAGCATTCTACCAAGGGGTTTTCCTTCATTCCTTATCTTATTCTCTCCTCCTCCTCCTCCTCCTCCTCCTCCTCTTGTTCCTCTCTCCTCTCTCTCTCTCTCTCTCTCTCTCTCTCTCTCTCTGCTCTTAACCACTGGGATCTCTCCAGTCCCATTATCCACCTTGTTTTTCTAGATAGGATGTCTCACTGAACCCAGAGCTCACCAATTGAGCTGGCTACCAAGATCCAGGGATCTTCCTGTCTCCTCCTCAGAACTGGGATTATAGGGCTCATTGCCACACCTGACTTTTTCACATGGCTGCTTGGGAATCAAACTCAGGACCTTGAGCTTGTGTGGCAATCACTTTCCCAACTGAGCCAGCTTCCCAGCCTTTTCTTTTTGAGATAAGGTCTCCTGTAGCCCAGGTCTGGCCTTGAACATCCATTATTATTATTATTATTGTTGTTGTTGTTGTTGTTATTTGTGTATTTTGTTTTGTTTATTTGTTTTGAGACAGGGCCTCACTAGATGACTCTGGCTGGCCTGGAACTCACTATGTAGATCAGGCTAGCCTGGAACACACAAAGATCTGCCTGTGTCTGCTGGAACTAAAGGTTGGGCCACCACATACTATTGCCTTGAACTTCTAATCTTTCGGATTCCACATCCCAAGCTGGGATTACATTTCTCTTCCTTGTCACAACATGGATGGCCATCAGAAGTAGGAAGGGAGGGTGTCCAGGGCCCTCCCTCTCTCTGCCTCTCCAGAGTCTGATGACAGAGAAAATGACTTGTGGGGATCACCGAGAAGAGTCCCTCTGCCTTTCCAGACTGACTATGGGGGATGCCCCCGCCCCCAACACACACAGCTCCGTCTCAGGTCTTTTCACTTCTTGGGCTTGTTCTCCATACCTCGTTCCAGTCAGTGCCAGTTGGCACTCCTCCCTAGAGGCTGAGATGGCACGGGTATGGGGGAGGGGAGGTAGTGGGCAAGAGCCCAAGGGGAACAAGGGCCAGGATGTAGGAGTGGGTGGTCAGAGCTGGGTGGCCAACAAGGCAGTCCTCATGGAGTGAGGAACCAGACAGGCAGAGAAGTCTGGGGACTTTCGGGGAAGGCGGGGTGGGGTCAAGCTCTCACACTGTGGCTTTCCTCTACATTCACCTCTTAAGCTGCCCCTGGCTAATTCTCCCTGGTCTCTTTAAGAGCTGCCTGGGAACTGGGGCACTGGAGGGGGCTGGCAGGCCCTCTCCCCTACCATGCCTGCCCTTGCTCCTGCTCCATCCCTGCCGGATACAGACTCTGCTGGAAGTCTCGGATGCCTGGGTTAGGGGTCTGTACTGCTGAGGGTAAGGTGTGAAAGTGGTGGGCAAGGGACCCATGATCCCTGGGGATGGCATGGGAGTGAGATGCCAGGACATGGAGTGTGCGTGTGCGTGTGCCTGCTTCAGGACATCATGGTGTGTGTGTGGGGGGGATGTCTCTGTGGCCTCTGCTAGGGGTGGGGGGTGGGGAGGTCATCCCCAGGAATCTTTAGCCACAGTTTGTCTGGGTCTCTTCACTTCCCTCCCAGTCTCATTTCCCCCAGAGACCTTCATTTGCTAAACTCCATCAGCCACTCACTGCCCTTCCCACAATCAACAGTACTGTCTACCCCACCTCCCCACAGTTGGAGAAACTGAGGTTAGGCAACCAGAGGAAACAGAACACATTCATTGCAGCAGAGGCAATGGCTCTTTTCTTTCCCTGTGAGAGTTGGGAACAAGAGAGCTGGGTGTCAGACCACTAAACTGGTCCCCTTTCCAACCACAGCCACCCCAGAACAAAAACTCCTGTTCTCTGTTTGGATAACTTAGCTCCAGGGTAAGGCTGGAAGGACTGGGACCCCATGGAGCCAAAGAGACCCATAGGCACCCCTTCCTTGGATCACTATGGTAGGTAGTCCCTTCCAAGTCTGCCACAGACTGGGCTCATCTACCCTAGGAGTAAGGGTGATAGTGGCTCTGAGTCAAGGGATGGGTTCATCTGCACCAACCTTGCTATTTCCTCAAGTGCCTGAGAGAACACAGGGAGCAAGGGACAGAATCTCTAGGCCCAATATGCAGAGACTATGAGGGTAGAGGTTCAGCAGGTGGCCATGCTGAATCAGCTTCTATTAGAAAGTGCCAGCACAAGGCGTGTCTTCATCATCCCACCCTGGAAGGAAATGCTTACCCCATCTCAGCTTAGACTCAAAAGGGAACCAGGATTGCCCTGCCTGCCCCCTCCAGGACACTCACTTCCTTTTTCCTAAAAATACTACGAAAATCTGCAGAGAAGCCAGGCTGCTTGCCATGGCCTGAGGAGCCCTTCTTTTACTTATGGGAGTCAGAGAAGGCAAGGGTCTAACCTGGGATCACACAGCAAGTTATAGATCACCAGGTTGGTACCCAGAGACCCTGTTTCTTGGGCCCATGGTGCCCAATGGGCATCCTGCACTCCTAGAAAGCCAACCTGTAGAGTCAGTCTCTCTTAGTTCCTCCCTTTCTTGAAGAAAGGTCCTGTGGAGACAGAAGGAGTTCTGATGTCAGGGTAACTCAAGAGCAGGCAGCTTCTAAAGCTTCTCCAAACCTCTGCTTACCTCCATTGTTTCCCAAACAAGAAAGAATCCAGGTCACTGTTGTTTCTAATCTCCTGTTCCTATTTATTGCTAGGCTTTTGGGAAGTTCTTTCTGAAGTCTGCCTCCTGTCTGCTTCTTACATCACAGATTTTTTTTTTTTCCTTCTAGTTGGTCTCAGGGGGCATTGTTGAGGATTTCTGGAGACACCACTTTCTTGGTAAGGTGGCTTAGGAAGGGAATGCAGGACCTGAACCTGAGAAGAGCAGCCCCTCCCCCAGGGGTCAGGATATTAATGAAGAGAATTTCCTAAGCATCTTGGTGGAGACCCCTGCATACATGTATTTATGTTTGTATACATTCTCATTGGTAAACTCCCGTTGTAGGTGGTTGGCTGGCATCCAGGTACATCTTCCTTATGCATTTATAGTACTTAGGAAAGCCTGAGATGAAGAGAAACTGGCCATAGAGGGGCTTACCTCGCTGGTCTCCTAAACCTGATAAATGAACACTGGTGTTTGCCTGAGGGTGGGCAAAGGAGCAGAGCAGGGACCCAGGGGCTAGAGTATCCCCCGCCCCTTGCCACATCTGGGGTCCTGCCTCCACAAATGAGAATCCAGGAGCCACAGAAGTGGGGCACAGTGGGACAGGAGAGGAGGAGGAAGAATATGGGGAGATTCTAGTCCCTCCCACTTAGAGATGCGGTCGCCATGGTGACTAAGGACCAGTGAGGTGGGATGGGGTTGAGGATGGGGGTGGGAGGGTGGCGGGAAGGAGGCACTCAGAGACCGGAAAGCCAAGCGCCTGGCATTCCAGGGGGAGGGAAGCACAGCGGAATCCCGAGCTCCAGGTAAGAGGCAGGGGAACCGACAGACAGTGCAGAACAGAGGGGCGGGCCATTGTCTGGCGCTGACTCTGCCCTGAGGAGGGGCAGACAGAGAAGTCAGACCATTGTGTGTAATGCTCGACGCAGCTTCCAGCACTAGCCAGACTAGGAGAGGGAGCCCAAGAGGCACTGGATAAGGGGTTAGGTTGATGGGGGGGGGGGTGGAAGAGGTGTTGATAAGAATGCTGGAGACCTGCAGGGACAAGAAGAGGTATGTGTGTGGGGGTGCTAGGGACACAGACAGACTGGGGGCATCCTTAGTGACCACCCCCCACATAGAGTAGACATTCAAATCCATGTAAGTTGATTTGACTGGCTACAATCATAAAAAAGGGGCTGGACCATGGGATGAAAGGGGAGCTGGAAAAGGTTGTTTCCCACCACCCTGCTCTCTTAAGGGATGCCCCTAAGGCTAGGAAGAGAAGGAGGTTGGGGACACTGGACATGCCAGGTCACTGATGAAGTCAGGGGTGGCTTCTGTGCTGGCTCCCTCAGTGAAGAATCCGTGCAAGGCAGGGGCTCCCAAGTGGCAAGGGGTAGGATGAGGAACTGACCCCCCCAATCCATCCCTCCTCACCCCCCCCACTCCCCACCTCTACTTTTGGTGATCAAGTCCCACAGGAAGGGGCTACTCTCCTCTGTGGTCTAGGGGTTGAGGGGAGGACTTAGGACTGGAATCTGACAGAGGAGCTTAAGTTTAATGCTGTGATTTCCTGCGGCTAACATGGTCTTGGGGTTTCCCCAGGCTGAGCCCCAGGGCTTATGGAGCTTGGAAAGCAGGGGCAGGGAAGATGGCATTTTTTTTTTTTCTATAGCAGTGATTTTCAACCTTCCTAATTCCATGACCCTTTGATATGTGGTGGGGACCCCAACCATAAAATTATTTTCATTGCTACTTCATAACAGTGATTTTGCTACCGCTATGCTTCGTAATGTAAATATGTGTGTTTTCTGATGGTCTTAGGCGACCCCTACGAAAGGGTCATTTGAACCATCCCCCCCCCCCTATAAAGGGGGTCGCATCTCACAGGCTATAAGAGTCGCTTGCTGTTCTATAGACTGCCTGCTGCCTGCTGCCAATCCTGCCTCAGAGGCTTCCGGTTCCCGGCCTTGATTTCCTCATTTGTGTAGTGAGGGAGGGTGCATGGCATGCCAGCTCTGAGTATCCTGGAAGCTGAACCTGCTACATCATTTGTGGGGCCCAGTGTGAATGAAAATGTAGTCCTCTTTTAAAAAATGATTAAGGCTTTCTGGAGACAAGCAACAGCAGGAGGGTATAACAGCATGCCTCTTATGAAGGCAGGACCCTGTGTACAGGTGAGGTTCAGGGGTGTGAGAGACAAGCTGTTGGAGCCACATACCTTTCTCCCAACTGCCTCTCTCTTCTGAGCTTGACCTGAAAGGCGCTGTGAGAGAGTGGGTGACACCCAGGGGCCGGAAGCACCTAGGCTGAAGTTGACATCAGATGGGCTCTCTTCTGGGAGATTTCTGTTCCTTCTGAGGCAGGAATCATCTAGAGTGATTGGTTCCCAGCTAGAGGAGAGAGATCCCCTGCTCCTCCCACCCTGAAGCTTGCTTACTCCCTCTGTTGAGCAGTTCTGAGCTGAGTTAATCCAGTAGGCCAGAAGATGGGACTGAAGGAACCAGCCATTTAGGGAGAGCTTCCGAATTAGACAGGTCTGAAGTAGATGGGTGTCAGGCTGTCCAGCCAACTTGGCTGTATTTCCCTTTTCTGTGCAAGAAGACTGTAATGGAGCCTGCCCGCTAAAGCTGGGAAGCCTGAAGCCCCAGTGTGAGCACCTCACATTTGTCAGAGGGTGTGGGAGAGCACTTGGTCTTGTGAGGAGGCCCAGGGACAGGAACAGAGTGGAGAGGATGGCATCGGAGCTGCTCCTCTGGTTCCCGTGTTACAGTTCCTCCCTGTGACCCAGATAGGCCAATCTGTTTCCAAAGAGATGCCCTGGGGTGGTGGCTTCCCAAGCCTCAGCTAGAGGTCAAGGAGACTCAGAAGACTGCGTCAGAACAGAGAGCTTGGCAGAGTCCTCACAATGGGCATAAGAGTTTGGGAATATCTTAGCAAGCTTTGACAGATGTAGCCATAGCCATCAGGAGGATCTGTGTGAGCCCACCTTCCGGGTCACAGTAGAGAACAGGAGCAGAGGGGAAAGCGTGAAGGGAAGGCCAAGCGGGCTCTACTGAGGAATGCTTCCAGTCCAGGTGCTGTAACTGGAAGGATGTGGGATGTCCTACAGAGGGGACCATCCTAGCAGTGAGAATTGTGCTTAAGATGAAGACAAGGTATGTCCTGGAGGTAGATCAGCCTTGGGTCATTGTGCCCTTTAACCTGAAGTCAGATGACCTGGGTGAGTGGGCAGCAGCCCAATCACTCTTTATTGGCCTAGGAGCCTTTGGTTACTCATTAACCCTGCATTACGAGGTCTTCCTGGAACCTTTGGGGAGGAGGAACCAGCCACTATTCCAGCTGGGTGCCTCAGTTCCAAAGTATATCCCATGAAGCATGAGCTCAATCAGGAAATGTCTCGAATTTCCTACTGAGACATTAAGTTACTAGGGCTTCCTCAGCAAAGTCAAGGAAAAAACTAATACAAATGTAGTTGGTTTTTTGGGTTTTTTTTTTTGGTTTTTTGGGGGTTTTGTTGGGGTTTTTTTTTTTTGTTTGTTTTGTTTTTTCCTCATTTATTTGTTTTGAGACAGGGTTTCTCTGTGTAGCCTTGGCTGTCCTGGAATTCACTCTGTAGACCAAGCTGGCCTTGAACTCAGAGATCCGCCTGCCTCTGCCTCCCAAGTGCTGGGATTAAAGGTATGTGCCACCATGCCCAGCTTTAAATGTGTTAACTTTCGAGAATGTGGTCCCACAGGGTGGGAGGTCAGAGGTCTCAGTATGTGGCAGTGGGGGAACCCCACTACGGGGTCAGAGAGAAAAAGAATAAGAAAGGCAATGTCATACTGAGCTCTCTTGAGCAAGAGGAATCTGCAGCTTGGGCTGGTTAGACTGGAAATGATTGTGCTAGAGAAACAAGGGCATCACTGAACTGGCAGAGAAGGAACTCTTAATTTCTTGATAGACTAAGGAGGGAAGGAGGTGTGTCTCCTGCAAGGCCTTCGAGCCTCTCCCCCCTCCACCGGTCTCCCCGCCCTGATCCACCAACTTCCGCCCAAGCCAGCCAGGATCTGTCACAACTCGAGGTAGAAATTCTGGTTTCCCTGGCCTGAAACCCACACTGGCTCTGGCAGGATGGGTGCCTGGAAGGCCGCTCTCCCGTTCCAGCCAGGCTGAGCCTGCTTTCCTTGCCTGGACCCCCTTCTTTGCCTTGGATGGCACCCTGATTCAGGGTTTGAACACAGGATTTCCCAGTGTGGCTGGCTCAAGGGTATGTGAGATGAGGGGGGGACCTGCACTCAGTGGTCATGGAGGAGGTTGATGCAGAGCTCCAGGGAGGCAGACAACAGAGACAGGGGGGCTGGAGAAGTTGAGAGTCTGCCAGTGACTCCTGCCCAGGCCACTCCCAGGAAATACAGAGGGCGGGCCCCCACCAAACTGGTAGATAAGCTAGCAGGTCCCTACTCCTAAGAAGAAGGGTAGATGGACCCAATTAAGCAAGAGTCAGAGCCTCTGGGGGTTTTGGGAGAGAGTGGGCTGTCTGCCTGGGTTGGAGTGAGTATTGGGTGCAAGGTGTCACAGCACCGCTGAGTGACAGGCCAGCCTGGGGAATCTACCTTTTGCATACAGGAACTAGTTCTCCAGAAGCCCTTTCCCCAGGGCAGAGATGATCAGAGCTCTGGAGCATGGGGCCAGGAGATGCTAAGGGGCAAGAGTGGAAAGGAATTTTCCTGTGAGCCAGGTGAGAAATGGCAAGGTAGTTTTTTTAATATAGGAGACCAGAGGCGCAGCGTGGACCACAGCAGCACCTTATGCAGAGGGCAGCGGAAGGCAACATTGAGGCTGGGTATGGATGGAAGTGAGACTCTGGGGCCCTTCCAGAGAGGAACTTCTGTCTCCTGGGACTCTCCTATTGGCCCTCAGGAAGGGTGTGGTAAGCATGGCTAACCCAGAAAGTGTTATTTCCTCAGATCCATCTGGTGACTGTCTCTGGTTGACCATGGCCCTACCATCCCTGGGCCAGGACCCCTGGAGTCTCCTGGGTGTTTTTTTCTTCCAACTGTTCCTGCTGCCGTCACTGCCACCTGCTTCTGGGACTAGTGGGCAGGGGCCCATGCCCAGAGTCAAATATCATGCAGGTAAGTATCTGCTACCTGGGAGGCATGGATGACACTGTAGAGATGAAGGGGCTGAGGAAGGAGAAAGGTTTGCCAGAGAGAACCAAGTGGGATGGAGAAACAGAGATGCCAGGGAGGCTCGAAGGGCCTAGGACAAGGGGAGGCCACTGGAGGCACAAGTTGATCTGGAAGGGAAGGAAGGGTCACTGTTGCCCTTCTCTGTTAAGTCAGTGATTTTTTTTCCCCCTCAAATATCACCATCATCAAGCAGGGAACCTTAAATTCCTGACTGCTTTCACAGCACCAGGATCCCTAAACCCAAAGCCCATGCTAGATTGTCTGAGGAGCTGGAGAACCCAAGCTAACTGCAGAGGTCACACCAGGCCAGACTCTGTCCAGGAGAATGGATACCAGAAGAAGGGATCCCAGTAGCTCACCCAGCCTCAATGGTTTCTTGATGAGGCTGTTGGGCTTCTGACACCTTTAGTTCCAGGAAATGCCCCAGGGGAAGTCACACACACACACACACACAGAGAGAGAGAGAGAGAGAGAGAGAGAGAGAGAGAGAGAGAGAGAAGTAAGGCAGTTCTGTTCACAGCTGTAGTTTAGCATCCTTCTGAGGCAAAATAGTAAAGGAGATATACCAGTCAGTGGAAAGAGAGGCATCTCTGGGTGGGATGGGAGGGCAGGCACAAACAAGCCTGAGTTTCAAGGGGAAGTGAGCCCTCTTCTGAGTTCAGGGGAGGTCAGCCTATGCAGTATCTTTCCTACTTTGTCTTCAGATTCCTCTTGGTCTCCAAATTTCCTGAGGCCAAAGTGATATCAACCAGGTTGTCCTCTGACTAAAGCAAAAGTCCAAATTTGCTCATGAGAGAGTGTCTGACGTGCTCCTTCCTCCTTGCTGATGTGCCAGTGTGGCAGGAGCCCACACATTCACGTGTGTGGAAGTGCACACACACCACGCTAGGTAGTGAACATGCCCTACTAACCAACATATTCAGCCTGTCCAGGTGGCACCCAGGCATGCCCACACTGATGTGGTTCAGAAACATAGAGGAAGCCATCTTTTCAGCCGCAGCATTGCTAGTGATGGGCAATTCCTATAACAGAGCAAGGGGAGGAAACAGAGGAAACGGGGGTGGCAGGAACCCGTAACTATGACGAGTCTTGAGGCGGATGGCAGCTACCTCTGCTGCTTGTGGTTGAGAACCCCCTCCTGTGTCTGTCAGCTCTTCCCTCTCTCATCCTGCCTCACTGCATCCCCCCAGGCCTGAGAAGGCATTGTCTTACTTTCTTTCTTTTTCTTTTTTTTTCTTCTTTTCTTTTTTGTTTTTTCTTTTGTTTTTGTTTTTGTTTTTGGAGACAGGGTTTCCCTGTATAGCCCTGGCTGTCCTGGAACTCACTCTGTAGACCAGGCTGGCCTCGAACTCAGAAATCCACCTGTCTCTGCCTCCCAAGTGCTGGTATTAAAGGCGTGTGCCACACTGCTCTGCTCTCACTTTATTTCTTGTCTGTGTCTTGAGCAGGCTCTCCCCCGAATCCCCCCAACAGTTCCCAAGCTATCACTACCCTGTCTTTGGCACTTTTCTCTTCCAGGGACTCAACACACAAAGTTCAGATGCCCACTACTGGGGGTGCAGGGAACGGGGGCTGCCAGTGAAGGGGGGCAGCTGCTGAGGCCTGCCACCCCTCCCCCACCTTTGCCTCAGGGATCAGCTGCTGCTCACAGCTCCTCACCCTCTCCTTCTCACTGCCTCCCAACAGGAGATGGGCACAGGGCCCTCAGCTTCTTCCAACAAAAAGGCCTCCGAGACTTTGACACGCTGCTTCTGAGTGGCGATGGCAACACTCTCTATGTGGGGGCTCGAGAAGCCATCCTGGCCTTGAATATTCAGAACCCAGGAGTCCCAAGGCTGAGGAACATGGTGAGGAGGCCAGGGACTAGGGTCCATGACAGCAGCTTCCCTGGACCAGTTCTGCTTCCATATGAACAGCCACCTGCCACTCTGAGTCATCAGTGACAAGAGAGACGCGATGCTGTGGCCTTCCAGCAACCTCAGTCGCTCAAATGGCTGATAAGGAAATCGCTGGCATAGGAGATTTAAAACATTGACTCAAATCAGTGACTCAAATAATTTGATGTGCACCTACTGGAGAGAGAAATCCCTGATTTTTGTGCTCTCATCGCCCTAATGGCAGCAATGTGAGGGAAGGAGGGTGGGGGAGGAAGGAGCATATCATGGCTCCTCAGTGGTGGTCTCTTGACCTCCTGCACATGCAGGGTATAGGTAAAATTCCAGAGTCTTGGACCAGGAGTGTTGTTCAGTGGCAGAGTATTTCATCTAGAGTGCCGGAGACCCTAAATCTGATATCTGCACCCATCCTCTGCAGCTCTCTAAGGGGTTGACAGGCTCCCCCAGGAAATGTGTGGTTCATAACCACTGCTGTGTATGCCAGGCACTCACACATTCATTAATGCTGTGAAATGGAGCCAGCATGCACAGTCAGTTGGCAGCCGAGCCTAAATTTGAACTCAGATCTTTTTGGTTCTATCACAGAGTCATGTCCTGATGAATCCTAATACTATGGAAGTTATAGTCCCGACTAAATTGGCATTATGACAACCTACCCAAACACTAAGCACTTACTGGTGGCTTTACATCAGAGCTGGGGTGTGCAGGGAGGGAGGAAGGGGGTGCCTTACAGAAAAACCAAAGATCTTTCCTTTTATCTACCCCTTTCAATTCTCCCCTTTAGATACCCTGGCCAGCCACTGAGAAAAAAAAGGCGGAATGTGCCTTTAAGAAGAAGAGCAGTGAGGTAAACGCAGGTGGGGGCAGAGGGTCGGTGACAGGACCCTGGTGTCTAGAGACCAGTCCTGGTGACCACAGGGGTGGGCGCAGGAGGACCTGTTCCTTTGATTATCCAGTGGATCATGTTCTGTCAAGTTTCTTGATCTCAACTCTCCTCTCCACTGGGTTGGGGGATGGGGGAGCATCCTCTAAGACCCCAGGAGGCGGGTAATTGTCCTGACAGCCTGATTTCTCTGTTTCTCCCTAGACACAGTGTTTCAACTTCATTCGAGTCCTGGTCTCTTACAATGCCACTCACCTCTATGCCTGTGGGACCTTTGCCTTCAGCCCCGCCTGTACCTTCATTGTGAGTTGTCTGATGCACCGCTTGCTCACAAGCCCCTGACACCTCTCTTCACACCCATCCCAGTCTGTCATCCGTAGCTTTGGGAATCTCTGGTACCCGAGGACCCTCGTAAGATTCCTAGCCCCAGCCGGGCAGTGGTGGCACACGCCTTTAATCCCAGCACTTGGGAGGCAGAGGCAGGTGGATTTCTGAGTTCCAGGCAGAGTGAGTTCCAGGACAGCCAGGGCTACACAGAGAAACCCTGTCTCGAAAAAACCAAAACCAAAAAAAAAAAAAAAAAAAAAAAAAGATTCCTAGCCCCAGACCAGTTTCCCTCTCTGTCCCTTTTACTTCTTTGTGCTCCTCACCTCTCAGACGTGCGACCCTGGCGTTCTGGGCTCCCAGCCTCTTTCCCTCTAGGAACTCCAAGATTCCCTCCTGTTGCCCATCTGGATAGACAAGGTCATGGATGGGAAGGGCCAAAGCCCCTTTGACCCTGTTCACAAGCACACAGCTGTCCTGGTCGGTGAGTGTTGGGCTTTCCAGACCATCTTGAAACTTACCCTTTCTAACAACTCTGGGGAAAGTGAGGTATGATAGTTTCCCAAAGAAAGGGACAGAGCAAACTAGGAGCCTTCAGGGGCAGGTTCAGAGGGAGAACCAGGTAGCCCAGCCACTACCCCTTCTGAAACTGTCCCCAAAGGGGTGCAAGAAAATCCCTGAGGGTAGATACAAGGCCTAATGGCCTAGTAAGGCACCAGGTGAGCCCTGAGGTTTGGCCACTTGTTTAACCACTTTGCATGGGGGATGACTCTCCTGAACGACCTACACATGGAGCTGGGTACTGAGGTGGCTGCAACAAAGAAGTCCTGTGCCTCTGCCTGTGCGAGCTATCACAGACCTCCCACCCTGGCTTCCTACAAGAGATGGCTATTGTCCTTTGAGCAGACTTAAAAGATAAGCAGGGGCCCAGAGTGTGTGAGCACAAGACCATCATTTCTCTGGGATTGGTGTTTGAGGAAGGACCAGAAAAAGGCTGGCAAGTGCTCAACACAGAAGGCTACATAGGCCATTGCTCGTGGGCAGAGGGACCTAAGAAAGGTACTGAGTGTATGTGTGTGTGTGTGTGTGTGTGTGTGTGTGTGTGTGAGAGAGAGAGAGCTTGGCTTTGGGGTTCTACAAGAGGGTTCAAAATAGAAGGCGGGCATGTCTGAGGAGGGCGGGCAGCCTTCCTGATACTTGCCTTTCCTCCCTCTCCCTGGTCTTAGATGGGATGCTTTATTCTGGCACCATGAACAACTTCCTGGGCAGTGAGCCCATCCTGATGCGGACACTAGGATCCCAGCCTGTTCTCAAGACGGACATCTTCCTACGCTGGCTGCACCGTAAGTACCTGACTCCCAGTCAACACAAATTTGGGCCCTTTCTTGACCTTAGGTCTGGGATTTGTTTTCATTCACTCAGCTCTCTCTCTCTCTCTCTCTCTCTCTTTTTGGTTTTTCAGTTTTTCGAGACAGCGTCTCTCTGTGTAGCCTTGGCTGTCCTGGAATTCACTCTGTAGACCAGGCTGGCCTGGAACTCAGAAATCCGCCTGCCTCTGCCTCCCAAGTGCTGGGATTAAAGTCGTGTGCCACCACTGCCCGGCTCACTCAGCTCTCTTTTGAAAAAATGAATTAAAGTACTCCAGCTGACTGGGTGGTCCATACCTTTAATTCCAACATCCATCCGGGAGGCAGAAGCAGCATCAGGTGGATCTCTGTAAAGGAAGGTGGGCCTGGTTTACATGGTGAGTTCCAGGCCAGTCAGAGCGATAGTAAGACCCTATCTCAAAAAGGAAAAAGGTACATATATGTCTCAACAGGCCATGGGATGGGAGACAACCTCTGCCCTGGCCCTCAGAATCCACCCTACACTGTCATCAAGGGAACCTGAGCATCCTGATGTTCAGTCCCTTAGCCTGTCTGTCCTCCCCCCCCCCCCCCCCCCCAGCGGACGCCTCCTTCGTGGCAGCCATCCCATCCACCCAGGTCGTCTATTTCTTCTTTGAGGAGACAGCCAGCGAGTTTGACTTCTTTGAGGACCTGTACACATCCAGGGTGGCTCGAGTCTGCAAGGTCTGTCCCCATTCCCCAGCCCCCGGTCTAGAGGAGGGCTGGCAGATTGGGAGCCAATGGGAACGGGGAAGAGGTGGGTTGGGCGGGTCCACTCAACAAGGCCTTGATTCCACGGATTCCCCCAGAACGACGTAGGCGGTGAAAAGCTGCTGCAGAAGAAGTGGACCACCTTCCTGAAAGCTCAGTTGCTCTGCGCTCAGCCAGGGCAGCTGCCATTCAACATCATCCGCCACGCGGTCCTGCTCCCCGCCGATTCTCCCTCTGGTCCCCGCATCTATGCAGTCTTTACCTCCCAGTGGTGAGCAGCAGGGCAGGGAAAAAAAGAGGGCTGCATCCCAGAGAGGCGGGAGCGGATAGAGCCTACTTAAACATTCTACGCTTTACATAGAAAGACATTTGAGTATTACTAGACCCCGGGGAACCCTACTGTCTCTCATGAGTAGGGAAAAAACAAAGTTCAGAGACTAGCTTCATTCTGCCTGGAAGGAAGCTTACAGAAGGCAGACACTAAAAATCAGCAAAATACCTAGCATCGTGGTGCATGCCTGTGCTCTCAGCACTTGGAAGGTGGAGGCAAGGGGCTAAGGAATTGGAGGCCAATCTGGGCTACACAGAGAGAGCTTGTCTCAAACAAAACAAAATATCGATAAAACAAAGCTAGAGATGATGATGAGGAAGGAAGATCAGGAGCTCAAGGACTAATGTCTCAAAAATAAACAAGGGCTGGGGATGTAGCTCAGTTGGGTGAGCACTTGCCTAGCATGCACAGAGCCCTGGGTTTGATCCCCAGGACCACCTAAGTCAGGATGATGCTACATGGGAAGGAAAGACAGGAGACCATTCTCAGCTCCATAGTGAGGCTATACTAGGCTACTGGAGACTGTCTTAAGACAAACAGACAAGACCCATCAACTAGGTTAGGAAATAGAAGTAAAAGAAAATTACCAGAAAGGTAGGGAGAGAGTCTGAAGAGTTCAACTGCTATTGTAAAACTAGACACAAATTTAGCATCAGCTTCCTAATGGCCACAGGCTATCGCTATGACTGAGACCAAGAATGTTCAGACATCTGCCAACAATGTATTAGGAAGCCAAGGTTTCTGGTGTGCAAGGTCTGTCATCAGTGAGATGCAGAACTGAGAACCCAGTCAGTGTGTCCAGGAGATGGTGAGAAGACATATTGGTTCAACACAGACCAGCAGAAGAAACCAAGCTGTGGCTCATTCTCTGAGGACCACAAAGCCGGTTCTACCACTCTTCCTGTGGGCACAGCCCAACCTGGGCAGGATAGGCAGGGGCCACCCCAGGGCCTGTGCCCCAATTAATCCTCATTAGAAGCAGATCCTGCGATGGGCTTCTAGCCAGGCCTTAGGCTAGCATCAGGAAACTCTATGGGGCTCTCAGGTCCTTATCACCATAAACAAAGGAAAAAAAGAGCCTCCAGAGGTTGGACTGCCTCCTACCCTCCAGGCCTGCTGGGATTCCACTGAGCTCTACTGGGGCTGGAGAGGCAGCGACTGACTGTAAAGCCAAAGGAACCTCAGCGAATGACTTCTCTGGCTGTCTGCAGGCAGGTTGGTGGGACCAGGAGCTCAGCAGTCTGTGCCTTCTCTCTCACGGACATTGAGCAAGTCTTTAAAGGGAAGTACAAGGAGCTGAACAAGGAAACCTCCCGCTGGACCACTTACAGGGGCTCAGAGGTCAACCCAAGGCCAGGCAGCGTGAGTACCACCCACTCCTCCCAGAGCCTCCGGGAGCACATAAAAGCACCATCATGGCATGGTAAATGCCCACACACCGGGCCCAGCTGCTCATATGCCACAGATGTCTCATAACACCCTACGTCCCGAAACAGTTGCCAGGGCCACCTCTTTCTTTCCCAGTGCCAAGTGAACACCAACTACCTGGCTTTATCACCAAAGAATAAGGAGCACATGCGCTGGGTGCCAAGCACAGTTTTGGGCAGCATCACCACCATTTCAGTTATTTTCAGGCAGGACCTCATGTAACTCAGGCTGGCCTTGAACTCCTGGTTACCCTGCCTCCACCTTCCAAATGCTTGGATTTCAGGCATGTGCCACCATGCTCAGCTTTTCACCCATACATTTTCCTGTAACTTTTTTTTTAAAAAAAAAATCTGAAGCCGGGCACTGGTGGTGCACGCCTTTAATCCCAGCACTTGGGAGGCAGAGTCAGGCAGATTTCTGAGTTCGAGGCCAGCCTGGTCTACAGAGTGAGTTCCAGGACAGCCTGGGCTACACAGAGAAACCCTGTCTCCAAAAGCCAAAAAAAAAAAAAAAAAATCTGAATCATCTGTACACATAATTGAAACGAATCAAATAGGCTGAGTGCAGTGGCGCTTGTCTGTAAACCCAGCAGTCAGGAGGAAGCAGGGGCAGGAAATCAATGTACATTCAAGGCAAGCTCAGGATCAGAGACACCTACAGGACTGGTGCTGAAGCCCCACTCCCATCCATGGCTGGCCTCAAACTCACCTCTTGCCTCTGTCGCCTGGGTGGGATCACAGGTGTGTACCGCCTCTCCCAGCTCTCTCTGGCTTAAGTCTTTCTAAACTCATGCTCACTGTCACAACATCGGTGGCTTTAAGTCATTTTCAAAGGCAGTGTGCATCTTGGAAATTAACAAATTCTGCAAATCAGCTTTCCATTCCCTCCCTATCCCTATGTACTATTCCTCACCTCTGTGTGAGCATAAAAGGTAGCTTTTGGTTCTTGTTTTTTTTTCCTGAGTCCCGGGAATCAAACCCAGGACCTCACATGTACCCCAGCAAGTGTTCTAACACTAGGCCACACCCCTACGAATTTTTCAGATATAATTTGTATTTATTTATTGTCTGTGAATGTGTGTAGATGCACAGGTAAAGGTGAGGGGACAACTTAGGGGAGCTGGCTCCCTTCTACCATTGTCTGATCACCTCGAGAGTTATCTCACCAGCCCCTGTCACTGTAATTTGGGCAGGCTTTATATATGACTCATTCACAGCTGAGCCAGGTAGTAAGCCATGATTACCTTTCCTTTTTAGAGACCTTTTGTTTTCCTGGGGTGAGTTGTTATCCTGATTTTTTTTTTCCTTGCTTGCTTTTTCTAAGCTCCCATCTTTATTCCAACTTCTTCCTGGATCTCCTGAAGTTAGGCCATTGGCTGGTTAGACAGTTTCACTTTCCAAGAGAGCCTCAGATAGGCTGCAGCCCAGATGGCTGATTTCTGCGTCCGTCCGTCTGTCCGTTCACAGTTTCCCTTCCTCCTCTTCTTGGAGTGTCCCTTGGCCACTCTCCAGTGACATAGCTTCTGTGTCTGGCACGCATTCCGTGGCTTCATCTTTCTTTCCTTTTCCGTCTTCCTTCCTTCCTTCTCTCTTTTGAGACAGGACTCCTGTAGCTCATAGTGGCCTTGAACTCTATGGCGTTGAAGGTAACCTCGAATTTCTGACCCTCCTGTCTCCATCAGGAGTACCGGAAGTGTAAGAGTGCACCACTATGCCTAGTTCCTATGGCACTGAGTGTTGAACCTAGGGCTTCCTGCATGCTGGGCAGACTTCTCTATTAGCAGAGCTGTCTATTCCTCCTCACCTTTAACTACCTCATTTTAATAGAGGCTGTCCTCTATAGAGTCCTGATAAAATAAAGACACAAGCAGGTAAAACTTCGGAGATGTCAAATGCGCAAGCCACCTTTATCCCACTCTTACCGTTGATGGTTTGGCTAGAAAACTTTGCTGAAGTTTTTCCTGAAAACTTCGCAAGGCTCACTCCGTTACTTGTTTTGGAGATTTCCTAAGCTGTTTGGACACCTAACCTTTTAGGTGCAACTTGTTTTCCCTCACTGGACTCTTTTAATGTTTAAATTATGTATTTCTTTGCTTTCTTTGTGTGAAGGCCTCAGAGATCAGCCTACAGGAACCTTTTCTCTTTCCATCAGGGAGAGAGTGCTGGCTGTCAGCAGCAAGCACCTTTACCCGCTGAGCCACCTACCTGGCAGGCTGCGGTGCTCACTTATTCCATACTGAGCTTGCACGGTCTCTGTGCTGAATTGGGTGCCTGGTGGACCAATTTAGCCTGGAAATTTCATTTATTTTCTTTGCTTTTAAGAACTTGTCTTGTGCTCTGTGTCTTAGTCACTGTTGCATTGCTGTGAGGAGACACCATGGCCAAGGCAGCTTATAAAAGAAAGCATCTAATTGAGGGCTTGCTACAGCTTCAGAGCGTGAGTTCATGAGCATCATGGTCGGAAACCTGGCAGTAGGCAGGCACAGTGCTGGCACAGTAGTTGAGAGCTTTATATCTGATCTGTAGGCAGGAGGTAAAGAGCCACTGGGCCTGGCGTAGGCTTTTGAAACCTCAAAGGCCACCCCAAGTGATATACATCCTCCATCCAGTCACACCTCCTAATCCTAAGCAGTTCACTGGTGGGTGTGGGGTGGGGGGAGCCAAGCATTCAAATGTAGGAGCCTGTGGGAGCCAGTCTCCCTGGAGCTCTCCCACACATAGGTATAGCTTGGTGGTAGAGTACTAGCCCAGCCTCCGCAAGGCCTTGGGTTCCATCCCCAAAACTTCAGGGCAGAAAACTTTTCTTGAACTGTTTCTGCTTATTTCTCTTTCATTTTACAAATATTTGTTTTGCATGTGCTACTGTAGCAGGCAGTGGGATGCAGGTGTTTTCCAGTCAGAACGCAAGCCTCCCCATTCCAGAACTTACTTTGGAAAAAGACTGACTTACTTTTATTTCATATGTATGAGTGTTTTGCCTGCATGTATGTATGTGCAGCATGTGTGTGCTTGTTGCTTGCTTGAGGAGAGCAGAAATGGACATTGGCTCCCCTGGAACTGGAGTTGTAGATACTGTGAGCCACCATGTGGTTGCTGGGCACTGAACTCAGATCTTCTGCAAGATCAGCTGAGTACTCTTCACTGCTGAGCCATCTGTCCTATTTTAATCTATTGGTTTGAAAGAAGCTTTGCTGTGTAACTCAGCCTGGCTTCAGAATTGTAATTTTCTTGCCTCTCTCTTCCAAGTGCTATGAAGACTGACATGTGCCCCTGCTCACAGCTCAAAATGTCTAAGAAACTTTAAAGCAGTATTTCTCAACCTAGGGGTAGCAACTCCTTCATGGGGGAGGGGTCAAATGACCCTTTCTTGGGGGTCACCTAAGGTGATTGGGAAACACAGAGCTTTACATTATGATTCATAATAGTAGCAGAATTACAGTTATGAAGTAGCAGTGAATAATTTTATGGTTAGGGGTCATTACAACATGAGGAACTGTATTAAAGAGTCACAGCATTAAGAAGGTTAAGAACCACTGTCATAAAGGGTTTTTTTGCTGTGTGTACATATACACATATTTGTGTGTATATTTGTATATACGTGTGTACATGTGTGTCTTGTGCGCATATATGTGTATGTATGTATGTATGTGTACATGTGTATGTATATGTACATGTGTGTATTGTGTGTATATGTGTATACATGTGTGTATGTATGTGTACATGTGTATGTATATGCACATGTGTGTACATGTGTGTATGTGTACATGTGTGTGTGTACATGTGTATGTCTTGTGTGCATATTGTGTACATTTATGTATATGTACATGTGTGTGTACATGTGTGTGTATGCATGTTGTAGGCCACAGGTTGATGCTGTTTCTTCTTCAGGTGTTTCTCCATCTTTACTCTCTTTCTTTTTATTCCGTTGCCCTGGCTAGCCTGGCGCTCATTATTTAGACCAGGTTGGCCTTCTGTTCACAGAGATCTTCCTGCCCCTACCTCTGATGTGCTGAATCCACAGTGCCCAGCTTTTCATCTTGTGTTTTGAGAGTGACCTCTCACTAAACCTGCCGTGTGTTGATTGGCTAGACCAGCTGGCCAGCGAGCCCTAGAGAGCCTCCCCTCGCCACCTCCCAGCTCTGGCTTTATAGGGCTGCTGGGGACCCAAACTCAGATCCGTGTGTACACATTTCCCCGGCCTCCCCACCTCTTTTTTTTTTTTTTTTTTTTTCCTGAGACAGGGTTTCTCTGTGTAGCCCTAGCTGTCGTGGAACTCACACTATAGACCAGGCTAGCCTCCAATTCAGAGATCTGTCTGCCAAGTGCTAGGCGTTAAAGGCTTTTGTTGCTACCAACTAGCTACCCGGACACCAAATTTTAAAAATATGGTTTGTTTACTTGAGTCAAGATCCAAATAAGATCTACAGATTGCGATAGACTGTTCTTTTGTGTCTCTTGTAATTTATATTTTCTTTTCTTTTTAAGATTTATGTTTATAGCCAGGCTCTTTATTTTGTTTATGTGTATGTATATGTGTGTGTTTCTGAGTGTGCCACGTGTGCGAAGGAGCCTGTGGAGGGCCAGAAGAGGGTGTCAGTCCCCTGGAGCTGGAGTTACCAGTAAGCCACACAACATTGGTGCCAGGAACCAAGCTCTGGTTCTGGAGAACAGCGGTGTTCTCAATCAGTGAGCCTCACCCCTGCTCCACCACTCTTTGCTTTTCAGTTTACTTCCTTGTCCTACAGAGTTGTTCAGTGTAGATCTGAGTGCTGTTCTGTGGTGTCGTTATCTAGAGGGGGCATGTGTGTGTGTGTGTGTGTGTGTGTGTGTGTGTGTGTGTACAGCATCTCACGTAGCCCGCACTGTTCTGGGACTCTCATTTTAGCTAAGGACGACCTTGAATTCCTGATTCTCTTGCTTGTGCCTCCTAAGAGCTGGGTTTACAGGCTTGAGTCACCATGCCCAGGTCAGTATTCTCGTAAATACTCACTTGTTAGATTAGAGACTTGGTCAGAGTTGGGTGGATTTGAAGGTGAGCTGGCTGCTTTACTGAGGTCGGCTACTCCTCGTGAGATGTGTGTGGTACCTGCCTGTTCTCTTCCTGTAAGGATTCCCCTCTTAGCTCGGGAACAAGATAGCTCCCTCTCCCTCTTGGAAAAAGGATAGATTTTTTCTGACATTTTCTTCTCTTCGAATTATTTTTGTTTCCTCTTTGGTGTTTTTTTGTTTTTTCCTCCCCTCCCCCCTTTTTTCTTTCTCTCTAAACATAAATAAACAAACAAACAAACAAACAAATTGAAAACACTCATATACATAAAGTTAAATTTAAAGAAAAATGTGGGGGAAGGGGAGTGTGGAGACAGGTCTCTGTATTATGTAGCCCTGGCTATCCTGGAACTTGTTCTGTAGACCAGGATGGCCTCAAACTCACAGTCTGTCATCCCAGTCTTGGGATTAAAGGCATGTGCCACCACACCTGGCCTCCTCTTGGGTCTGTGTTTTTTTTCTTTCTGAGTTGTTGTTTGTCTTATTTGTAGTTTTACCCATGAATCTAGTGTTCCTTGGCTGTGTGCTTACCTACATAGAATGTGGTTAATTCCAGTACTCAGGAGACTGAGGTAGATTGAGAGTTCAAGGCTGGCCTGGGCTATACACCAAGGCCATGCCTGGAATTTTTAAAAGTGAGAGGCTGGAGAGTGGCTCAGTGGTTAAGAGTGCTTACTGGTTTTTGCAAAGAACCTGAAGTAGGTTCCCAGCATTCCTGTCAGGCAGCTTGGGGGTGTGTGATCCCTCCGGCCTCCACAGGTATCTGCACTCACAGATGTTCACTCATTCCCACATATATACAAAGAAAAGGCAATAAAGTGAAATGTTTTAAAATATTTTTAAAAACCTCCGTAGGAGGAGGAAAAAAAATAGGCGCATGCATTCTTTGCTGGCACAAAAATGGGATCCAGATGTCTCCTCACTTTATAGGTATTTGTGACTCAAAGAGATGAAGTAACGTGTGTTACTTCACCTTACAGTAACGGCACTACACAGCTTGTAGGTGACAGTTGGGATGGCCTGAGGACGATGCTCCTGGAAAGGAAGGACAGTTAATTAAATCTTGAGCAAAGACTCTCCAGTTGTCAGGGCCTAACACCCTTGGGTATGAGTGAGACAAAGAGGGCTCAGAATGGAGGAGGAACACCCCCAAGTCACGCAGCAAGTTCACACAAAACTGCCATACCTCCTGTTTCTGTCACACCTCCATTCTGTCACCTTCTGCCTTGCCAGGGACCACAGACATAGTAAAGTGGGGTGCTTGTCTAAAGAAGCCTTCACTGTGCTTCATGCTGGCCTTGATGCAGGCACTGAAGAGCAGGGCAGTGAAACAGCTGACCCAGTCCACAGGGCATGCTGGCCCCGCCCTGCTCCAGCCCTGCCCCGGTGCTAGCTACTTTTCCTGTATTAGGCATTTTCAACCTCACAGAGCCTAGGAGGCTCTAGGTCTGAGTTTTACCCACCACCTGAGGGCACACCACAAGAGGGCAAAGGAGGGTGGTAGAGGGAGAGGGAGGGGCGCTCCCACTCAGGAGCTGACACATTCTACTTCCCCCTTCCTCCAGTGCTCCATGGGCCCCTCCTCTGACAAAGCCTTGACCTTCATGAAGGACCATTTTCTGATGGATGAGCATGTTATGGGAACACCCCTGCTGGTGAAGTCTGGTGTGGAGTACACACGGCTTGCTGTGGAAGCAGCTCAGGGTCTTGATGGGAGCAGCCATGTGGTCATGTACTTGGGTACCTGTGAGTATGGGCTTCCAGAATATACCAGGGATGACCAGAGCAGGGACACAAACCCAGGCTGGGGCAGGAAGCCTTTGAATCCATCCCCATGTTCGGTCCATAATTTAACAGATATTTAGTGTGTGAGCCCCCTGCTGGACTCAGGAGGCACAGTGCCATAGCAAGACAATCCAGTCTCTAGCCTTTCTGAGCTTCCAGTCGGCTGGGGAATATAGACCCCAGTCTATATTCTGGTCTTAGAAAGCACCGCCTGCCTTCTGGGAGGAGCCATATCAGAGGCAGGAGGAGTGGGTGGGGAGGGAAGCATTACTTAAGGGGTCATCAAAGGTGACCTGGAGAAGGGTAGGAGCCAGGCCTTCCCCACCCCCCCAGTCTCATGTGGCCCATGCTGGCCTCCAACTTACTATGTAGCTAACATTGACCCTGAACTTGGGATCCACTAACTCCCAAGTGTTTGGACTATAGAATAAGACCCTGTCTTGGGAAAAGAAAAAAGAAAGAAAAAGAAAAAACAAAACAACAACAACAAAAAACATGGCATGCTTTTAGTTCCAGCACATGGGAGGTAGAGGCAGACAGATCTCTGTAAGTGCTGGGCCAGCCTAGTCTACTTAGTGAGTATCAGGACAGCCAAGGGCTACAGAGTGAGACCTGACTCAAAAATAAAATAAAAGAATTTACAAAGTTGGCGGCTAGGCTGAATAGCAGAAAGAGATCCTGTCACTAAGAAAGACAGACCTCCCACCCCGCAGGATCCCCTTGCTCTGCTTCACTTGACTTTCTAATTTGCAGCTAATGCACTTTGCAGTTTTCTCATTCACAACAGTTATGGTCTGCCTCCACCCACTCCACAAGCCTGGGAATTCTTGTCTCTGTTTTTCCTACTGTACGCTCAGCATAGGCACAGCAGAGATAGATCTCTTAGCACAGCCTGGAAGAGTGAATGAGCCCAGTGCTTTCCTCCCAGAAAAGCACATGCCCGCTCTGCAGTCTAACACACTCCCCAACCCACTGTCCCTCTTTCCAGAATGACTGTAGATCCATCCCTCTCTCCTGAGCCCACACTCATTCTTGGCTCATGACCCTGGTCCTCTTCCTTCCTAGAGGATAGGAGGTCCCTGGCTGTCCCAGCCCAGCCTCCCGCTCCCTTCTCAGCTTGATTTGCCAAGGGTCTCCTGTCTTACCATCTTTGTACCGCCTTGCCCTCTGGATCTTTAGTCTTTCCTGTTTATTCAGAAATAGTAGGGCTGAGGACACACCCCATCAGCTGGAGCGCTTGCCTGCAGTTCGTAAAGCCCTGAGTTCGATCCCCAGCACCACATAAAGCCAGGCTTGAGGCATGGTGGCATATACTCATAATTATCCTACCTCTGATTTCTGAGTTCTAGGAAGTTGCAACCATTAAGAGGGTGGTCAAAAGCAGGGGTTGGTGTTGCAGGCCTGTAACCCTAGTTACTTGAGAGGCTGAGCCTGGAGGATTGCATGTTAATCCAGTCTGGGCTTCAAAGACCCTGTCTCAAAAAGTCACAAGAAGGCTGGGATTGTAGCTTAAGGTCCTAGCTCATGAGAGGCCCTGGATTTAACCCTTCCTTTATCCCTGATACTAGAAAAAAAGATAGAGGTTGGGGAGACGACTCAGTTGTAGGGACCTGAATTCAGATGCTCAGAACCCATGTAAAAGTTGGGTGCTGCATGGGTACCTGTAAACCCAGCAGTGGTGGTAGAGGGTGGGGCAGACAGGATCTCTGGCACCTATTGACTAGGCAGCCAATTTAGATAATGGGTGAGCTCTAAGTTCAGTGAGCAATCCTGTCTCAGCAAAGACAGTGGGGACTGACTAAGTAAAACACGTGGCTTTGACTTATGTCCTCCACATGCATGTGTGCACACATGCCTGACAGGTACATAAAAACACACAAGGAAAGAAAGATTGCTATGAGAACCCCCATCCCTGGGTCATGGAGGGACTGAGTGGCCTGCATGCCCTGTGGCCTGTTCACTGGGGAAGTGTGTGACAGCAGTGACAGGAAGTTCTACCTTGTCTCTGTCTGCAGCCACAGGGTCCTTGCACAAGGCCGTGGTGCCTCAGAACAGCAGTGCTTATCTTGTGGAGGAGATCCAGCTGAGCCCTGACTCAGAGCCTGTTCAAAACCTGCAGCTAGCCCCCGCCCAGGTGAGAAGGGACCTGAACAGAACATGGTCGTCCTGTGGGGAGCACCTGGGGAGCCCAGGCCAGGGTGCTAGGGCTCCTGATACCCTCCATCTCCTTCCCAGGGTGCAGTGTTCGCAGGCTTCTCTGGAGGCATCTGGAGAGTTCCCAGGGCCAATTGCAGTGTCTATGAGAGCTGTGTGGACTGTATTCTTGCCAGGGACCCTCACTGCGCCTGGGACCCTGAATCAAGAATCTGCAGCCTTTTATCTGGCTTTACCCTGTGAGTGCTGGTCTTGCATGGCGGCTGAAGGCAGTCTGCCTAGGCTCCCCTTCTCCAGCTTCTATTACTCAAAAGGCCACCAACACCCTCACTCCCAGACTCCAGCCCTCTGGGTCCGGTTCTCACAGGTGACCTTCCTCAGGGCAGCTTTGAAGAAGCCCTTGCTTTCTTCTACTTCCTCCCTTCTTTCCTTTAATACCCCCACCCCCACCCCCCACCCCCCACACACTTTGGTCTGTTTTTAGAATTGAGTTTGCTTGCCTTGTCTTCTCAGGACCTGGAAGCAGGACATGGAACGCGGCAACCCAGAGTGGGCATGCTCCCGTGGTCCCACAGCCAGGAGCTCCCGACGTCAGAGCCCCCCTCAACTTAGTGAGTGTGGGACTGGAGGAGGTGTCCAGGCACTTGGAGAGCTTTAGGCAGGACTGACTTTTCTACTCCATGGTTTCTGTAGCACCTGCCTAGGCTGAGATCTAAATTCCCAAGTCAGGATGTGAAGTGTACTGTAGACAGGAGAGGCATGCTGAGCTGGAGGCCACACTAGGGTTCAGGTCTGAGGTGGAATTAGTAATTCTGGAGTCTGCCTACAGCCACACTTCTCTGAACGGGCCCAATCTTGGCTGATCTCAGAAGATGATCATCTTGGTTGATCTGGCTAGAAGTTAGCTGGAGATCAACTGGAGTCTAGTTTGAGGTTTAGCTTGGAGATAGAGAAGGAATCAGAAGACAGACAGTATGGTGGTCCATAGTAGGAATCTCAGACACCAGGATTGCTGAGAATTCAAGGCCAGCCTGGGCTACAGAGTGAGACCAGATGGAGGTAAGGCTGGCTCTCCCATCTTTCTTCCTCCCTTTCCACTGAACATGTCACCTTTTTGCTTCTCTCCAGTTAAAGAAGTCCTGACAGTCCCCAACTCCATTCTGGAGCTGCCCTGCCCCCATCTGTCAGCACTGGCCTCTTACCATTGGAGTCATGGCAGAGCCCAAATCCCAGAAGCCTCTTCTACTGTCTACAATGGCTCCCTCTTGTTGCTGCCACAGGATGGCGTTGGGGGCCTCTACCAGTGTGTGGCCACCGAGAACGGCTACTCATATCCTGTGGTCTCCTATTGGGTAGACAGCCAGGACCAGCCCCTGGCGCTGGATCCTGAGCTGGCAGGTGTTCCCCGGGAGCGTGTGCAGGTCCCACTGACCAGGGTTGGTGGTGGAGCTTCCATGGCTGCCCAGCGGTCCTACTGGCCCCATTTTCTCATCGTTACTGTCCTCCTGGCCATTGTACTCTTGGGAGTACTCACTCTCCTCCTTGCTTCCCCACTGGGAGCGCTTCGGGCTCGGGGTAAGGTTCAGGGCTGTGGGATGCTACCCAGGGAAAAGGCCCCACTAAGCAGGGAACAGCACCCCCAGCCCTCCAAGGACCACAGGACCTCTGCCAGTGACCTAGATGCCGACAACAACCATCTAAGCCCTGAAGTGGCTTAAACTGAGACACAGATCAGGAGCTAAGCAGAGCAAGCCCCTGGCCATGTTGGCTGGGTCAGGCACAGTGCCACTCTAAGCAGGGTAGGAGGCTTTCTTGCTAATGTGTGCCAACTACAGCACCCAATAGGGCCTCCTCTGTGGGACTCTCTTCTGCAAGCACATGGGCTGTCTCCATATCTGTACCTGCGCCATGACAGGAAGAGCCAGACAGGAATTTTTGATTTTGATCAACCCCAAGATCCCTCCTGCAACAAACATTCTCCAGGAGACCCTGAAAGGTGTGGCTGTCTGGGATTCTATGGTGACAAACCTAAGCATCCAAGCAAGCTGGGGCTATTCTTGCAAACTCCATCCTGAGAGCTGCTACTCTGGAAACAGCTGCTGCTTTGAACACCAGCCCACCCTCCTCCCCGGGTCTCCAAGACTCTTTACAGAGTTGGCGCCTTGTGTTTCTCTTACCAATCATGCAGTACTGTTTGGGAAGTCATTTCTGAAGTCTAACCACCTTCCTTCTTGCTTCAGTTTGGACAGATTGTTATTGTCTCTGCCCTGGCTAGAATGGTGGGCATAATCTGAGCCTTGTTCACTTGTCTAGTGTGGCTGACCCTTGACCTCTTCCTTCCTCCTCCCTTTGTTTTGGGATTCAGAAAACTGCTTGTCACAGACAATTTATTTTTTATTAAAAAAGATATAAGCTTTAAACAAAGCATATGGTGTGCTGTTTTTCTTATGGTCAAGTTCCCACCAGGATAGCTGTGTGGAGGACCAGGTGTGTGGGCGACGCTCTGCAGCTCCTGCCTGGCCCAGCCAGCCCTTCCCTGGACTCCAGGCAGAGCTAGGACTGTGTGGACCAGCCTCAGCAGTGCTGGTGAGATTCTCTGGCTGCTACACCTGCTGTCCCCAGCACTCCCACACACTTCGTGACTCCAGCTCAGCTCTGCCCCCATCCTGTAGTTTCTGGAGGTGCTCCACAGCCACCCCCACCCTGGCCCCATCCGTCTGTCTCTACACTTCCCCACGCTGCCTTTTCTTCTCTCTGCCAGACACGGCAGGCTGCCTAACCTCTGTTCTCTAGTGTAATTCCCAGCAGGGCCCCACTTCATTTAGCTGGCTCTTCCTTCTGACTACAGGTGTGTACAGGCCATGTAAAACTGAACATACAGACCTACCTGTGATCCCAGCACTCAGGAGGCAGAGGCAAGAGAACTCAGAGCTGAAAACTAACCTTGGCCAAATAATAAGACAGGGGCCAACCTGGGCTACAAGAATGTCTGTGGGGCCGTGTAAGGAAATCTGTTTTCTGGTAGAGCTAAGGCTTGAACCCTGTAGGCCCAATAGGTTGTCTCCAGCCTATAAGGGCTGGCAAGCGTTTGCTGGGCTCCTAGAAAACAGCTCCTGACAGTGCCTATATCTCTCTATAGGTCTGTGACATTTGGTCATGTAAAAAAGGAAAGTCCCTCAAGCCTTTCCTCAGGTAGAGGCGTGGTCATGCCCCCAAGTCCTGCCACAGGTAGAGGCATGGCCACAAAGCCTCAACATCTCCTGTTAATAAGACACCTAGAGGCTTAGCCATGCCCTTTCCCAGTTACTATTTTAACCTTGCCCTTCCCTGACAGCTTGGGGGGGGGGGTACAGTCTCACCCACACAACTCTCCACAATGAAAATAAATGCTCTGAAACCCTAGACTGTCTCTCTTCATCTGCCATGGGGAACAATGGAACCAGCCTTCACCTAAAGAGCCCTGTATAGCCTCCCTCCGAAGCTGTCTCAGCATACCCACCCTCAGCAGACATCCACCAAAGCCAATGAAGCTAGCCACTAACAAGGTCTCCCAGTGGAGACGCCAGCTACACTCTGTGGTCTGGCTGCCTCGCATCTCCGGAAATCACAGCTGACCCTCCCCCACCCACAGGCTATGTCTAGCCAGGAGGCCTGTGGGGGGGTGTGCGGTCAACTGCCTGTATGTGCCACCTCTCTCAGGGGCCACCAGCGCTTGGGGCGGACGCGCAGGACTTCACACTCTACCTCGCCATTTGATCCAACAAATGTCTCAAAACATCAAATCCAAAAAGCCAGCCGGGCAGTGGTGGCACATGCCTTTAATCCCAGCACTAGGGAGGCAGAGGCAGGCGGATTTCTGAGTTCGAGGCCAGGCTGGTCTACAGAGTGAGTTCCAGAACAGCCAAGGCTACACAGAGAAACCCTGTCTCGGGGGGGGGGGGGGGGAACGGGACAAAAAGCCAATAACCTTCCTCATAGCTCTACCTATTTAGTTCATACTTGATTCCTCTTTCCTATTACTACTGAACACCACCAAAGAGTCCACCGTAGCCTCCCGTTGCCCCTTCCCTAGCTCTCTCTGAGCCCCTGTGGGGGAGTCGCTCTCCCCACTTTCTGCTCTGTGATCTCACTAAGATTGACATTAAGTCCTTAACAACAGCTTAACTGTGACCTCTGCTCAGCCACACCGTAGCTGCCTCTTCTTCACCAGCTTTCTATGATAAGAGTGTTTTAAAGTGAGATGGCTGGACAAGCAAAGGTGTCTGCCACCAAGCCCGTTTGACCCATGTTCAAAGTCTGGGACCCACACACTGGACTGAAATCTGAGCTCTACAAATGTGACGTTGTACCTATATATGTTCACACATGCACATGAATGGGGCCTAGAGAGATGGCTCAGCAGTTAGGAGCACTGCCTGCTCTTGCAGAGGACCTGGGTTCAATTCCCTGCAACCATATGGTGGCTCACAACAGTCAGTAACTTCAATTCTAGGGGATCTGAAGCCCTCTTCTGACCTCTGCAGTCACCAGACATACATACATGTAGTCAAAATATACATACACATAAAACAAAGTCTTTTTATTTGTTTTAAATTGTGGCAAGTTCACATGCCACAAAATATACCCTCAGCTACTTTTAGGATGAGATTCAACAGCCCTGACTAGATTTACTCACAGTATTGTGGGGCACTATTGTATGACAGTGCTCACACTACTGTGTGACAGTGCTCACTATTGTGTGACAATACTCACTATTGTGTGTCAGTGCTCACACTGTTGTGTGACAGTGCTCACACTGTTGTTGGCTTTTATTGGAGCACTTCCTCACATCCTGAAAGGCACTGAACAAAAGGCCAGGCCTTCTCTACCCTGACCTTTTCCTACCTAGTCTTGCTGTACCTAAGACCTTTAGAACAAGGGGCTTCTTGCATAAACCCTGGGGAGGGCAGGAGACTGAGCCTGGGCTCCAGGGGCCTTCCTGTACTGCTCGGGAACTTTGGTAGACTTTCTTGCTTGACCCCCAATTTCTCCTGATGTTAGTTGAAGGAACAAGCAAGGAAACAGTCATGCTTTCCAGCATCATGGATCATGGATCCCTCCCTCACTGCCCCAGAGCCCAGCTTCCTCTCCCGCTCTAGCCACGCCTCACCTTTCTGGTCATCTTTCTGTGGCTTACCCAGAGGCTTCTTGAACCATTCATTCCCTGCAGTGGATAATTCCAGGGGCCAACTAGGCTAAAGAATACCTAGAAAGTTGGCAGAATGATGCTTCTGAGACTCTGTGAGGCTGTTTCTAGAACAAACAGACAGCAAACTGGCTGGGAAAGAGTCACCTGATGTGGCTGGCACTATCTAGTGACCTTCCAGACTCCAGGATTTAACATCAGTGTCCCAGCTTCTTAGTCTCAAGTGGAGAGCCACTCTTGGTCCTGGGGTTTCCAGACTTGCACTGAGCAACCCTACCTGTATCCTGGGGGCTCCAGTTTGTAAGTGACTTGTCATGGGGCTCCTCAGCTTCCATAATCATGCGAACCAGTTTTTCTCTAATCATCCATCCATCCATCCATCCCTCCCTCCATCCATCCATCCTTTTTTTCTCTGTGTGGAGAGCCATGCCTAACATATCTCTTTCATCCTCCTTTCTCCCTGCATAGTGATGCATACATACACTTTGCTTTCATATTCAATGCCCATGGATGCCGAGCCAGCAGCCATGTTCCGGCTACTGTGAACAATGTTGCTATGAGCACAGAAATATAAATGCTCCCAATTCTTTTGATCACACCCAGAAACAGAGCTAATGGATCATTCTGTGGCAATTCTGTTGGCCTCCGAGAGGACTGCCCTGTGCTCCTCACTACTTCACACTCGACCTGTCGTACACATGGGTGTAGGCATGTATCTTTTTCAACCTACTTTAGTAAGGTTCAACCTCCCCTCTAGCCCACAAGAGAAGGTGGAAAAGAAAGGGTTTTAGGCTATGGGGGAGTGGATCTGTTTAGAAATAGTTATTAAGATAAGATCCAATGGCCTGGACTGGACTCACACCATTGTGGGACACTATTGTATGATAGTGCTCACGCTACTGTGTGACAGTACTCACTGTTGCGTGGCACTATTGTGGCACAGTACTCACACTATTGTGATTGGGGTGACTCCAATCTCCATTGTTCTCAGTCCACTGGCAAACACCACACATGAATCAGCGGCTGCAGTCCAGTCCACTCAGCAGACACCACACATGAATCAGCAAGGCAGTTCAGTCCAGAAGAAACCTTGGCTCACCAACCAGCCTGAGCCTGCAAAAACTGCAGGCACCTCAAGACAAGTTCTTTGGTGAGTTTCTCTCTATGAAGTCACCACAGGTGAAGCTCAGCAACATAGTGTAACCAGTCCATGCATGTCATCAGCAGAGGCTAGGGAGGCAGAGCGAACCAACGCTCCCACTGTCTGCAGAGTCATATCTATTCCCCTTCATCACATGTCCTTTCACAAGGCTGCCACAGAAAAGCATCCTTCCCCCTGTGTGCCTGAGCAAAACATCATTTGACATCACTGACCTTCCAAAAGAAACCAGAAGTGTCTGCTTCACACAAGCTCTGATATCTTCACATTCTTTTTTTCCAACACTTGTTTTTTTTTTTTTCTTCTTCTGTTTTTCAGAGCTATTCCAGTAAGTGTTATAAAGTGCCTAGTTGTGGGTTCTTAAGATTTTTAAAATTTTATTTTATTGGCCTGACTGTTTTGCCTACATGTATCATGTATGTATATGTATGTGTATCACCTGCATGTCTGGTGCCTGCAGAGTCCAGAAGAGGCTGTCAGATCCCTTGGAACTGGAGTTACAGGTAGTTGTGAGCCGCCTGCCATGTGGATGCTGAAAACTGAGCTAGAGGCATGTGTCCAGCCGCAGCTCTGCTTTCCCCTTCAGTTACTTACATGCACTTCTCTCGCAAGTCCAGCTATGGCAGCCATGTCAAGAGACTCATGCTGCTTGTAAACCCAGATCTAGGAGATCTGACTCCCTCCTCTAGTTTCCTTGGGGACCTGCACTCATGTGTGCACATGCATGCACATGCACACAATTAATAAAATAAGCAAGCAAGCAAACATACAAACAAACAGAAGCCAGAGAGCTGGCTCGGCAACTAAGAAAGAGAATTTGCTGCTCTTCCAGAAGACCTGATTTCAGATTCCAGCATAAGCAGCTCACAACTGCAGCTCCAGGGGATCTTACATAGGGCAAGCGTGCGCACACACACACACAACATCTTTTTTTTAAATCTTAAAAACAAAACAGTAGAACCTGGGGCTGGAGAGATGGCTCAGGTTGAGAGCACTGACTGCTCTTCCAGAGGTCCTGAGTTCAATTCCAAGCGACCACATGGGGGTTCACAACCATCTGTAATGAGATCTGGTGCCCTCTTCTGGAGTGGAGACATATATGCAGGCAGCATACTGTGTAAATAAATCTTAAAACAAAAACAAAAACAAAAACAGAAGCAGCAAACTCCTTTCTTTTAAAACCCCAAAATGAAAGCTTCCAACAGTCCCCAAGGCCTTTGAGCACATCTCCCCTGTGTGACTTTTGGTCACTCTTCACAGCATGTTTCTTTCTGATATGTCCTAATGCTTTGCTTTTTATTACATTTATTTTATTTATGTGTGAGCAGAGGGGTACAGGTGAGTGAGTGCCATAGCATGTGAGCAGAGCTCAGAGAACTTAGGGGAGGGCCATTTCTCTTTCTCCACCATATAGATCCTGGGGAGCAAGCTCAAGTCACCAGATTTGGTGGCAATTCTCTTTACCCACTGAGCCATTTTGACAGCCTCTTGCTTGGTTTTGAGTAAATTTTTTTCTTCACTTTTTTAAATCTCTGTGGGTTATTTTTAATTATTTTGTAATTGTGTGCATGTACCTGTGTATGTGTGTACCTGTGTGTGCATATGCCTGTGGGTGTACATGTGTATGTGTTTGTGTGTCTATGTATACCAGTTTGTAGGTGCCCACAGAGGCCAAAGGAGCCGGGTCCCCTGGATGAAGTTACAGCTGTCCCTGAGTCAGATGGTGTGACTGTGAACTTCCAGCCCCTGCAGGAGCAATACACTATACACTCTTAATCACCCCCAGGTCATCAATGTTTTTCTTTCCTATTTTTAGATTTCTTTTACTTTATTTTTGTGTATGATGTTATGCTAACACATGTGTCTGTGCACCATGTGTGCCTGTGCCCAAGGAAGTCAGGAGGAGGCAGTGGATTTCCTGGAACTGGAGTCATGGACTATCGTAAGCTACCATGTGAGAATGGCGAATGTGACTGGGAGCCTCTGCAAGAGGAGGTGCTCTTACCTGATGAGCCATCTCGCCAGTCCCTCTTTAAAGTGATTATTTTGAGTTACATACCTTTGTGTGTCTGTGTTTGGGTACAGACATGCATGAAAGCAGATGCCTAAGGAGTCCTGGAGCAGCCATTAACTCTTTAGGAGGTAGAGTTACAGGGGGTTATAAACCATCCAATGTAGGGGCTGGGAACCAAACTCAGGTCTTCGGCAAGAACCAGAAGCATTCTTAACTGCTGAGCCATCTCTACAGCTCCTGTTTTCAATTCTCTGAATAGGAGGCCAAGAACATAGAATTTGATGCTAACCCCATGTGGAGGTTTGAATATGCTTGGCCCATGGGAAGTGGCACTATTAGGAGGTGTGGCCTTGTTGGAGGAAGTGTGTCAGTGTGGGAATGGGCTTTGAGGTCCTGTCCTCAGGCTCGGCCCAACACAGAAGAGGCTTCCTCCTAGCTTCCTGAAAGCCAGTCTTCTCCTGGTTGCCTTCAGAACAAGATGTAGAACTCTCAGCAACTCCAGCACCATGCCTGCCTGGACACTGCCATGCTTCAGTCCATAATGACAATGGGCTGAACCTCTGAGCCTGTAAGCCAGCTGCAATTAAAAGGTGTCCTTTATAAGAGTTGCCTTGGTCATGGTGTCTGCTCATAGCAAAGGAAACTAACTCAGATATCCCAACCACCAGTAACAAACTTCCACCTTGTTATATTTTTTGATTTTTTGTTTTGTTTTTTGTTTGTTTATTTGGATTTTTTTTTTTTTTTGAGACAGGGTTTCTCTGTTTAGCCCTGGCTGTCCTGGAACTCACTCTGTAGACCAGGCTGTCCTCGAACTCAGAAATCCGCCTGCCTCTGTCTTCCAAGTGCTGGGATTAAAGGCATGCGCCACCACTGCCCTGCTCGTTATATTTTTTGAGTCTCATGTAACCTAGGCTGGCCTCAAACCCATGACAATTACCTGCTTTAGTGTCCCAAGTGCTGGGATTACATATGTGAACTGTCATGCATATTAAGAGTCTCTCTGTCTCTGTCTCTCTCTAGTTAGATTAAACCTAAAACCTCATGATATATGCTAGACAAGTGCTCTACCACTGAACTATAAAAGCCAATTTTATACTTTTGAGATTTAAAAAAAAAAAAAAAAAAAAAGCCCAATCTGTCCTTGAACTCACTGTATAGCCCAAGTAGGCCTTGAACTTGTAATCCTCCTGCCTCATCCTTTAAAGTAGCCAAGGTTATAGGCTAGTACCATTACTCCTGGCAAGAGGAGCTATATGGTGATGTGTAATGATAAAAATCTCTTACCTTCTAAGAGACTGGAGTTTTTTCCTCATAGGCAGAGTTAATAATATGCCTTGAAGTCACTTAAGACTTAACACAGATATCCTGCTGTGTGCTCAGCCTGTCGGTTTAACCTGCCTTTAAGAGAACAATGTAACAACCAACCTTACTTGTCTAGGATTCCTATGTAATCGACATTTACATTCTGAGCTAATGCATAGCTGTAACCTTAAATTATGTACTCCTCCACATCCCTGACCCAGAGTGACATGCCTGTGTGTCCTAATAATCATTTGCTGAATACGGCAAAAATAGAGATTGGAAGCAATCTTATAAAGTGAATATCCACCATAAATGTTGTACATAGCATTCGGGCAATGGTTGATAAACAGTGATGTTTATAGTACGGTTTGTTATCTGGGTCAGCTGGAATCTGAGACTTAATCTCTCATAAACACTCTGTTAGAGGTTTCTGCCCTTTGGGATGCTTCCTGTGATGTTCCATGAAGTCAGAGCAAAGCCCTTTGCCAGGGACAGATACACACAGACATATTCACACAGATTTAGACACAAATTCACAAGACATCTTTCAGGCACACACAGATTCAAACTCAAACAACGGACAGACAGAAAGATGAAAGACACAGGGAATAAAAGTAGAGAACACAAATCTGGGTTTGCTCTTCATTAAAGACACCAAGGGGAAGTATTATGGGTTTTGTGACCCATGGGAAAAGGTCATACAGTCAATGGCATAGACTCAATCCAATTACCATTGAAAGACTTATTAACCAGCTGCCAGCAGGATGAACAATCTCTGAGCCAAATTCGAGATTGCCGTGAGAAGGGAATTGAAGGAAGAATTTTTTTAAAGGGGAAAACCACAAGAAGACCTTCAGTATCTATGAAAACAAGCGAAAACTGGTCTGTTCTGCCAAGCTAAGAGGTTAAGGTAACTCCAAACAATCTTTGGATATCTGCGTAAGAAAGTTACAGAGGCAAAAAAGCAGTCATAACAAGTAGATAGTCATAGCTGTACCTTTTGGGATACAGCTTACTTAGTCACGGTAACTGGGAACTCATTTTACAGGGACAAGAGTCAGAGACCAATGCCTACTGAATACCAAAATGGATCCCACATAAAACAGAGTTTCTTTAGCCATTACAGAAGTGCTTAGATTGTCGCTTTTTTGTTTTGAGACAGGGTTTCTCTGTATAGCCCTGGCTGTCCTGGAACTCACTCTGTAGACCAGGCTGGCCTCGAACTCAGAAATCCGCCTGACTTTGCCTCCTGAGGGCTGGGATTAAAGGCATGCGCCACCACTGCCCAGCCCAGATTGTAGTATTTTTGTTTCATTTTGCTTTTAATCAATGTGTTCAAACCAATCACAAAGCAAGATTCTTTTCTAGTTAATTTTTCTTTATTCTTGAGAACTTCATACAACATGATTATATCTATACCCAATCTTTTTCTAGTTTTCCCAAATTACTTCCAACATAGCCCACTCTGAGCCTTATATCCTTTTTGTGGTGACCCACTAACTCCAGAGAGAGGTGCCTGTATGTGTGTGGTTGAGTGACCATCCACTGGAGCCTGGGAAATCGACCAGTGGTCACATACGCTTTAAAAAGAGGAGAGGGGGGAATATGCATACGATCCCCCCTCCTCCAGTATCTATCAACTGCCAATAGCTCCTCAGAAAAGGGCGGGCATGGATAGCACCTCCCCGTCTATGCCAGAATAAGAGGAGCTTTCTAAACACAATTCTGCCTCAGAGCCCAAGCAGCTTCTTACTAAATTCAAAATGAAATGAAAAGAGCCTTAGGAACCGTTGGTTTTGCTTCCAGCTCCTTTGCAATCAAGCTGTGAGAGCATCTGCTACTCCCTTGAGCCTACCCTGAAAGTCCTGTTCCTTGGTGAAGCAAGATGAACAGACAGCTGGCTTAGTGAACTAGAGGTGAGGGTCCTTTGGGTTTGCAGTGTCATCTACTTCGACCATATTCTCCACTGGAACTTTTCTAGCGTCCCACAGCCTCTTGACACAGTGCAGCTTTGTGAGCCGGGAGCTCTGCCATCTTGGAAATCTATTCACTTAGTCACTGGGATCTACTGAGCACTATCATGTGGCCAGCATTGTAATGTGCTGAGTACATATCAATGAGCAAATTGGATACCATTCTTGCCTCTGTGGAGCATGAAAGACAGAGAGCACACAAACAAAACATCCAGTTCAGCTGGGTATGAGGACACCTCCTGTTTGAGTCCCTGAGTGACAAACATGACTCTCTCCTTGACACAACCATCTGAATCACCATCACAACCTCTGCCAATCACAAGCCCCCAGCTGATTAAAATAAGACCGGGCCACAGTACCGTTGCCAAAGTGCTCATGTACGCTGGTGCCCACAGTGGTTAGAAGAGGGCATCGGATGCCTTCGAGCTGGGGTTACAGGCAGTTGCAAGCCAACTGGTGGGTGCTTGGAAGGTTACAGGAGGCTGTAAAGAGGTGTGTGTGTGTGTGTGTGTGTGTGTGTGTGTGTGTGAGAGAGAGAGAGAGAGAGAGAGAGAGAGAGAGAGATACAGTGAGGAGTAGTACAAAATTTGTGCACAGGAAGGTCATCACAGATAGCAATGATATGCTGTATAATTCCCTTGACCAAGCCAGCTCAGTCAGTCAGCAGGGTCTCAAGGGAAGGAGTGAGGATTGAAAAAAATAAGACAGGGCTGGAAAGATGGCTCAGCCGTTAAGAGCACTGACTGCTCTTCCGGAGGTCTTGAGTTCAATTCCCAGCAACCACACGGTGGTTCACAACCATCTGTAATGGGATCCGATGCCCTCTTCTGGTGTGTCTGAAGACAGCAACAGTGTACCCACATACATGAAATAAATAAATTAATTAAAAAAAGAAAGAAAGAAAAGAAAAAGAAAAGTTAAACAACACTGTAACATGACTCCAGCCAGTGCTGAGGCTGAATCGGGTTTATTTCTCTCCAGCCTGCTTTTATATCATTCTAAGCACATGCAAAGAGTAAGGTCAGTTTTAGGTCAAGGAGCCAACAAGGCAATAAACAAAGTCCCCTGGTATTCAGGGACTTATCGAGATGATCAAGATCTTGAGCCTACTTCCATGTTCTAGCCCAATGTCAAATTCCTGCCAAATTTCTAGAAGGCAGACCCCCAAAGCTCTCCACATTCACCAAAGCTAGAAGGGTGTCTGAGTTTTGCCCCAAATCCCCAGAATGAAATGAATGTTCAGAGGCCATCATGATGTCTCAAGCCTGCAATCCCAGAACATGCCATGATGAGGTAAAACCACTGCTATAAATCTGAGGTCACCCTAAGACCCTGGGAAATTTCAAAATAGCTTGGGCTACAATCTGAGACTTTGTCTCAAAACAAAACATAATCACCTGATACCCATTAATTAGTACATTCAAATTTTGTCTTTAGGTACCAGTAAAATTAAAAAAAAAAATGAAAGAATGTATCCTGGTTTGCTTTCCATTGTTGAGATAAACATCATGACCAAAAACAACTTGGGAAAGGATTTATTTGATCTTTGTTTTGATCGTTTTTGCTCTTTTGAAACAGTCTCTTTTCTGGTGGTCCTGGAACTCACTATGTAGACCAGGCCGGCCTTGAACTCACAGAGATCCTTCTGCCTTGCCTCCTATGTTCTGGAACTTTAGTTTGTGCAATCATACCCAACCTGGATTCACTGGATTACAGATTACAGTTCATAATAAAGGGAAGGCAGAGCAGGAACTCAAGGCAGGAACCCAGAGGTCAGAACTGACACAGAGACTATGAGAGAGTACATAGTGCTTTCTCCTTGGACTCACAATCAGCTTGCTTAAGGGTAGCACCTGGACCTTTCCGCAACAGTCATTAACCAATAAAATTCTAACAAACTGGCTTACAGGCCAGTCCACTGAAAGCGATTACTCTATTTACATATCCTCTTCACAAAAGAATCTGGTCAGCTTCAAGCTGACAACAAAACAAAAACAAAAACTAACTAGCATAGACTGAAAGTATAGAATAAGCGAACAACTTTTAAAAATCTATATATGTGTAAAACCAAACCCAGAGTTGGTGTTACCGCTGTTCCTCCAATTTGAGTTCCTATGCCTGAAAATTAGCTACCTTATCTTGCCTTCCTTTATCTCTACTGTTTGGGCTCCAAAAATGAAAAAAGCTTCGGAAAAACTAAAGATTAGATCCCCCCCTCCTGAAAATAGAATTCTAAAATTTAGGTTTGAATATAAAGATTCCACTAGCTCTTTAAACAAAAGGTGACTTAACTGTATTGTCAAGAAGAGTCCCCGAAACCAGGAGTGGAGGAGCAGGTCTGCAATCTTAGCACTTGGAAATCTGAGGCAGGGGAATTAATGAGTTGGACGCCCCCCAGGTCTTCGTAGCGAGACTTTTCTCAGAAAGAAACAAAAATAAAAGAGAAGAAAAATAAGAGAAAAGTAAAGAAGAAAAGGAGAGAGAAAGGAAGGGAGGAAGGGAGAGAGGGAACAGCGTCCTCTGCCTCCCGGTTTATATATCAGCCAATTACGAAGTACCTATAGCAGGACACGCATGCGTGGTTAGCTTGAGGGCATATAGAAGCTAAAGGAGGCGAGGCTAGTACCCTAATCCAAGATGGCCGAAGAGGCGCTTCTAGAGGGAGGCGCAAAGGCTGATAATGTTATTGGTGGAATTACGGCTGCTTCACAGTAGGAGGGAATGACAGCATCCCAGTTTCCGGTTCCGGCGTACCGGGATCCCGGTCGAGATGGAGGAAGATGCGAACCGAGTCTGGCTGTCGCTGGGACTGCAGGGTAGTGCGGGGGCTGCGGTCTAGGAGTCCCGATCTCAGACGCGGCTAAACCGCCGGGGTCTGAGAAGGTAAGCGACCACGGTGCTTGGGTGCCTTGAAGAATCAAAGGTACCTAAGGATCGACCTGTCCAGGAGGCAGCGGATATCTGTCTGCTTTGCGGGGCTGCATCGCCATGGGAAGACGCTCTGCAGTTTTGGCAACGAAAGGCAAGTTCCCCGAGGCATCTCGTCCTGGCAGAGGAGCATGAGAGACTGACAGCTAGAGAAGCATGGCGAGGGGCATGCCCGAGGACCCTGAATTGACTGTGCAAGAGCCAGACAGAAGGTGCATAAAGGAGGGTGTCACGTGGAGTATGTGGAGGGGATTGTCATGTGGTGTGTGTGATGAGAGATCACGTGGAAATCTATTGAAAACCAATGAAGACTAGGTGGGAACCTCATCATGCCGGAGGGAGGAGGCTGTCTTAGATTGGGAGTCGACATAGTCAGGACCTAGTGAAGGGCAATGTTAGTTAGCTGGACAGGTGTTCCATCATACAATTACATTCACATTCATGTGGGTGACAGCTCCCAGAATGCAGAGCCTGAAGTGGCAGAGAGAGCAGAAAGAGGGTGCTGGCAAGTATTCGTTCTGTCTGAGAACTGCAGCCTCTAGGTGTCTGGTCAAGAGTGACCCGATGAGGGTGGGAGTGGCTGACCGAAAAGATTGGAATAGACCAGTTATTTATTACTGTGTCCATGTCCAAGGATGGAATCAGAGGGCTCCTAACTTGGCCCTAGTGATGTTGGAATCTGAGAATAGTTATAATTCTTATAAAACGGACCAGCTCTAATAGGTGATGCAATGCTTCCCACATTTTGACAGTCTATATAAACCATCTAGAGATGTTAGAGTGTTATTTCTTAATCAGCAGATTTACAGTATGGTCTGAAATTCTCTCTAACCCTCAACACAGGGTCTTACTGTGTAAATCAGGCTGACAAACTCCTGTTTCTCTTGCCTAAGACCCCTTGTGCTAGGGTGACAGTCATGTGCTATCACACCTATCTCTGCTCTTGTATAGGCAACTATAATGTCCATGCGATCTGTAAACCACTCTGGCTGGTGAGGACTTAGAGCATCCCTGCTCAGTATAACTTTGTGCAGTAAGAGAAATACTTTACTGTTAACAAAATACTCCCACAGTTATTAACTCCAAGGGCCAATGACCTAGCTAAGTTGGTAGAATGCACATAGCATGAGGGAAGCCCTAGTGCCAAATAAACTGGGCAAGGGCTATCGTGGCTCACATTTATAATCTCTGAATTTAGGAATTGCAAATAAGAGGTTCAGGAGTTCAAGGCCAGCTTGGGCCACATGAAACTTATACCAAACCAACAACAAAACAGCAGCAAAGAAAAGCAAGAGAGTAGTTGTGAGTTTTGCTTCTGTGAGGAGGAAAGTTCGTGTGTGGGGGTGACACGTACATTTTTGGGTTAGTCTATTTAGTCTGTTTTCCATTTCATTTGATAACTTGAAGCATAGAATGCTCCCTAGTCTGGGTGATCTGTTGGGATGCACAGAAGGCACTTAAGATTCACAGACAATGCTTTTTTATTTGTTTGTTTTTTAAAGCAGGGTTTCTTGTAACCCTGGATGGCCTTGAACTTACCATAGTGAAAGACGACTATAGACTTGTGATCTTCTACCTCCCAAATGCTAGGACTATAGGCATGTGTCACCTTTTTTTTTTTTTTAAATGCCCTGCTGGGGATTAAATTTAGGGCTGAGTATGTGCTAGGCAGTCACTCTGTCAACTGAGCTACAACCACAGCCCCATGAAAAGTTTTAAAGGTGCCAGAAAATCCAGAGTTGGAGTCAATTACACAAATAAGGTCAGACAAAGGGCCATAAGGAAGTTGGACTGGCTGAACCAGGAGAAAAGAAGACTGAGGAGTGATTGTATTCATATTTCTACAAAGAGGATTTTCCAGCAGATGAAACAAGAGAAACTGATATTTTACCAGGATGTCTGGAGGTTATAGGACACTGGAGCAAGCTGAGATCCCACTTTTGGGGAGAAACTTCGCTTATTCCAAGAGTATAGCACCCTCTTAGCCTTCTAATAGGGTGCCTTATTGATTGGGTCATGACCTTTAGTGGCTCCTCCTGTTACTATGACATTGTAGGATGACAGGCCTTGGGAAATCCTGGCTTCCTTCCCGGGATTTGTGGCAGGTTAATACATGTGAGAAGGGGGAAATGGAGCAGTGGGTTTTGCCTCAGGATCGCTCAGTAGAGATGCCTGTTAAGGGTGATTCAGGGTTACAGGTTAAGAAGGTGCCCAGGAAACCAGGTCTTAGAACAGAGTACTTCATTGCTCTGCCCTTCTGCCCTGCTTAGCATGCAGTTTGTGCATGCCCAGCAGGAGGCCCCTGCTTGAGCCCTGCTGTGTTTGTCTTGTGATGACACCATGCCTGCTCAGCCAATAAGCTCAGTCACTCCACAGGAACACTAAGAAAGAGAGGGCAGTCTTAGCTTCTGGAATAAGGCTGAGAGAACTGACAGTCTCAAGGGTATTTACACTGCCTCCCATGAGAGGACTTAGTTTTAATTTAAGCAGAGAGAATTGCACTGAGATGTTTGGCTCACTTGGCACAGAAGGCATGTGGAGGAGCTCTTGGCTTTTATCTTGCCTTTGAGGCTGAGCAGCTGCATGGCTCAGGGCTGGTTGCATTTGACCATTAGAGTCCTCAATTTGCTCCTTTCCCAGAAGTATTTTTGTTGTGGTTGTTTTGTGGTTTGTATACCTAGGGTTAGCCCAGATGCAAGCAGGTCCTATAGCTTTCTAGGTTCTTCAGAGAAATCTGCTTGGGTGGCTCTTCTCTCTTTCTGGGGCTAGCTAATGGCCAAGGAGGACTCTGACCTTTGGCCTGTTCCTGACTTTTAGACTCCTTTCCCTAGAGAGAGGGGAGGAGGGTGCGAAATGCCCTGTAGTGCGAAATCCCTCTTTACACTCATCCCGACACTTTCTCTAATGTACACTGGAGAAAATATAAATTATTGTGGGGGGTGCAGGGATGGTCAGAGCAGCCAGCAAGGGGGACAAAAGTGAGGTAAGCAGGCAGCAAATGTTAGTAAGGTGACCCACACTAAGCATGAATGAACAAAGGTGGTTGCTTCTTCAGAGGAGCCAGGGGCGTTTCAGTCTCCAGGAAATCCTCCATGGCACTTAGTGACATCCTGTTATCCATGTAGGCCTTGAATCGTGCTGGGTGGATGGATTGTCCATAGCATTCTGAGCATGCCCAGGCAGGTAAGACAGAGAATGGTCCCTATTCAGGACTGCGATGCCAAGACCTACGTAGAGATAAAATTCAGAATGGTTAGTCCTACACAGTGAGTAGGGGCCAGGGTGCGGTGTGGTCAGCATTGCTGTGTGGTGAGGAATGATTTCAGACGGGCTTGTCAAAAACAGAAGTGCAGAGGCAGTGTTCTGGGTTGTGGATAGACAGGGCCAGGCTTTTTGAAGGCTAGCCTTTGCTGAGGTGAGTGTCCCGAAAGATACAGCCTGAGAGGTGGACTTTGAAGCCTAGGCAGGAGGTGAAAGAAAGGAAGTTCTGATCTTCCTCACATCTCCCGCCTGCCCAAATCCCAGGTCTTCGGGCACAATGGAGGCCAAGCGGAACATCCAGATCATCGAGTGGGAGCACCTGGACAAGAAGAAGTTCTATGTGCTTGGTGTGGCCATGACGATGATGATCAGGGTCAGCGTGTACCCTTTCACCCTCATCCGCACCCGTCTGCAGGTGCAGAAGGGCAAGAGCCTCTACCACGGGACCTTCGATGCCTTTGTCAAGATCCTGCGAGCAGAAGGAATGACCGGCCTCTACCGGGGGTTCCTGGTCAACACCTTTACACTTATCTCTGGCCAGTGCTATGTCACCACTTACGAGCTTACCCGGAAATTTGTAGCTGACTATAGCCAGAGTAACACAGTGAAATCACTGGTAGCTGGTGGCTCGGCCTCCCTCGTGGCCCAGAGCATCACGGTGCCCATCGATGTTGTCTCCCAGCATCTCATGATGCAGCGCAAGGGTGAGAAAATGGGTCGCTTCCAAGTGCGCGGGAACCTAGAGGGGCAAGGGCTTATTGCCTTTGGCCAAACAAAGGACATCATCAGGCAGATCCTGCGGGCTGATGGCCTTCGAGGCTTCTACCGAGGCTATGTAGCCTCACTGCTAACGTATATCCCAAACAGTGCTGTATGGTGGCCCTTTTACCACTTCTATGCAGGTAAGCAGGGGCTGGGAAGGAGAGCACTTACTGATGGGGCGGGATAATGTTGCTTCTGGCTGTTTTTAGAGTTGAGATGAGTACAGAGAGGGGACCAATCAGCCCCACTGAGTGTTGGGACTACCGGTGCACACACCTGCCGAGCCCAGCTGAACCCTAGTTTTGCTAGTCCTGTTCTTCTACTTAGCACAGTATTTCATCTAGACTTTATGGTAAAACTAAACCCTGTACTGTCACCCTGACCCTTTGGGAGTACACTCCGGTGATTTTTTTTTTTTTTTTTTCTTGTGGTTTTGTGAGACAGGGTCTCTCTGTTTAACCTGGACTGGCTGTGAACTCACTGTAAGTCCACTGTAACCTAGAATGAACAGCAATGCTTCTGCTCCATAAGCGCTGGGATTACCTCAGCAAACACTTCATAGGAAGGCTGGGAATGTAGCTCAGTTGAGGAGAGCTTGGCCAGCAAGCACAAGGCCAAAGGTTTAATTCCCAGCACTGCAGAAAAGCCACACTAAGACTAAAGCAAGTGTCCAGGAAGGCATTTTCTCTGGAAGCTACCTTTGACCTCTGCTGTCACTTGATCTCATGAATACTTAAAAGAGTTATGTTTCTCCTCACGCCCACATTCTGTAGTATTGCTAGCCAAACCTGTCCAGAGGTCTCGGCCTACAATTTGACTGTGGGTCTCTGTGCACCAGAAGGCCCTATCTTTCCTACTCGGGATGGAGCACTAGGCCTCTTGCACCCACCTGTACACATAGGTAGCTGCTTGGCCATTGAGCTGTGTCACCAGCCTTTAAAAATTAAATATTGGTTTTGTTTTTAAAATAGGGTCTTATTCTACAGCCCTGGCTAGCCTGAAACTCAGTATTTAGCTCAGGCTGACCTTAAGCTCCAAGTTGTTTTCTTGCTTCAGCCTCTCAAGTACTAGGCTACAAGTGTGGACGGCCAGCTTAAGTTTTATTTTGAGGCAGGGTCCTGCCTCTGTCTCCTTGGCTGCTGGAGTTGTAGGCTCACACTACCACACTCAGCTTGTTGGTTTGTCTCTGAGATTGGGACTCATGTGACTCAGGCTGACCTTAAACTACTGATCCTGCTGCCTCTGGCCATGGGCCCACCACCCAGTGCTTGCTTTTTTATTTGAGTCAGGATTCATATAATCCAGTCTGGCCTTAAGCTTGCTCTGTAGACAAAAGTGACTTCAAACTCCTGATTCTCCTACCTCTTCCTTTCCTCCAAGTGCTGGGGTGACAGGCATGTGTCAATGCCCAGCTTGTTTATGACGCAGAATCTCTCACAGCGTGTCCCACTTGGATCTCCAACTTAGTGTGTACTTGAAGATGCCTTTTGTCGCCCCCTTCTCTCTCTCTCTCCCTCTCTCCATCTGAGATAGGGCCTCACTGTATAGCCCTAACTTGCCTGATATGTGGGCCAGGCTGCTTGATGTCGGATTTCTAATCCTCCTTCCTCTGCCTCCTGAGTGCTGGGATTAAAGGCTTGCACCATGTCTGGTTTATGCAGTGCCAAGGATCAGATCCAGTGTTTGAGCTATGCTAGGTAAGCCCTACCAACTGAGCCACATCCTGAGCCCCCCATTTATACTTTTGAGACATCTCACTAAGCTACTAGGTTGGACTTGAACTTGGTCTGTAGTCCATGGAGGCCCTCAATTTGTGATCCTCTTGCTTCTGTTATGCAGGAGCCCAGTTTACGTGTGTATGAAGTAATTCTTGGGAGGTTTTCTATGCCCCCTTGTTCCCAAATAATTGCTAGGAGTTTCTATGCTCATTGTAACTCCAGAATAAAGACACAGACACCTGGTATTTCTATTGACAAAAAGAAGTCTAAGCTGGGCAGGTTCTGAGCTTTTCTCACTCGACCAGGCTGCTAATACTGAGACAAATGCCCTATTACTTGCCATTCTGGTCTTGCCCTGGCTCGCTCTGGTCCATGTGTGTCCTCATGGCTGCTCTCTCATTGTGACTTCATAGAGAGCCCTTTTGGTTTCTCCACATGATCTCTCATGCCTTCTCCTCCTGGTCCTTCTCCCTGTCTCTGGGCCTCCTCATTGGGATCAGAAGTCCCGCCCTACTCGTTTCTTTCCAGCTAATTGCCAATCAGTTCTTTATTAAACCAATTAACCTTCTTGCCCCAGGAAAGTGGCATGTGTACAGATTTAGAGTTGGAGTCCAGGCCCTGTGCAGCTTGCAGGAGTGGGGCCAGTGCATACAGGCCTAGGAAACAGGCAGAGCAGGTACCAATGCTGTAGCCTAATGACTGCAAAACACCTTCTTCAGGAGAAAAGGGGTACCCACGAGGCAAGCGCCAGGTCACCCTGTTTCTGTTGACATGCTCGATTCTGGGGAGGAACACAGTTAGGAACTGGGGAAGAGGTGGCTCCAGCAGGCTTACGGAATTCTCCATGTCAGCTGGGACTTTGAAGCTGTGACTTCTGCCCTGCCAACCTTCTTCCTTCATCTCCTCTAGTCTCTATTTACCTAGCCTCAAACTACCAAAGCTAAGCACGTGAGAAAGACTTCGTGAGGGCAGGTGGCTGACGAGGAAACTGCAAGGAGATCTTTGAGGTGATGAGTCTGTGTGACCTGCTCCTGTCTTAGGGGAAAACCTGAGTTTGCATAGTGTCCTCCAGGTCCTTGGTCACTCAGCTCCAGTCTCACCCACTGCTCCTTCCCTTCACTCTGGTCTAAGTCACTGGTGTTGCTGCCCTCACACTGTGCAGGCATGCCTCTGCCTCAGTGCTTCTGACAAATGGTGTCCTGTGCTTAGGAAGCTTTTTGCCTGGGCACACGTGGCTTTTATACTATTCTCACCATCATGATGTTTTTGAACTTCACTTTCCAGGAAGTGCCATGACTGCTTTGTTTAAAATCACAGCTTGCTTTATCTCTACCCTCGCCATTCTCCTTCCTTTCCTGTTTTACCTTAGCTCCTACTAGAATGTGCACTTCCTGAGGGCAGGGATATGAGGCACTTGTTTTCAGTTATGGAATGGTCCTCAGGACCCAGGATGGCTGACTGAATCTTTGCTGACTAAATGAATGAATCTTGTCTTTTACCTCAAGAGAGAGTAAAGCAGAGAATCTGTCTGCAGGCACACTTCCAGTGGCACTGTGAGAAAACTGACCTTGGTACCTGGACTCCCACAGTCACTGGCACTTGGAAATCCAAGTTTCTCCTTCTCTTGTTCTAGTGATTGAGTTAGGGACTCACACGGGCTAAGCAGATGCTGTGTCACTGAGCTTAGTCCTTTTATATTTGACTTTTTTGTTGCTCTCCTTGTTTTGTGAGACATGGTTGGCCTTATAAAAATTACAAGCATGCACCACTATGCCCGGCTTTCTCTCTTTTTTAAAATTTAAACAGAATGTCATGTATCTCTTGAAGTCATTGTGTAGCTGATGATAACCTTGACCTTCTGACCCCTGTGTTTACTTCCAGAGTGCTGGGATTACAAACGTGTGCCACCCTGCCTGGTTTTCTGTGCTGGGGATCAAATCCAGAGCTCCATGCATGCTAGACTCTGTGCCTTCTTGGCTCCACGTATACTAAGCGAGCACCTTGCTAACTGAACCCCTTTATTTACTTGAGACAGAGTCTCCTGTAGTCTATGTTGGACTGGGAGTCACCTGTAGCTGTTGATGACCTTAGACTCCCAATTCTATCTTCATCTTTCAAGTTCATCACCATGCCTAACTGCATTGCTTGCTTGTCTTGTTTTTTTGAGACAGGGTTTCTCTGTATAGCCCTGGCTGTCCTGAAACTGGCCTTGACTCAGGGATCTGCCCATCCCTGGAATTAAAGTCATGCTTCATCCTGCCCAGTCATTTTTCTTTCTTGGAATAATCTGGTCCTCATTATAAGACTTCCTACTTTAATATTAATTGCTTTTATTTATAAAAATATGTACATAGTCCAAAATTCCAATTTGAAGGGCTAGGAATGTGGCTGAATTGGTAGAGTGCTTGCCTGGCGCATATGAAGCCTTGGGAGCTATCAACAGCAGCGTGTGGTCCAGCTGTGGTGCCAAGAGTCTGTAATCCCTGCACTTTGGGGACAACAGGAAGGAAGGAAGGTCAGGGCTCATCCTCTGCTACATTCTGAGTTCCAGGCCAGCCTGGGCTTCATGATACCTTGTCTTCCCCTGACCTCCTAGAAGTAATGAACTTTGAAAAGGTATGCAAAATGCAGAGAACAGCCTTCCTACCATGGCCATCACCCAGTCCCTTCCATAGAGACCACTGTGTCCTTTTAAAATGACTCCTGGAAAGCCCCAGAGATATATAATATGCATCTCGAGTGGATGCAGGTAGAAGCAGAAAGAGAAAGTTAGAAGTGTAAAGGTCCAAATTGGCAAAGGGCAGAGGGCTTGTCTCTTGTACAGGCGTTGTGAGGGCAGATGGGCGGTACCTCGTATCTTGAGGCATTGTCTTTCCCTGGATTCCAGAGCAGCTGTCGCGCCTGTGCCCTCAGGAGTGCCCTCACATTGTCTTTCAAGCCATCTCTGGGCCCCTGGCTGCAGCCACTGCCTCCATCCTCACCAATCCCATGGATGTCATCAGAACCCGTGTGCAGGTAATACCAGCCTCCTCCCTCCCCTGACTCAGAGAAGCCATTAGAAGCAAGACCCGTAGGCCTCCAGTATCCCTGTGACCTCAGTGTGCCATGACCCTGGTGTTTAGTCAACCCTGTGATCATCCAAGCCCCTCCCTGTCCTTACCTCTGCAGATAAGGACTCGGAAAGAAAGTGTCTAGCTTGTTTTTTCTTGCTCTGTCTGTACCTTGCATATCTACCCATTTGCATGCCCAGCCTTGGGAACTTTTACTGCTTTCTTCTAGCCTTCAGCTGGAATCTGTTCCATACTCTTTTAGCCTAAGCCCTAAGCCACCCTTTCCTCACCTTGCAGGCTTGTGGTGATTAGACTTAGTGATTTCATAGTAATTTCAGGCATCTCTGATTTTTCCACTAGGCCATGAATCCATAGCGAATGAGAGACTGAACTCAGAGAGGTAGTTTCTAAAGAAGTGATCTGGGAGTAGGGAAGAAGAGGAGGGACAGTTGAGGACAATGGGAAACGAGAGAGACACAGATGTCTTTTCCTTTCAAAACCATTCCATTTCTTTACTGTGTGTGCATGAGACAGATGTGATATGAGCAGAAGCCAGAAGAAATCTTGGGCGAGTGGGCGGGTTCTTGCCTTGTACTGTGTGGGCTCTGGGACCAAACTCAGGCTGCTGGTCCGTTTGTTTGTTTCACCCCTTAAAGACAGGTTCTCATGTATCCCAGGCTGTGACGATGGCTTTGACCTCATGATCCTCCTGTCCCACTGGAGAAATGGGGTTAGAGTCATGCACGGTCACGCCTGCATTTAGAGGGACTGGAACCTATATGGTAGAAAGACAGAAACCAACTACTGCAAGTTAACCTCTGACCCCCACACGCGCACACACACCCACACACCCCAAAACTACAAAACAGAAACAAACAAAACCCATGCAAGTTTCTTAGCTGGCATGGTGACTTGTACCATTAATCAGTCTGTGGAGGCAGAAGAATCAAGAGTTCAAGGTCATCCATTTAGAGGGACTGGACTTTTCAGCAAATACTGAACCAACTGAGCTCCCCAGCTTATTTCGGTTTTGCTTTTGAGACTGGGTATCATGTAGGCCTGTCTGGTCTCAAAACTGCAGTTGTAGCTAATGCTAGCCTTGAATTCCTGATCTTCCTGAGTTCTGGGATCATGGGAAGATGCCTGGTGTTTGGTCTTTTGTTTTTTGGGTTTTTGTCTTGTTTTGTTTTGTTTTTCAAGTCAGGGTTTCTCTGTATAGCCCTGGCTGTCCTGTAACTCACTCTGTAGGTTTTGTTGTTTTTGAGACAAAGACTCATAGTTCAGCAAGGCTGTCCTCAAACTCACTATGTATCGAGGATGACCTTGAACTCTTGATTCTTCTGCCTCCACAGACTGATTAATGGTACAAGTCACCATGCCAGCTAAGAAACTTGCATGGGTTTTGTTTGTTTCTGTTTTGTAGTTTTGGGGTGTGTGGGTGTGTGTGCGCGTGTGGGGGTCAGAGGTTAACTTGCAGTAGTTGGTTTCTGTCTTTCTACCATATAGGTTCCAGGGCATTGAACTCAGATTATTAAGGTTGATGGTGAACACCGAGCTCCGTTGCTGGCTCTTTAGATAGGCTTTCACAGAAGAGTGTGTAGATGGATTCAAACCCTGACAACTCTTGGTGCTGCCCAGAAATTGTAGTCCCTGTCTAAAGTCAGCTCTGAAGACAGTTAGCACCAAGAAATAGGATCTAACTATGGCACATGATATACGCGGGGTAGGTTTTGCTGTATCAGGTCTTAGGTGTGTAGCAAAGGAGGCTCTTAATGTGTAACTAGGGTAACTTAGGAAGAAAGGTGGGGAATCAAGAGGGATATAGGGGAGAAGGGTCCCGGGTATGGTGAGGACAGGAAGGAAGAAAAGGAACCTTAACAGGTTGGGGTAAAGTTGATTTTGGGGGCCACTAGAGTGTCCAAAGACAGGGACAACAGATAGAGGCATTTTTGTCCCTAGGAAAAAGTGCTTCTTCCAACATTTGAAAATAAATACTCTGACACCTTATTGGGCCCTCCTCTTTACCATGGAGAATCAGGGTTGGCCCATTCTTTCCTTACCCTTCCCTGGGTGTCTTAGGAGCCAATCCTAGGGATTACCTATAAAGCCCCTGGTTTAAGGAGCCACTAGGCCAGAGGCTTGGGCTAAGCTGAACATGGCCTTGCCGGGACTAAGGGAGGTTATAGAAGCAGAGTAGTCAGATGAGATGTCAGAGGGGAAGAAGAGGTGTGGAAGAGGTGCTGAAGAAGGCAGGACATAGCAGGGAGCGGTGGTAGATGGGGCTGGCATCACCTCGTGAAGGCCGCACTCGACAGGGAAGTCTGCATACGGAATCCTTTTCCTTGCCTTGCCACAAGGGCTCTGATGTGGGCTCTGAAGTTGTGATTTGAGAGTAGGGGAAGGAGGTAGGACTGTGAGGGAAAAGGGAAGAGATCCTTGTCCTGTCTACTGGGTATATGACCAACAAGAACAAGAGGCTTCTAGCCCTGAAGCCTGGAGAGACTGAGATGACCAGAGCCAGCCATGTCTGGGTAGAGCTGCTTGAGGGCCTCATTGGGGAATGAATGTAGCCTCCAGAGACACAGAAGCACCTAGTCCAAAGGCTTACAGCTGGAGAGCTTGCCTGAGGGCAGTGGTAGCTGGCATTTAGTGAGCACCGTCTTGCTTGGCAGAACTGTTGGCAGTCTGTTGTTTCAGACAGGGTTTCATCTTGTATCACAGACTGACCCGCAACTCACTATATCAACCAGCTGGCCTGGAATTTATAGAGGTCCGCCTGCCTCTTCCTCTCCAGTGCTGGGATTAAAGATGTGTGACACCATGCCTGGCTCTGTTGTTGGCATTGTAACAACCTTGTAGCACAGGGACACTCTCTCTCTCTCTCTCTCTCTCTCTCTCTCTCTCTCTCTCGTTTAATGTATATGAATGAGTTCACTATAGCTGTCTTCAGACACACCAGAAGAGGGTATTGCATCCCATTACAGGTGGTTGTGAGCAATGTGGTTGCTGGGAATTGATCTCAGGTCCTCTGGAAGAGCAGTCAGTGTTCTTAACCTCTGAGCCATCTCTCCAGCCCAGGCATAGGGACTATCAACATTTTCTGTTAGAAAACTGGGGTAGGAAGGGTTAAGTCCACCCAGATAGTCTGTCACCAGAGCTTGGAGGAAGTCACTGTGCTGTTTCAGGAAGCAGAGGCTAGCTCTCCGAGTCCCCCCTTGAGCCTGAAGTGCTGTTGAGGCTGTGCTGAGCAGTGGTGACAGCAGATAATTGGTGGTCCTTCACTGTGGTGACTTTTCCAGGTTGAAGGCAAGAGCTCCATCATCCTGACCTTCAGACAGCTGATGGCGGAAGAGGGGCCTTGGGGCCTCATGAAGGGCCTCTCAGCCCGAATCATCTCGGCTACACCCTCCACCATCGTCATCGTGGTGGGCTATGAGAGCCTCAAGAAACTCAGCCTGCGACCTGAGCTGGTGGACTCGAGACACTGGTAGCGAGCGGTGGATGGAGCAGCTGTAATGGTTTCACACATTACTCTGGGCCAGGGCAGAGCAGGGAGGATAATTACCCCCTGTGAATGCCATCACCACATACTCAGCCTGCTCCAGGGACAAGAGAAGAGACTTTGTTCTGCAGAGATCCTGTGCCTGGCTTCCCTGAGCCCCATAATTTTATTTCTCCTGCAGATCTGGGCCCCTCACTCCAGGACCCCGTTACCCCCTCACTGGTGCCCCTCTCTCTGTCCTTTCCTTAGACCTGGAGAAGAGCTGCTCATAGTTTGCTTGTCCCCTGCTTCTTCCTCTCGAGTCTTTAGGCCAAGGCTCTGAGTAGCTGCCCGTGATTTATTTTTTTATGCTTGCTTATTTTAAATTTGGGACTGAGTTGTTCACTGCACTACTCTGCTTTGCCCTGCCTTTGGGGGACAAAGCAGAGCAGCACACACTCTGCAGGGGGTTCATCTTCTCTGGGAGTTACTAGGAGGGAGAATACTAAGGCTTTACCTATATGTAGTTGAACATCTGTGAATGATCCAACTAACCCTGACAGCTCAGTTCGCTGTCATACCCCACTCTTTGGAGAAGTGGGAAACTGTGACACCAATCCCAATTCTTCTTCCCTTCCTTGTCCCTTCGGGCCTGGGAACCTACAGATAGAATGAACTGTTGGCCTTCATTAGCCCAGGTGACTACAGCAGAGGGCACAGTTGTAAGTGGATTTACTGGAGAACACTGGACTTGGAACATTTCCCTGAAACCAGGTTGAAAGAACCACTGACTTAGAATGGAATGAGAAGATGTATGTTCCTCACTATCATCTCCTCAGGCCAGCTGAGCCAAGCCCAGTGGCGCCATGGAGGTTCTGAACCCTAGGCTGCAATGCCACAGGCATACCTGCCACTCAGATGGATAGCAACAGGTGTCTCACAGTGGGACTCTGGAATATGAGCTATCCTTGTTTTCCTTGTACTTGGTTGTGAAGTGTCATCCCAGTCATGGTACCCTGTGCTGGCAACAGAAAAAAAAAAGAACAGTCAGGAAGGCACCCAAGGCCAGGTCTACCTGGTTACCAGCCTCATACTGCCAAATCGTTGATGCTCCTCAGGAGCATCCCTCTTCCCTGCCTTCACTGAGTCTGTGTTGGCAGCAAAGAGGCATGGCGTGAGGAACGAGAAGAAAGCAGGTATATCTTGCTGTTTGGCCTGGGTGATGCTTTCAACCCTATCAGTGGTCCCATGCCTTGGGAAATGCCATGGTGCCAATTTGGAAGGTGCTAGCTAACTGAAGCCTTCATGTTTCTCACGGCTGCTCCACATTCTTCCATCCTGACTAGACCCAGTCTCTGGACTTACCTCTTCTTCTACTCATTGTAGTCTATATTTGTTTCCTTTTGAGTCTTCTACTTTTATTTGTCTCGGCATTTTGGTTGTTTTTTGAGACAGGGTTTCATATATCCCAGGCTGGGTTTGAATTCACTACGTAGCAGAGGATAGCCTTGAACTCTTGATTTTCCTCCGCCTCCTGAGTTCCAGGTTTACAGGATGCCGCCAGGCCCCACTTCCTGCACTTTATTGAGAGAGCCCTACAGTCTTGTCCATAGTCATCTGAAGGGTGGAGAGCCCACAGATCATTTTAAATCCTTCTGCTCCTCACCTCTACCTTAAGAGTTATCAATACAATGGAGTAAGGGCCACTCTTAGGTTTTTCCTAATCAAGACCTTTGTGACTGGCTATCTCTTGCTCTTCTTTGGTCTTTCCTTACCAGGGCAGAGTGTGGACATAAGGTTCCTGCCTTTCATGCCTTAGGTTACTTCTTCCCGATCTGATTTTCTTGTCCGGTGTTTAAGCCTCCCCCTTTCTTGTCCTTTCTCCCTTTCCTTCTTTCCCCTTCTGTTTGAAAGGACTATGGATGTAATGGTTAGGCATTCCCCTAGGGACCCCTACTTATCCAAGGTCAGGGACTAGGATTGGCCTTGGTGAAGATGGGCCAGTGGGCGGCCATTTTTCCAAAACTGGAGACCAAAACAGCTAGAAATTTTGACCCCTCGGTCCATAACAAATTAGAAACTCCGCAAGACAAGAAGGCTGGATGGAGGCACATGGGAAAGAAAATGCACAATCAGCATTAGATAAAATGGACTCCTGAGGATATTAGCTGCGAATATTCACTGTTGCACTGGATGAAATCTTTGAAATGTAATTAAAAGTTTTTATTGAGCCCCTAAACGTCAGCTTTTGGGTTTGGTTGTGTGTCCCCACCACACACACACACACACACACACACACACACACACCACACACACCCCATCCCCCATCCCACCCTTTTGGGTTTGGTTTTGTGTCCACCCCCAACACACACACACACACATTTGTGTCCACCCCCACCACACACACACACACACACACACACACACAACCCACCCACTCCCTCCCCCGCCCCACCCCCGTCCCTGTCTCCCCTCCAGCTGAGAACTAATTGTCAGAGGCACTACTTGTCTCTGGCAACTGCCCCGCCCCATCCGGCTCAGTGACGGGCATTCCTTTGCCTCCAATCGGAGGTCCTGTTGGGAGGAGCTGCAGGACCAGTTCATTTTGGCGGTTCAATTTCAACATGGCTGAGGTGAGCCAAGAGAAAGAGGCTGCGGAAAAGGGGACTGGGGGTTCGTCTCCGGAAGCTGTGCCAAGTGGCACAACCATCTCCAGGGTGAAACTCCTCGACACTGTAGTAGACACTTTCCTCCAGAAACTAGTCGCCGACAAGAGGTAGGTGGGGACCAATGGGAAGAGGTGGCGGGAGGGCTTGTCTTCGGGATCGTAAATCCCGTGAGAGCCTCTTGGCTCAGTCACGTGGGACGGCCTGCTGAGGTTGCACCGGGCGCCTCCGCAGAGGACTTTCGCCGCGGCCTCGGTTGGCTCAAGCTGCTGAGGACAAGAAGAAAGGCACGCACGAAGTTGCAGTTAGCTCTCTTCTCCACCCTCCTGCAAGGCCTGGGGCCCTCTGCAGCCTTAGGGCAGCTAACCTTTCCTGGAGGTCATCTGTTAACCAAGGCCAGGGCGCCGGGTGAGCACAGCTCTGTTGGCTGTCTTGGGAGGTTGCGAGCCCTAAACCTGTAGTCATAAGGAGAAACGTTTTGCTCTTTCTATATCCGATAGTTTTAAAGGGAGAGTTTTGCCCCTTATCCCATCGGGCCAGCGCCTGTGATATTGAAGCACCCCTGCATCCCTACCGGTCTTCCATGATTTCTATTTGGCCTCGGTGGTTTCCGTTTGTCAGGCTCGGTGCCCGCTACTTCCTCAGGAGGTGGAGGCAGGAGGATCGTGAGTTTGACAACAGCCTGTCCAATTCAACCAGGCCTTATCTCAAAATTTAAAAAAGGAGTTTAGGGGTACAGCTCATTGGTCTGTGGTTCATTCTTCAATCAGGTAGTTAAGGGAAGAACAACATTCCCTTTTTTAAAATGTTAATTCGATTTGGTCATGTTTATGTCTGGGTATTTTGCCTGCACATATGTATTTGCACCACATACATGCTTAATGGCCACAAAAGTCAGAATAGAGTGTCAGATCCCCTGGAAGTAGAGTTACAGATGAGTGTGAACCACCATGTGGGTGCTCTGCAAGATCAACAAGTGCTCTTACCGCTGAGCCCTGAACACTCCTGGTTTTGACGCCTGGCACACCACCTGCAAGGACAGCCACCCGGAGACTGAGGGACCCTGGATAACAGTGAAATGCCACAAAGAGACCATCTCTTTGCAGTCTGGGCATCTTGACTTCTAATCATGTGTATGTGTGTGTTTCTCTGCTGGGGATCGAACCTAGAGCATCTGTGTGCTTAGCAACTGCTCCACCACTGAGCTGCATGCATCTCCAGCCCTTCTTAAAGCTTTTTTAATTTTGAGTGGGTGGAGAGATGGAAGGATGGATAGCTCAATGGTTAAGAGCACTTACTACATTTGCAGAGGACTGGAGTTGGAGACCCAGCACCCATGTCCAGGAGCGCACTCCAACTCCCCCGATCCCAACTGATAAAATTTAAAAGATAAGTCTTGGGGTTGGAGAAGTGGCTCGGTGGTTAAGGGGTGCTCTATGCCCTTCCAAAGGTTCTAAGTTCAGTTCCTAGGACTCAGGTCTGGCAGCTTACATAAGTCTTAAAGAAACAACCAAAAAATTTTTTTTGAACTTTTTATTTTTAGGCAGGATCTCAATAAGTTGTCAGTAAGGCTTGACTTGTACTGATAATCCTGTCTCAGCCTCTCCAGTAGCTGATGACAGGCCCACAACATCATACCTGTAGTGTTTTCTTCTGCATGGACCTTGTGATCTGGCTCCTCCCCCCTAACGCATTCCTTCCTTCTCTGTATTTGGTGCTTCGGGTATATAAAGCAGCCAAGTTACTATATTTACAGTGGGTAGCACACAATAAAAGAGATAACCATGGGACATGGTAGCATAATGAACACAGATAAGAAAGTAAATTAAAAACCAAAGGTAGGGCTGGAGAGATGGCTCAGTGGTTAAGAGCACTGACTGCTCTTCCAGAGGTCCTGAGTTCAATTCCCAGCAACCACATAGTGGCTCACAACCATCTGTAATGGGGTCCGATGCCCTCTTCTGATGTGTCTGAAGGCAGCTACAGCGTACTCACATTAAATAAATAATTCTTTAAAAACAACAACCAAGTTAATGGGCAGGTGACATGGTACAGAATACAAATATGGAGGGAGGAGCTACTCAGTGGCGGGAGAGCGAGGCTGAAATGTAAAAGATGGGAAGGAACTAGCTTTTTGAAGAAAAATTATAAGTTTATGGTGCAGGTCCTGAGGTGGTCGGATCTTCATGGTAGACATAGTCATGGCTAGAGTAGACTGATCAGAGGGAGACTAAATTAGGAAGGAGACCCCAGTTTTGTACTGATAACCTTTTTAAAGACTTGTTTTTCACAGGTGTGAGTGGTTTGCCCATATGTGTGTGTGCACCACATGTGTTCCTGGTGCCCTCAGAGGTCAGAAGAGGGTATCAGATCGCCTGGAACTGGAGTTACAGATGGTTGTGAGCCACCACGTTGGGTCTGGGGACCAAACCTGGGTGCTCTGCAAGAGCAATCAGTGTTCTTAACAGCTGAGCCATCTCTCCAGCCCCACCCCTGAGCCACCCATGGCAGTTTGATAAAAAAAAAAAAATTGTAAATATTTTATGTATAAGTCATCATACACTCACTGTTTCCAACCAGTATCCCAAACACTTGGTGGCTGCAGGTCCTCAGGTGTTCATAATACAGATATTATTACTGTTGATAGTGCCGAAGCTGTTAGTTGCTGGGTATACAGCAGTGACATTCCTGCCCTGCTGGGGTAGATATGGTATTAATATAAAGAACAACTCTAAGCATGGTGGTATACACTTGTAGTCCTCAGCTCAGGGACCGGAGGCAGGGGTGAAGGGCCGAAGAGTGATGTGGTCCCAGTTGGTAGGAAGGACAAACAGGCTTTCCCATGAAGCAAAGTGTCTTTGACCCCACCCACAGCAGAGTGTACCTGCTGTTGAATCTGGGCGTTTCTGTTACCGACCAAGGAGAACTGGAGAGAGGAAGTGCAAGTCTGTTTGCCGAGGAGGCATCATGGGCGCCAATCTGAGTGTTCTCAACTTGACTATTGTAAAAAACAAAAAGGGATTCCTGGGCTGGGATGTTACTGTGCCTCAGCAGTTGAGGGTCTAAAGGAGCTAGCAGTATCCAAAGCTTTTCAATCTCTGAAGAAGATAATGTCTTCCGGTGTGTTGTCAGAGGGCCCTAAACAGAAGGTCAGGCTGGGCAGTGGTGGCACACGCCTTTAATCCCAGCACTTGGAAGGCAGAGACAGGCAAATTTCTGAGTTCAAGGCCAGCCTGGTCTACAGAGTGAGTTCCAGGACAGCCAGGGCTACACAGAGAAACCCTGTCTCTAAAAACAAAAACAAAAAAACCAAAAACCAAAAACAAAACAAAGAAGATCAGAAGCCCAGGACCACAGCACCCAAGACTCAGTGTCCTGTTACCCAACATGTCCTGTGGTTGTGTTAGCTTTCTGACTCTAATAAATTCCTGAGATAGATGAGTAGGAAGGGATTATTATTATTATTATTATTATTATTATTATTATTATTATTATTTGTTTTTTTGTTTTTCAAGACAGGGTTACTCTGTGTAGCTCTGGCTGTCCTGGAACTTACTCTGTAGACCAGGCTGGCCTTGAACTCAGAAATCCTCCTATCTCTGCCTCCTAAGTGCTGGGATTAAAGGCGTGCACCACCACTGCCCGGTGGAAGGGCTTATTCTTGCTCATGGTTTAGAGGTTTCAGTCTGCAGTTGCTTTGGCTTGTACCAAGCATGGAAGCAGTTCAGCCCTTAGCAGGAAGAAGAGAGGCGGGAGTCCTAAGATCCCTTGGCCATCCAGTCCCAGGGAGCTAACTTCCTTCTACTAGGCTTCCCCCTAGAGGTTCCACCACCTTCGAGTAGCAAAGGCTGGACCATACTTTGAATACATGGATCTTTAGGAGTCATCTCCTATGCAAACTATGGCAGTCCCCTTCCTCACATACAGTAGGGCTCTCAAAGGTATATAGGTCTGGCTTATGGCCATCCTGTCTGGTGCTCACAGCATCGACTAACACATTTGGATACTCAAGACATGATTCTGGAATAAATGAGTCCCAGGTCACCTGAATGTCAGACCTGTTTCAACACTCAGTACTAGAAATCTCCATCTGGTATCCACAGAGCATCAGGTTCCCTGTGCTCTCTTCTCTCCTGGGTCCTTTTCATGGTCGGGAGCAGCTGCTGTCTAACCACCTTACAGTCCTGTTTGGGAGTTCATACTGACCCAGCCTCACCACCACTGTTAGCTTCTGGTGCAGCTTCAGTCTCCAGACCTATCTTCTGGCCCCAGTCTTATATCTACTCTCCAGTCCACAGGGTTGAGTCATATCCTTCTGCTCAGCGTGTTCAGTGGCTTGGGGTTGCCTCACTTCCTGCTTCACCTGAGCCTGGGTGCAAAACTTACACCTTGCATGCAAATGTGATGTCCTCAGACCTGATACTTTCCCGTTACTTCTCATTGGAACATCCTGATGCTCACAGGCCAGAACTTTACCAACTGAGCTGTTTCTCCAGCCCCTTGACAATATTTTCTTTAAAACCCAGATTGGTTTTCCCTACAACGCAACAGTTTTTTTTTGTTTTTGTTTTTTTTTTTTTTTTAAATAATTGTGTGTGTGAGGTATTGCTGGGTTGCACGTACATGCAGATTATGCCTGGCTTTTATGTGGGTCAGGTTTGTCCTGTAAGCACTTATTAACACTGAGCCATCTCTCCAGCCCCATCGCTTACATATTTTTAATATAAATATTAGGTTGAACAGGAGAACAGATTGTGCAGCAGGCCCATGCATATGCTGGCTTCATGTGGACCTCAGATTCTTGCCCTGCTGTCCTTCCTTTCGTTGGCCTGACTGAGGCCCAAGTGCCAGATGTGCCATTCTTAGGCTTCACAATATAGAAATGTAGTCACGCATGGCCCTGCTGTCTGCACTCCCCTGCCTTGTTCTCCGAAAGTGAAATCTTCTCTGTCCTGGCAGTTTCCTGGATTTTCTGAAACAGCCTTTCTCTTTAGCTCTAGCAAGCAAGGATTCCTGTACTGTGTCCTGTGACATTTGAACCTGCCAGGAGAGACTGGGTTGGTGGTGTTAGTGGAGCCCAGGCTAAAGGCCAGTTAGTACTATTCAGGGAAAAGCCAGGTCTCCCACCAGTGCACAGCGCAGCTGGCAGCTTGTTACACAGGAGTCCGTCCTATGAAGCTGAGGAAGCTAAGTCCTTAGCATGTCCTGATCCAGTGTTGTGGCCTGGGATGTTCTGGGCAGGGTGTGATTTATATAGTTATGTTAAGCCCAAGGAAAGAGCAAACATCAGTTGTGCCTCAGTTGCTAGCATTTTAAACTAATGGCAAGGAGGTGATGGGTGGGGCTCAGTGATGGGTGGGGCTCAGTGATGGGTGGGGCTTGGTGATAGAGCTGCTGCGAGGCTTGGAAGTCCAGAAGTAGCAAAGGTGGTTGGCATTCAAGAAGCAGTTCTATACAGAGAGTGGGTTTGTGTATGAGCCACTAGAAACCCTACCTACTCTGCAGGTTCAGATGATTTGGTCGTGGTGGGAATTCATTTCTGAGTGCAGATCTGTCTGTCCAGATCTCCCCTTACTCTGTCTTCACTGTGTCTGCCTTTCTCAGGCTGTGTCATCTTAGTGTTACCTCCTAAATCCATCCCTTTGAGTCAACCTGTGCAGATCTCAGTCTCTTCTTTGGCCCTTTATAGTTTCACTGCCATGAATAAGTTCAGATTCTCAGGTTCAGGCTCTTCCCTTCCCTGAATGGTGGAGTGTACATTCCAGCTGGCTCCATCATATCCCAGATGAGCGACCTTGTACAGGCTTCTATCAGTTCTTGGTCATCTGAGTATTGGGGATGATGGTAATGGATGGTCATCACAAGGTTCCTGTCAGGACTTGGTAAGCTAATTCACCTAGAATGCTTAGATCAGGGCCAGGTTTACCAGTCAGTCTCTGACCGTCCCCATGATGACTGCATCATTGCACAGTGTACAGAATACACGGCCCTTGAGTCACACCTGCGCCTCAGTACACCTATGCTGTTCCTGGAGCCCCTCCCAGTCTGCAGCCACGTCCTTAATATTCCAAGCTTATTTCCCTGAAGTCTGGTCTATAACTCCCTATGTGTGGATGGAAGTTGGTGGATAGCTTTCATGAGTCTGTCATCTCTTTCTACCATGTGAATCCCAGGGATCAAACTCAGGTCATCAGGCTTGGCAGCAATTACCTTTACCCTTTCAACCATTTTTGAAGCATAATCACTCACTAGCCTGGGACTTGACTATTAGATTAGGCTAGCAGGCCATCAGTTCCCAAGAATCCACCCAGCTCTGCCTCCTGAGCCTTGGGAATTTTACGTGGGTGCTGGGTACCAAGCTCAGTCCTTATGTTTAGGTGGCAAATGCTATCCTGGCTGAGCCGTCTCCCAGACTTCCACTTTCTCCCTCAGTTGGAGTCATGCTTTGGATTTGTGTCAGCAAGGTTGGCCTGCTATGGTGCCATGCTACTAGAGCTCTGTAAGTAGTCTGTGTTTGGTTGGTCAGTGTTTGTTTTTGAGACAGGGTCTTGTGTAGCTCAGGCTGGCCCTGAACTTCTGATCTTCCACCTTCCAGATGCTGGGATTATTACAGTCTTCAATGTGCGTGCCACTGAGCCTGGATTTATTCAGTTCCGAGGATTGAATCCATGGCTTGGTGCATACTAGGCAATTACTCTATATCTTCAGCTGGAGAATCCCTTCTAAGGGATCAAGGCAGCTTTAACTGCAGGTGTCACTGGACAGCCTGAGTGTTTTGTGTCCAGCTTGAGCTATTGCTTTCAGATCCTTGCTACTTTTTCGTCAGTCGCTGCTGCCCTCCGGTGAGCAAACTGTGGAACTGTTGAATCAAGAAGCCCGCTGTGCATGGTAGCATAAAGCAAGCCTGGCCTTTTGTGCTAAAAGTTTTGAGTTTTTGAGACATCTCTCATTTGGCTTATGCTGGCCTAGAACTCGCTGTGTTTCCCCTGCCTCTGCATCCTGATATGGAACTTCAGGAGTGCACCACCACATACAACTTCTGGACTTCTTTTTGCTCCCTTGGCACCGTGTACTCTTATGACACTGCCCAAGAGTGTTACATGTTTGTTGTCTGGGCCGTTTTTACCTTTTCTTGGTGTATGTGTAAAACAGTAGTTTGTAGCTGGGCATCTGCATAGGCAGCTAAGGTCACATAGACCTTGTCTCAAAACAACAGCAACAAACCCAAAAATAAACAAACGGAAACCAGGTTGACAGATGACTCATTTTCTCTGTTCTCTACAGTGGGTGCATGCTACCAAGTCCACATCTGTTGCCAACTACTCACCCCACCCCACCCACCCACCCTTGCCCTTTTTAAATACAGAGTCTTTTTTATATCACCCAGGGTAGCCTGAAACTAACTATGTGGACTAGCCTGGCCTTGAATTGTAGAGGCCTCTTCTGCCTTTTAAAGTGCTGGGATTCTTAGCTTCTGCCACCACTCCCAGCTCTGTAGCCATGACTTTTTACATGGGCCCTGGATATCAAACATTCTCGTGTGCGCATGACAGGCATGTTACCAGCTGAGCCATCTCCCTAGCCTCTGAAGTTAAATTTCTGTAAAGTGAGATTTTAGCTCCTTCACAGTGAATCTGTTGGTTTTCGCTTTCTGGATTACTGCATGCATGTACTCCACCATGAGTTACACACTCGTCTTTATCCTGGGTGTTCAGGGCAGAAAATGAAAGGCTGAGTTCGGTGAGTTCAGACGATACATGCAGACTGAGAAAATTTGCTGGGTTAACATCAGCCACTATATTCACCTCAGGAATTTCTTTCCTTCCTTTCTACGTTTCTTTTTCTTTCTTTTTTAAAAAGAATTGTTTATTTTATGTCTGTGAGTACACTGTAGCTGACTTCAGACACACCAGAAGAGGGCATCAGATCCCATTACAGATGGTTGTGAGCCACCATGTGTGGTGAACTCAGGACTGGAAGAACAGTCAGTGCTCTTAACACCTGAGCCATCTCTCCAGCCCCAGCCTCAGGAATTTCTATGTATTTATTTTTTTGAGACAAGGTCTCACTGTATAGTCCTGGCTGGACTGGAACTCAGATATCTGCCTGCCTGTGCTGGGATTAAAGGCATGCACACCACAGCCTTTTACTTATTTGTTTTTAAATTCTGTTTTGTTTTTTGAAACAGTATGCTTCTATGTAATGCAGGCTGGCTTCACAGTCTTATATAGCTGAAGCTGTGAACCCTTGGTCTCCTGGCTTCAGCTTTTGAGTGCTGGGATTATGTGTATTGACTAGAAATGCTTTCTCTTAAGACACAGGGTTTTGGGGGGTGGACCCATAACCCCAGAGAAGAGTACTTGCTTAGCATTCACACGGACCTGAGTTTAACCCCCAGCCCTGCAAAAAGCAAAAGAAAGAAGAGAAAGGTTTTGCTTCTATTGCCCTCAAACTTCCTGGCTCAGCAGATCCTCCTGTATCAACTGTGTGTACATACTAAAAAAAGAGAGATTTATTTATTTATTTATTTATTTATTTATTTATTTATTTAATGTATATGCAGGTATACCTGCATGCCAGAAGAAGGCATCAGATCCTAGTATAGATGGTTGTGAGCCACCACGTGGTTGCTGAGAATTGAACCCAGGTCCTCTGGAAGAGCAGCCAGTGCTTTTAACCACTGAGCCATCTCTCTAGCCCCACATAGATACCTTTACTTAGAAATTTTTTAAAAAGATTTATTTATTTTGTATGCGTACACTGTAGCTGTCTTCAGACACACTAGAAGAGAGCATTGGATCCCATTACAGATGGTTGTGAGCCACCAAGTGGGTGCTGGGAATTGAACTCAGGACCTCAGGAAGAGAAGTCAGTGCTCTTAACTGCTGAGCCATCTTTCCAGCCCTTTTTTAGAAATTTTAAAAGAAGAATTGAATCTATCACAGTGGAATTCAGAAAGCTATTATGTATTGAGGACACTGTTCAGTAGTTTTGGAAGCCCCGAGGCCCCAGGCTCCACCTTCCCATTTCCTGATAACACTAGAAAGTTCATCTCAGTTTTAAAGCTTAGTTTGTGGATTTCTTTGTTGTTGGTGGTGTTTTTGAGGAAGGATCTCACTTTGTGGCACAGGCTGGTGTTGAACTCATGATCTTCCTACTGCTTACTGTGTGACAAGTTTATAGATACCTACCACCAGACCTAGCTAGTCATTTGGTTTGGGGTTTTGTTGTTGTTGGTTTGTTTTTCGAGACAGGGTTTCTCTGTGTAGCCCTGGCTGTCCTGGAACTCACTCTGTAGACCAGGCTGGCCTTGAACTCCGAAATCCACCTGTCTCTGCCTCCCGAGTGCTGGGATTAAAGGTGTGTGCCACCACTGCCCGGCTGGGGTTTTGTTTTAAGAAGGGGAATCATACAGCCCAGGCTCATCTGAGTGACCTTCCTGCCTCTGCTTCTTGAGGTGATACCAAAGTGCCATCATGCTTTGTTTCATGTGGTACAAGGGTCGGATAAAAGGGCTCTGTGTGTGTAGGCAAGCACTCTCCCAACTGAGATAGGTCCCTAGCCCTGATATGAGGTTTTAAATTCTTCTTGTTTTGGTTTGGTTTTGAGACAGGGTCTCTCTTTACTGTCCTGGCTATCCTGGAACTCATTAAGACCAGGCTAGCCTTGAATTTCCAGAAATCCACCTGCTTCTGCCTCCTAATTGCTGGGATTAAAGGTGTGTATCACCCAGTTTTTAAAGTTGTATACTATAATGCCTGGTTCATACCTCCCCCCTCCGCCCCCTCCCTTGGTGGCATTTATCCCAGATTGGCCTCAAACTCCTATGTAGCTGAGGATAATTCCTCAGCTTGAACTCCTGATTACTTATCTTCTAACTCTTGATTGCTGGGATTACACGACGATACCACCACAGCTGGTGGTATCTTCTAGGGCTTTCTGCATGCCAGGCAATCACTCAACAATTGTAGCATCGCCTGTAGTCCCAGCTCCTCATGCTGGGCCAGAGGATCCCTGGAGCTCAGATGTTTGAGACCAGAATGGGCTACATAGTGAGACTCTATAAAACAAGCAAACCAACCAGGTGCTGGAGAGATAGCGTGTTGCTCTTGCTAAGGGCCCAAGTCCAGTTCCAAAGGATCTGATGTCTTCTTCTGGCCTCTTGGTCCAGTAGACACAGACATGGGGTACAGATATTCATGCAGGCAAAACGCCCATATTAAGATGAAAATAATAAAATTTCAAAAAAAGAGGGACACAGCGATAGAAGACACCCAACATCATGAGAGCACAAACACATGTGGGGGGGGGGGGAGTGAGAATGTGTGTGTGTGTTAGTTCACAGTGTGTTCCCAATGGCTTCTTGGGCTTGGGTGGAGAACTCTTGCCTCCCTTCCCTACCCTGCTTCCCCTAGATTTTTTTCCTTCTTCATGCAGGGCACTGACGCCAGGGCCTCAAGCATGTTAAGCACACTACTGCTGAGCTGCATCCACAGACTGCTCTTTGTTCCCCCTCCCCACTTTTTCTTCAAGATGTATGTATTCCCTGAGTGTTTGCTGTGACTTATAGCCTCCTGCAGCTACTGATAGGGAGAGAGGGGTAGCAGCTAACACAGGTGCTCACTTGAGGGTGACTGAGCAGAGCCACCATCTGCGGGTAGACATGTTTGCCTTAGTATCCTTGGGTGGCTATGCTCAGATATCAAAAGGACAATTCAGAGGGCAGATGCTGGGAACCCTTCCAGTCCACAGCCCACAGCAGAGTTCTAGGCATCTTGTTTTCTTCCTAGTTGTGCCAGCCATTCAGTCTGTGGTTCTGAAGAGGACATGGAGGGACACATGATGCCTGCCCATGCGGGCTGGGGTTGAAATGGGAGATTGTGGCTTAAACATCAGGAACCCTGTTCATCTTCACAGCCCACTCAGGGATCCAGGTCAAGCTGCGTATGTCCCTCCTCAGCTCCAGCAGTGAACAGGACCCACAGCAGTCGTGAAGCAGATGCTGCCCAGGGGTGTCACTTGAGAACTCTTCTGGGGTTCCTGTTATTGAGCATCCAATAAATGTGAAGAAGAGTCCCAGAAACATGCACATTCCACAGGAAGGGACACTTTCTACAGAGTCCCATGTTGGGTATTTTAGTCAGCCGGTGCCAGTGTGGGAATGTGGGTTTCTTGAAAACTACACTCAGGGAAGGAGAGTGATGCTTTAGAAAGCGCCCATGGCCATGTGTTGGCCAGACATAAAATTATACTTTCTTATAAACAATGTAATATCCTTGTGGAAAGAGATGCGGGGACCTAGACACCCCACAGCAGTATTGGGAACAAAGCAGTATGAAATCTAAGCAAAGCAGCAAAGGATGGAGGGGCAGTCCGGGCTGCCTGACTCCAAGCCTGCTTCTCCCTAGCTGCCTCTCCCAATATGGTCCTCGGGTCTGCTTGGGTGGCAGAGCCTTTCCACTCCAGCCTCCCATGGCCCTTCTGTCTGTGCTTCCTTTCTCTTCAGGACAGAGCAGGCTCTTGGCCTTGACATTCTCAGTGTGTTTGGGAGACCAGCCAGCTCTGCACTGAAAAAGTATGCTGGCTTGGCTTGTAAGGGCACACTGCCTGGGTTCAAGTCCCGCCTTTATGGTTCACTGGCTGAATGGTCTTGGTGACCACTTTATTCATACCAGCCTCAGTTTCCTTTCCACCCAGATTGCCCTACAGACCTCTGAAGTGTTAAGTCCTTGCCTCACAGAGAGAAACGTCCCTGAACAGCCCCCACCGCTGCAGGGGCATAAGACAGTCAGTCAGCTGGCTTCTCAGAGGTGAGAAGTTTCTTCCCTTTAGAAGGCAGGTGCTTAGGTTCCAACTCCATGTAAAGAAACAATTCAGCAGGGGAGAGGGGACAGGGGGGATCTGGCCTATAGGATTTGTCCCCACAAAAAAACAAAACAACAACAAAACCATGGTGAATGGGGTAAGCCAGACAGAGAGACACCGATGTGGGCAGGGAAGATCAGCCGAGGCTACACAAGCCCCTGTTGAAATTAACACACACATTAAAACTTCTGATAAAAGCAGGCCATTGTGGTTTGAATGATGTTTTAGTTACTTTCCTATTGCTGTGACAAAGCATCATGGCCAAAGAACTGATAAAAGAAAGAACTTACTTTGGGGCTCATGTTCCAAAGTGATAGAGTCCTTGACCATGGCAAGCATTTAGGCATGTAGCTGTAGCTGTAGCTGAGAGCTTACACTCTAATCCACAAACAGGAAGTGAGGAGAGAGACACTGAGAATGTTCTAGCTTCTCGAAGCCCACCTCCAGTGACCTACAACAAGGTCAGACCTCTTAATCTTTCTCAAACAGTTGTACAAACCAAGTATCCAAATATAGGAGCCTATGGGGGCCATGCTCATTTGTGGTGATTTGAATAGGAATGACCTCCATGGGTTTGTATGTTTGAATGCTTGGTCCCCAGTTACTGGAACTGTTTGGGAAGGATTACGAGGTGTGGCCTTGATGGAGAAGGTGTGTCACTGGAAGTGGGCTTTGAGATTTCAAAAGCCCACACCAGGTCCTCCCCCAAACTCCCTGCTGCCTTTGGATCAGGATGTAAACCTCTCAGCTACTGTCCCAGTGCTATGCCCATCTACTTCCCACAATGGTGGTCATAGACCCTATATTACCCACTGGAACCATGAGCCCCAAATTAAATACTTTGTTTTGTAAGACTTGCCTTGGTCATGGTGTCTCTTCACAGCAATAGAACAGTGACTAAGACATCATTCAAGCCACCACAATGACCTGCTTTTATTTTTATTGTGTTTATTTCAACAGGGTATCCTATAACTTAGGCTGGTGTTGAACTTACTGTGTAGCTGAGGTGACCTTGAACTCCTGATCCCAACTACTGGGAATCAAACAGTTTAATGCATGTTATAGGCAAGCACTCTACCAACTGAACTGCATCTCCAGCCCCATAACCTATTTGTAAATACTGCTAGAGCCCTAGTTGGGAGTAGAATTAGCCTACTGTGACTTGAGGACAGATCTGCATCCACAGCCATTACCCAGGTCTCAGCTGACAGAACTGAAGCTTGTGTTAAAACACAGGTGACTGGCTGGGTGCTGATCACCCTGACTTTGCCTGTCTCCTTCCTGACAGCTACAAGAGATTCACCACCTGTTACAAACACTTCTACCAGTTGAACCCTGAGGTGATGCAGTGGATCTATGACAAGTTTGTGGCTCAGTTGCAGACATCCATCCGGGTAAGTGGCCCAGTGGCCAGAAGGCCCGTTTTCATTAGATTTTGCTCTACATTCAGGTCCTTAAAGCTGGCAGCCTGCGAGCTGTCTCTGTCTGCTCAGCTCCTAGAACTGCCACCCAGTGCAGTAGCTGTAGCACCAGGTAACCCTGTCCTCCAAACAGTGTGGACCTTAAATGTCCCCTGCTCTCGTTGTCCTGTATTGTGTGTTTATAAGGTGTCTGCAGCCAAGGCAGTGTGTGCTCAACCAGGGCAAGACAGGCATTACTCACTTTGCATCCCAGCTTCTGAAGAGACCTTTAATAACCTGAGGAATAAACTAGGAATAATATTAAACTAGTTTAATAAATGTTTGCTGTTTTAGATTTTATTCTTAGTTCTAAAAACCACACACTATAGAGAAATCGGACTATAGGAGGGTGATCAAAATTAGCATAAATTTTCTAAGTGCTGTTAGCAGTTTAGCCTGCTTCCACTGAGGGCATGCATGAGGTCTTTCTTCCTCTCTGCTCAGGAGGAAATCTCAGAAATCAAAGAGGAGGGGAACCTAGAAGCTGTCCTGAACTCCCTGGATAAGATCATAGAAGAAGGCAAAGTCCATGGAGAGCCAGCATGGTGAGAACAGGGAGAGGGTTCGTCAGCAGGGGCCCTCAGTGGCTGGGAGGAGACAGCTCTCACCCATATCTGAGTTCCTGGACTCCTAGCCTCTGAAAGAGGACTGTTTGAGGCCTTCCTGGGACCCCTGGGGCCTTAGGAGCAAGCAAAAGGGAAGCTGGGGAATGGGGACAAGTTAGATGACCAGACACATGGCTTTGGTTTTTTTGTTTGTTGTTTGTTTTGTTTTGAGACAGGGTTTCTCTGTGTAGCCCTGGCTGTCCTGGAACTCACTCTGTAGACCAGGCTGGCCTCGAACTCAGAAATCCACCTGCCTCTGCCTCCCAAGTGCTAGGATTAAAGGCCTGTGCCACCGCTGCCCGGCGGCTTTGTTTATTCAACAAATAATTAGGAAGTATGTACTCTCCGCTCAGTGTGGTTGAAGAGGCCAGAGATTCAATAATGAACAGGCTGCCCTCCACAGCTGCTGTTTGGACAACATGGCCATCTGGTGTGCCGTGTGCAGGAAAAAGAAGTGACCAGGGTGAGGAGTGGAGGGCAGGAGGCCATCACAACCAGAGTGGCTTGGGTTCCAGGAGCCTTCTGCTTCCTGCCTGTACCTGACAGCCCCAGGCTAGAGTTGCCATATACCTTTGTTTTTCTATAGTATTAGACATTGAACGTAGGGATTTGGGCATGCTAGGCAGGGTTCTACTGCTAAGCCACATCCTTAGCCCTCTTTGCACATTTTATGATGATCCTGGGTCTCACTTAGTTCCCTCTGCTGGGTCCTGTAGAGGTGGCTCAGTGGTCAAGAATATTGCCTGCTATTCTTACAAACCAGAACTTGATTCCTAGCACCCATTTGGCTATTTTTAACCATTCTTAACTCCAATTTAGGGAATCCAAAGGCCTCTTCTGGTTCCACCAGCACCAGGCACTCATGTGGTACACATACATACATGCAGGCAAAACACCATACATGTAAAATAAAAAATGTTATGTTATTTATTTATTTATTTGTTTGTTTGTTTGTTTTTTGAGATATGATTTTTCTGTGTGTCTTAGTCAGGGTTTCTATTCCTACACAAACATGACCAAGAAGCATGTTGGGGAGGAAAGGGTTTATTCAGCTTACACTTCCACATTGCTGTTCATCACCAAAGGAAGTCAGGATGGAAACTCAAACAGGTCAGGAAGCAGGAGCTGATGCAGAGGCCATTGAAGGATGTTACCAACTGGCTTGCTTCCCCTGGCTTGCTCTGCTTGATTTCTTATAGAACTCAAGTCTACCAGTCCAGGGATGACACCACCCACAATGGGCCCTCCCACCTTGATCACCAATTGAGAAAATGTCTTACAGCTGGATCTCATGGAGGCATTTCCTCACCTGAAGCTCCTTTCTCTTTGATAACTCCAGCTTGTGTCAAGCTGACACACAAAACCAGCCAGTACAATTTACCCCTTGTCAACTTGACACACAAACACATCACCATTAAGCCTCGACCCTTACTTTCTTATTCATACCCAAGATCTAAACAACTTTAAAAGTCCCACAGACTTTACATAATAAAAGTTCAATCCCTTTAAAATATCCACTATCTTTTAAAAGTCAAAGTCTTTTAAAAGTTCAAAGTCTCTTAACTGTGGACTCCACTAAAATACTTTCTTCCTTCAGGAGGGAAAAATATCAGGCCACAGTCACAATCAAAAGCAAAATCAAACTTCAACCATCCAACCGTTCAATGTCTGGGATCCACTCATGATCTAGGCTCCTCCAAAGGCTTGAGTCACTTCTCCAGCTCTGCCCTTTGTAGCTCACACCTTGTGTTCTAGACTCCAGCTGCCTCTACTCCACTGCTGCTGCTGTTCTTGGTGGTCATCTCATAGTACTGGCATCTCCAAAACACTGCTGTCTTCTGCTGTAACTAGGCTTCACCAATAGCCTCTCATAGGCTCTCTTCATGGTGTCAAGCCTCACCTCCTTTGCATGACCCCTTCAGTCCTGGGCCATCAGTTGCAACAGAGGCTGCACCTTCACCAATGGCCTTCCGTGGCCTCTCACAGTGCCGAGCCTCAGCTGCCCCTCATGACCCCTTCATGCCTTCAAAACCAGTACCACCTGGGTGACTCTTACACATTACCAAGTCCAACCACAGCACAAGGTACAACCTTGGCTATCTCTGGAACGCAGTCTTGTGCTCTCAGAAAACATTTCCCAGAAGATTTCTCTTCAATGATGCTTTTCTCTTTTTAATCACCGCTAATTTCTTAGCTTCAACCAACCAGCATCAGTAGTCCCAGTAATGCAAAGTTTTCGCTTTAGTAGTTCTGGTATCTTGTTAATCACAGCTGATTCTTCAGCCCCAGCTAACCAAAACCACAGAATCTTCACAATCAAAATAGCAACAGCCCTGATAAGAGTCTTTAATCTTCCCTCTGAAATTTCACAAGCCAGGCCTCCATCTTCTGCACTGTTCTCAACATTATCTTCCAAGCTCCTACACAACATCCCACAGAGCTCTTAACACTGAATGGATCTTCTAGCCCAAAGTTCCAAAGTCCTACCACAGTCCTCCCCAAAACATAGTTAGGTTGTCACAGGAATACCCTACTCCTGGTACCAATTTGTCTTAGTCAGGGTTTCTATTCCTGCACAAACATGACCAAGAAGCGAGTTGGGGATGAAAGGGTTTATTCAGCTTACACTTCCACATTGCTGTTCATCACCAAAGGAAGTCAGGACTGGAACTCAAGCAGGTCAGGAAGCAGGAGCTGATGCAGAGACCATGGAGGGATGTTTCTTACTGGCTTGCTTCCCCTGGCTTACTTGGCTTACTCTCTTAAAGAACCCAAGACTACCAGTCCAGGGATGGCACCACCCATAAGGAGCCCTTCCTTCTTGATCACTAATTGAGAAAATGCCTTACAGCTGGATCTCACGGAGGCATTTCCTCACCTGAAGCTCCCTTTTCTGTGATAACTCCAGCTTGTGTCAAGTTGACACACAAAACCAGCCAGTACACTGTGTATCCCTGGCTGTCTTGGAACTCATTCTGTAGACAAACCTGGCCTCCAACTCATGGAGATTCTCCTGCCTTTGTCTCTGTCTCCCAAGTCCTGGGACTAAAAGTGTTCACCACCACCTCCTGGCTAATAAAAATTATTTTTAAAGTTCCGTTACCTGGCCCTGAACTCACTAGGTCAGGTTGACTGTGACTTTTTTTTAAGACTGATCTCTTTTCCATATATGAATGTTTTCCCTACACTTGTGTCTGCACCACTTGCTGCTAAATCAGAAGAGGGCAGCAGAGTTGGCACTGGAGTTACCAACAGATATAAGCCTTCCTGTGGATGCTGAGAATCAACCAGTGCTCTTAATCTCTGAGCCATCTCTCCAGCCACAATCTATGAGGTATTTTATTGTTGTTTGTTTAGGCTTTTTAGACAGGGCATTATTATGTAACCCTGGCTAGCCTGGAACTTACTATGTAGACAAGAAATCATAAAGATTTGTCTGGCATCATAGTGTGCACCAGTAGGTCTGATGTGTGGGCTGTGAACCTTGACCCTTCTGCCATAGCCTCTCAGGTACTATGGAGTACTACTGCACCACAAGGCCCAGTCTGGAGATCTTTTTCATATGTATGTCTTTGCACACACCTTTAATCTCAGCACTCAGGAGGCAGAGGCAGGCAGAACTTTGTGAGTTTGAGGGCAGCCTGGCCTCCTACATAGTAAATTCCAGGACATCCAGGGCTACACAGAGAAACAAAAAAAACAACTAACCAAAAAAAAACCAAACAAACAAACAAAAAAACAGGATAATGGCATGACCCAGGCTGGACCCCTTAGGCCACAGTTTACAGGAAAATGGAGAAGGGAAGCTGAGGACCAGCAGGTGACCTGGGACTACAGTGCCTGTGGCCCTTCTCCCTGTGATGCTGTCAGCAGAGGGGCCACTATCCAAGTTGGTATCTCTCTGCAGGTAAAGTACCAAGTGGATGCTTGTTTGAGAGTCCCCTGGCTCACTCAGCCCAGAGAACCCCCAAGTGGCCAGAACAGCAGCTCCAAGCTCAGGATCCTCTCTGCTGAGGACACCTCTCAAATTTTAAAATGACATTTTTTAATTCTTGGGGGTGTGTATGCCACATAAAATATGTAGGGGTCAGAGGAGAGCTGGAGTTTTACAACTGTAAAGGGATTTATAGAACAGCAGTGCTTACTCGTTGGCTAGTCTTGTTCCCTAAAGCATCCATCCACACCTACTTGGAACTGGACTTATGGCTACTTTGTGGGTTCTTCTTTCTTCCACCCCTTTACTTCTTCCCTTTCAGCCTCTAACACTAGGTAGGAGAGAGGCTAGAGGGGCAAGGGGGCGATGCTACAGTTAGACGACTTCCTGCTGATTAGGGGCGTCGAGTTCCTTGGGGCAAGTTTGATCTTTGCTGGTAGGATATCTAATTTCTTTTTCATCTCTTTGCACATGACTACTTGACAAACCACAACCAACAACAACCAACAGTATCTAAGTACCACCTGGCCAACCAGCCATAGAAGCAACCCAACTCTTGGGGATCAAGCATTTATACATCCTGAAAAGTCCCCAGAATCCCAAATGTCACACACTCACAGAAACATTCAGGTTTAGCAGCTGGCAAGACCACACCCCTGCTATATAGCACGAGGCAATTCATAGTCACCTGCCGTGAAGCAGCCCCATATCCCACACCTGGGATTAAAGCAGAAACATTTTTATAATACTTCTGTGTTTATAAAGAAACCAAAATTCTCACTACACCTACTAGCTCTTACAGGGTCTCTTTCTGAGAGTTTGGTTATCTCTGAGGAGCTACCAATCTGGGAAAGGTCACTTTGCCTCCACCCCTGACCTCCCTAACTCATAGTCTGTTGGGGTAATGTACCAGCCTGGACACATGGTCATAAGGACAGAGGCAAGGTCCTGAGAGTTTTGGAATGCTGGGGATGAGTGGGTGTGTGGATGAGCAGGCTGTACGGGGAGACCTGGAGGGATGCCTTTAGGCACAGAGGCTGAGGGGCAGGGAGCCGGAGTTTCCACCAAGAGCAGGTTTGGGAGGTAAAGGGATCCCAGGAGAGTCCTAGCCTAGCACAAGACTTGAAGCAGGACCCTTGCTGATTGGTTTAGAGGTAGAAGCCTCCTGTATGCTTAGATGCCTCCCCCCTGTCCCCTGGGACCCATGTGCCCTGCCCCCCAGGCGACCCAGTGGAATCCCAGAGAAAGACCTGTGCAGTGTCATGGCACCCTACTTCCTGAAGCAACAGGATACCCTCTGCCGTCAAGTGCGGAAACAGGAAGCCAAGAACCAGGAACTGGCCAACGCTGTTCTGGCTGGGCGCAGGCAGGTGGAGGAGCTGCAGCAGCAGGTTCAGGCCCTCCAGCAAACATGGCAGGTAAGTGTTTGGTCCAGCTGATTTTCTCTTGTGTCAGCCCCCCTGGGTTGGTGGCTTCCTCTCTCCCATCTTAAGGGATGCCACTGGGAGTGGGCTGTGCAGCAGCAGTAGAGTCACTAAACACCTTTGTTGGGTTGTGTGAGGTTGGCTCCTCAGTCATGTGCACATGTTCCTGTGCAGCTGCTAAGTGAGTGTGGGCAGAAAGGACAAGAGCCTGGACCTCTGTTCAAGTGGCGCCCACCCTCCGTGCGATGGTGCAGGCACTGCCAGTGTCCATAAACGCATACATCAGAATGACTCCAGCAGTTAAGAGGTGTTCTCCAGGATATGGATTAATTCCTAACCTTCAGATGATGGCTCACAACTGTCATAACTCCAGTTCCTAGGGATCTGTCATCTTCTGGCCTCTGGCACATGGAAACAGGTGGCAGCAAGCATATGTCCCTTGGAGAAAAGCTGACATCTGAAGTTGGTCCCAAGGGACTTTTAAGGCAGTGGAGCTAGGTGGAGCAGGTGGCAGGTGGGACTGTGTTGGTGAGATGGCGTCTTTTAGTGTCTCCAGTTGCAGTTTCAAGAGTCTCAGAAGGGCCTGAGTGACAGCATTACTACCAGGTCCTCTTCATCTGTCATAAACCCCCAGTCTGTGTCTAATACAATGCACAGTAGACAGTTATTTTCTAAAGCATAGATCATCTTGCTTCTGAGGATCATGGTTTCCAGGTTCCTTCTGGCTATCTCTTCCTGTGTCCAGTGAGCTACAGCCTGCCCTAGTCTCAGAGAGGTAGCAGCAGGTGGAAGGCCTGTCTCCATCTCCTCCAGTCTCCCAGTGCTAGTTCTTAGGCACTTGTTGCTACCTTGCCCTCCATCCTCATGAGGCTCCTTAGCACTCTCATTTCCCTGGATAATAAATTGTCCTAACCATGGTCCCAGAACCTGTCATCTGCTCCTGTAGCCAGAGCTCAGCTCTCATCCTGGCCTTGTCTGAGGCGCAGCAGCTGGATTGGGTGTTCTGTGCAGGAGCCTCAGAGCCTCTTTTCACTGTCTCAGTTCTCAGTGAGTGAGTGAGCGCTTACCCAGCATGCCTGGGCCCGGGGTTGGAATTTGAGCACTAGGGGTCTGAGTTTCTCCAGTGAGGACAATGGATCTGGAGCCACTTTCGGGAGTCATTGTTGAATGTGGAGAGGCCCAGGAGAGGTGGCTAGGGCATCCAGACTGCCATAAATACCTACGGATGGTTGGGACATGAGCCACAGAACATCCACAGTGTTCTAGGGTACCTGGGTTGGAGTGGGGCCTGGCATATGTGGTGTGCTTGTCTCACCCTGCACTGCTGTTCTCTTCCTTTGGTTCCAGGCTCTGCACAGAGAGCAGAGGGAGCTGCTGTCAGTGCTGAAGGCACCCGAGTGAGGAGCCACTGGCCCAGAGCAGAGTGCAGTCGTGGCCCTGTAGAGCACTGTGGAACCAGTTTCCAGGAGGTAATGGAGTCCACCTCCACTGCTTAGGCTCTGGTGGGGTCACACTACCTTCAGATTCCTGAGGCCATCTTCTGCCTGCAAGACTCGGACTCCTACCCTAGGCATCAGACACCAGGCTTTGTCTTGGTGGAGTTGCAGCCAACACTGCCCTATGCCCTCCTGATTCCCCAACCCTCCCTGGACTGGATTTGGGTAGTGTTTCAGTCTTCACTGATTGCTGCCTTGCTGGCCAGCCCAAGGGCCCTTGCCATGTTCTCCCCACATCCGTAAATAAACTCCCTTTCCACACTATAATCTGTGAGGATGCTTCCTTGCCAGGCGTCTGGGGTCAAGACCACTTCTGGGCTCCTGAACTCTGTCTGAGGGCTCTGGAAGCCTGCAGCCAAGAGTGGGTTGTTCTGATATCACCCCGTGCAGAGGACAGCAGGACCCAGGGCTCCCTGAGGTCAGGGTGAGATGTCACTGGAGCCGATCCTGCCTGTGCTGCTCTCTGGAGCACAGGAAAGTGATGAGGCCTGCAGGGTAGCTGAGTCTGAGGACTTTACCTTGTCTCTCCCACCCCACTCTTCCTCCCCAAGCCCACCAGTGGGGGGGGGGGAGTCCTTCCTAGGGTGGGACAGACATTCCTCTCTCCTGCCTGAGAGCTTCACCTTAACCAGGGGCTGCTTGGTTAGATCTGTCTGTGAGATCCTAAGGACAGAAAAGACACCATAGTGGTTTCTCCTCTGCCTGTCTCCATAAAGAGCCAGGGCCCTTCTCCTAGCTGCTCTTCAGAAAGTTCCAGGGTTTATATCTCTGGGTGCTCTGCTTCCTGCCTACCTGCCCTGTGTCATTTGAATTCAGGTTGGTGGGTGAGTTACCAAAGACAGTTCGGGGTAGGCCTAGTGGAACATGTCACTAATGCCAGCACTCTGGAGGTCAAGGAAGGCAGATCTCTTGAGTTTGAACCTACCATGGTCTGTATCATGAGACCATCTCCAAAAAAAGTCAGGTCACAATACCAGGTCACCTTCTGACCTCCCACCCCAACTCAGGATAGGCGATATGGTAGCTCTCAGATGGGAGACAGGGTTGGCTAAGGTGCTCTGTCCCTGTGGAGACAGGCCTTTCTATTACATGGCAGGGGAGATAGGTATTTATAATCTCCTTGTTGCAATTTAGTAATTTGCAGCTTAAGGACCTGATTTGACCTTTCAATAATAGCCTGACCCTGGGGATTATAAGGAATTCCAGTATATGCCCTATATTAAACTTTTGACAGAAATCAGAAACAATTTTTGATGGATAAGCAGGGCCATTATCTGTCATGATATGTTTAGAGAGGCCCATATAAGCAAAAGCACCAAGGAGATGTTGAACCACATCCTTAAGGCAGAGGCAAATAACAAACCAGAGACTATGTCTACAGACACATGAACAAAAGACAATTTTCCAAAGGAAGGAACATGGTTACATTCATCTGCCACAATATGTTAGGCCTAAGACCTCCAGGATTTACTCCCAGTTGTGCCATAGGGACAGTAGTTGGCGTGCAGGGCAGGACTTAACAATCTGCCTAGCAGCCTCTCTAGTCAGAGAGATCTGCTGCATTAGCATTCTAATGATGTAAAGCATGAGAGAGCTGAGCCTCCTTTACAGTATCTAGTAAGGTCAAATGAGTCAAATAATCCCCATAAGAATTTCCAAAGGTCAAAGGGCTATCTAAAGAGGTATGAGCCTGCAGGTGCCTGACGCTGCAGCAACAAAGTTTGCAACCACTGTAACAACTCAGAGAAGTTTTACCAAAATTAATAACAGCCATCTCAATTACAGGAAAAAAAAATCTAAAAACATTGAGAATCTGTCTCTGTGTGTGTGTGTGTGTGTGTGTGTGTGTGTGTGTATTTTAATTACATGTTACATTCTTGAGGAAAAAATTCTAAAGCTTTAAGAATAGCAAATAACTCCATTTCTTGAGCAGAGGCTTTAATATAAAAACCTTAGTAATCTCTTCAGATGCCAATACAGCCCTACCTGTGGAAGAACCAGCAGTAAATATAGTAACAACATTAACTAATGGAACACTTTTGGGTTGAAAGGGATTCTTAGGCAAATGATACAAAATTTGACCCGTAAAATGCAAAAATGAAAGAGCAAAGGAATTGGGGAAATCAACCAATCTGCCTGCTCTGCAGTATAAGGTAATAGTATAGTAGCAAAGTCCTTTCCTAAAATTTCTTTAATTCTTTTTCTGCCTTTGACAATTAACTTAGTTATCAAATCATAATAAGCAACCAAAATTTTTGTATTAGTAGATGGCATATGTACCCATTCCAAGGGTCCATGATCTTGCCAAGTAACTCCAGTAGGTGATAAGTGTGTATTTTTTTTATTTATTTTTTTTAAAGAATTATTTATTTATTTTATGTATGTGGGTACACTGTTGCTGTCTTCAGATACACCAGAAGAGGGCATCGCATCCCATTACAGATGGTTGTGAGCCACCATGTGGTTGCTGGGTATTGAACTCAGGACCTCTGGAAGAGCAGTTGGTGCTCTTAACCACCGAGCCATCTCTCCAGCCCGATAAGTGTGTCTTTAACAAATCAATCGACAAGGGAGCTGATCATCAAACCTCATCCTCAATTGTTGAGACAAAGCTTTTTTTTTTTACCAAGTTTAGTGCTTGCTTGGTCTCAGTAGTTAGGTGTCTAGGAGATGATGGGGCACTATCTCCTTTAAGGATATTAAACAGAGGCTTCAGTTTTTCTGTGGTCAACTTCAAATAAGACCTCACCCAATTTATTTCACCAACTAATTTTTGAAAATCATTTAAGGTGTTTAAATGAGAAGTATCTAGAACAATCTTTTCACGAGAAATCTGAGAAGTCTGTATTTTTTGCCCTAAATAATTGAAAGGAGGGTCTTTCTGTATTTTGTCAGGAGCTATTTTCAGTCCATAATATTCAGTTCTTTAATCAATCTAGAAAGAGCTGTCTCAAGTATCTGCAAATCTGGATCAGCCAAAAGTATAACATCACTTCTGGAAACCCTCTCCTAATTGGCTGTAATGCCATGGCCACAAGTTTTTGACACATAGTGGGACGATTCTTCATTCCCTGGGGCAACACCTTCCAAGATATCTTTTGTAAGGTTTTTGTAAGTTTGCTGAAGGCAAACTGAAAGCAAAACACTTCCTATCATCAGGATGAAGAGGAATAAAAAAAAAAAATCTGTAAATCAATACCAAAAAGGGACTATTCCGAAGGAATAGCACTGGGGGTAGAAGGCCAGGCTGCAACGCCCCATGGCCTCCATAGTTTCATTAGCCTTTCTTAAGTCTCGTAACAACCTCCATTTTCCTGATTTCTTTTTATTTACAAAAACCACAGACTAGTTGATTCCTTTCTATGTCTCTGCTGTTGTTCCACTAAGTCATAGGCGGACTGGGTCTTTTCTCCGTAAAGGGGCCACTGATCAACCAGACCGGCCGATCAGAAAGCCAAGAGAATTTATCAGCGGTAACATCAGTGACCCCTAAAACAGTAGAAGAATACCCCAAGCCATGTCTACTCTGTTTGTCTGGGCAGTACTGGCTGAACTTGTCCCTGCAAATTTTTTCCTAGACCCTTTCCAGGTTCAAAACCCACTTTTTGCATTTGCAACAGCACTGGATCCTTAGAAGAGATCAAAAAGGTACCCCGCTGATCCAGTACATCTCTTCTCCAGAGCGTAAAGGGCAATGAAGGAATGATAAAAGCCTGGAAGGTTCCTGGCATGTTCATCATCCTTCCAATGAAGGATCTCTGAACTACGAAGCACATCAGAGGCCATGCCTACTCCAGCTAAATTGGATGCAGTTATCGGAGTTGGCCAGGCAGTGGGCCAATCCTTTCCTGAAATACATGAAACATCAGCTCCTGTGTCTAGCAATCTCTTTATAGGTTGCTCCCTGTACCAATAAAGTTTTAAGTGGTCTTGTCAGTAATTTCTTGTACCCAGACTACCATATTACTAGACCCAAAGGCAGCATCTCCTCTTTCTAGGGCAGGAATAGAATTTTCTTTATTAATCAATGGGAGGAGAAGCAACTGAGCAATTTTTGTCCTGAATAAATTTGTAAGGTACAATGAGGGGGAGCTATGATAACCTGAATTTCACCAGTATAGTCAGCATCAATAACCCAGAATCACATGAATACCCTGAAGAGATGTGGACCCAAAACAAGACCCACAGAGTCAGATGACAAGGGTCCAAAGACTCCCCTATGTATTAATGTAGGCGGGGAGTCCTCAGTTAATATGTAAATGAAGGTGGCACTGAGGTACAATCCTGCACTCCATGGGGTGGCATGGAACAAGGTGTCAGTTGTTCACCCGTCTGGCTAAATGGATTGTTGAGGCAGGAGTCCCTATTGTTTGGGGCCCTGCTGAGGGGCTGTGAGAGGCTGCCCATCTCTATGAAAAGGTGACCTGCAGTCCCATTGCCAATGAAATCCTTTTTGTCAAGGAGGACAAAGGGCAGCAGGAACAGTTCCTGAAGGCACTGGAACCAGCTTTGCAGGAGCAGGAAACTGAGTTCGAGGCCAGCCCCGTCTACAGAGTGAGTTCCAGGACAGCCAGGGCTATACAGAGAAACCCTATCTTGAAAAACAAAAACAAAAACAAAACCAGGAGCTGGTATAGCCAGTTGTGCATCCAAAGCGGCCCATTTGCCCAGGCCTGTAGAGAGAGGGGAGCCTTTATCCCCTCAGACTGGAGAAGTCCTCTAATTTCGTTCTTGTATCTAACTTTTCACAACAGAAATTGGTCTCCTGAAAGGCAGAATCTTACCAATGTTTGCCAGTTAGAGGAAGGCATAGGGGTACCTGCTAAATTTTCCACAAGAGGAAAACTTAAGAAGCAGTAGGCCCGTATTTAGACACTCCCTCCTTTGATTCCATAATCAACTTGTAAGGTGTGGGCTCCCATTTGGGCTCTCCACTCTCAAATAGGATAGGAAAGCACTGAAAAAGAGGATCCCCCGTTTCCTAGATTTTCTGGCGGCAGCAGCCAATCGGGACTTAGGAAGTCCGTGCCAAGCATTAGAGGGGGACCAATCAGGATATATGATATTTAGATGCTTCTTCCTCTAAATCAAGGGCATTGCCTGGATCAGAAGAGTCAGGGGAAATATCCACTAATTCCATCATGTAATTTTTTGCAGGAGAGGGATGAGGCTGATGTTTCTTAGGTTTAGAAATGAAAGGTGTACACTCTCCTGCCACACTTCAGCAGAGGCACCAGAAGGTGAGGTTGGTAAATCAGTGACTTCTGCATGATTAAAAGCCCGTTTAACCACAAACCAGTAGCTAACCACATTTCCTGGGGCCGCGTCCTCCTTATCTAGATGTTCAAGAATCCATTGTTTAATGTCTTTCCCAACTTCCAGGCTTCCTCATCTAATCTACCTTTCTCGGGAAGCCAAAGACTAGTCTTTGACAAACTGAATGAATTCATTCAAATGTTGCTCAAAATGAATACCCCTTTTAAATAATAATCTCTTTAATATCTTTTTATACATCGCTCTCTCAGAAGATTGACTTTGGCTCATTATGAGTCAGGGAAAAAGGAAACACTACCCACTCCTTTCCAGCCTTAATCTTTGACGGGGTGGGGGGGTGGGGGGGTGGGAGGAGTCTGGTGGAACTCCCCTAGTGGGCTCCTTACCAGGTCGAATCACGCCTTCTATTTACCCTAAAGGTCCAAGAGCCCCAGGTTGGGCCCCACCTATGCAGGGGTCCAGCCTCAACAAGAGTTGGGGGTCATCAAGGACTAGGGATATCTGTTTGGCGAATAAGAAAACACACAATCGAGATACAATACTGATAGGCTGGTTTTTGGCATGGGAGCCCTTGAACTTGGGAGTCGGGGTGCTCACTCAGCCCCAGTCTTTTTCATAGGGGGGTAGGTAAATACTTCTCTATTTTCCTGAGCCAACATTTTCTTGTGACACAGAGTAATACACATTTAGAACAACAACAAAAAACAACAACAACAACAAAAAAAACCAGTCTCAGACATAAGAGTTTTACAGCAAGCACAATTTTTTTTTAATATCTTCCGACCACCAGTCTCTGGTGAGGTTGGGGGCAGCAGTTTTACAATTACAAAGTCAGTATCTTTCAGACTTATGTGAGACAATATGGTTTCATAAAAGGGCAAACATGAGGTCATACTGTTGACCCTGCAGTCTTTATAATTTTTGTACCCCATCTGTCTGTCTACAAAAATATGCTCACCCAACCTGTACGGAGGATTCCTAGGAGACTGCCACTGTCCCTGAACCCAAGGAACCCATTGCTAACTTCCTGGGAAATATCTGTATATTATTCTATCCTCAATTTTATGATAAAAATATCCTATTTTTATTACACAGAACTGAGACTAAGACTAGGGGGACAGCTGCAGATTTACTCATCTCTGTCCGCGGCTCTAGGTTACTTTCATTTCCACCTACAGCACATGACTGTAACATACATTCCTCTTGAATTCATGAACAGCCTTTACTTTAATATTATTGGTAACATCTAATTTCTGGATATCAAGTGGGCTTCTACTAGGTCTTGCCAGGTCACCAAATACTGGTTTAATCAAGGAAAGAAGAAAGACAAGGAACAGTAAATAGATAAAAAGAATGATAATTACTAAGAACGATTGCAGAAATGACATCATGAGGTACTTGTACCGAAGAAGCAGGCCTTGGGGCCTCTCAGGACTCATACTGGGGCCCACAAGAGGCCATTGCCTCATGCTCTGAAACACAGTACCCCCGGCAGGTTTTTCTTCCTTGTCATCAGGGGTCCCAGGCATCTCGAGCTTAATGTGGGGTGTCTCCAACACAGGCAGGGCTAGAACTTTGAGGTAGAAGCTGATATTGAAGCCATGGAGGGGTGCTGCTTACTGGCTTGCTCAGCCTGCTGTCTTGTAGAACCCATGACCAAGGCCCAGGGATGGCAGCACCCACAATGGGTTGGGTTCTCCCCCATCAACCACTAAATAAGAAATGCCCTACAACCGGATCTTAGGGAGGCATTTTCTCAATTGAGGCTTTCTCCTTTCAAGTTGACATAAAACTAACCAGGACACTTCCCCACCCTTCCTTCCACTGGATGAGCAGAGCTGCCCTGCACTGGGCAAATGAGGACATTACTGACCTATCCTCCCCTGGGGTTTGGCTCCTGCTCTCATGGCAGACACTGAAAATCACAGGCTATGAGATTTTGTTTGTCCAGTTTGTCCCAAAAAATTTTAGATCTCTGCACTATTTTTAGGGTATGCTCTAGGGTGCTCTTGTCTCTAGGGCCAGTCAGTGCTCCAGCTGAGGCTGAGAGAGATAGCACACAGTAGGGGTGGTGGAGTAGCCCCTCAGGGAAGAGGTCTGGGGCCATGTCAGAGCCTGGCAGTCTCTAATTGTGGCCTACCCTCCACTCCCAGGGCCATGCCCAGGCAGCTGCAATCACCAACCACAGCATCCTTTGGGTTTGACCTACTGAGCACATGACCCCCAATTAGTCCTGGCAGCACCCCCTGCCCCTCCTGCTTACATCAGGGGCTCAGGCAGTGGATATAAATGGTACTGGAGGCTGAAGGGTACAGAACAGACAAGTCCCACACAGCAACTGGGTGCAGACCTAGCAGACACCATGAGGACCCTCTCTCTGCTCACTCTGCTGGCCCTGGCTGCATTCTGTCTCTCCGACCTAGCAGGTATGTATCCTCCTGGTTCATTTCTTTGGGTAACTACCCTCCTGAAGGTCTCAGGTTATGCTATGGGATGGCAGAGGGGAAGGGACAAAACACCAGGGAAACAGCAGGCAGAGAACAGAACTAATTGTGCACTGTTTTTTTTTTTACAGATGCAAAGCCCAGCGGCTCTGAGTCTGACAAAGGTACTGGCAGGGAGCCTGGCAGAGCCTCAGCCTTGCCCCTCACCCTGTCCCCTAAGCCCCAGATCCCCCTCTGCTTGGTGTCCCCACTTTTCCTCCCAAACCCAGAATTGCCTGATCCTGTGCCTCTCCTCCACAGCCTTCATGTCCAAGCAGGAGGGCAGTAAGGTAGTGAATAGACTCCGGCGTTACCTGGACCATGGGCTTGGGTAAGTGGGAAGGAGGGACTTGGGCCAGGGTCTTTGCCTTCCATATTGGAAGGGAGGAGTTGTGCTGGGGTAGTCTCTATGAACTGATGAGGGCTGTACAGTACAGGTCAATCCCATGCCCAGGATCCTGGAGCCTCTTGTACAGTGGGAAGAGGGTGTGTGTACCCCATGTTGGTTAATGCCACTGTGTGTTTGTTGATGCTACTGTATGCTTCTCAGAGCTCCAGCCCCCTACCCAGATCCCCTGGAGCCCCAAAGGGAGGTGTGTGAGCTTGACCCCAATTGTGATGAGCTAGCGGACCACATTGGCTTCCAGGACGCCTACAAGCGCATCTACGGCACCACTGCTTAGGACATGTGTTGCCCCAGAGCCAAATGACAGCCTCAGCTTTGGCTACTCTCTGGGACTCTCCCTGTTCCCTCTCTCTGCCCTGCAAGTATGGATGGCAAAGATGCTCCAAAATAAAGTCCAGATGAGGAACCACTGGGCTCGAGTCTGTCCATCGTATCGTGGTGATGGTAGGGGTTGGGGAAGGCTTAACACTCCATCCCAGAGAGCTACGGTCCAGTTCATTTGCTTCTTTATTATACTGCTTTTTGATGGATAGCACCAGAGGTGGCTTCCTAAAGTCCCGCAGCCCGCCTCCCCACAGCAATCCAATCCCCACCACAACCATTATTTCACTGGGGACACATCCAAACATACAGATCAGCAAAGGCCTGGTCACAGTGGTGAGCAGGACAGGCAGCTCGTGTGTGGACACAGAGTTGCTGACATGTGGCACAGTCTGGCCCTGGGGCAGGGTGGGTACGTACCCCCCTCCCCCATGGAACAAGCTCTCAGGGTGACCTGAGATGAACAGGTTCCGGGCAGCAGGGTGGAGGCCCCCTGAGAGGCTCACATCTCCCTCTCTGCTCCTGCCTGGTACCTGTGTCCACTCGCAGGCCTTCACCACCTGCCTCTTGGGTCGTCCCTCTTTCCACTCCTCCCCAGAGGCCCTCTTCTCTTCAGCCACCCCTTTCTGGATCAGAATAGCTGCCACCTTCTCAGGCCCATGTCAAGGCTCCTCCACAGCAATGGGGCCTGGCCTCCATGCCAACGGGCCTCACTGTTGTTTAGCTTGGAGTCCCTCTTGGAGTGGGCTACCCTGCAGCAGGGGGCAGGTTCCAGGGATCCGCAGCAAGGAGGCCGTGAACATGGCAATGATGAGCAGGTTCCCAATCACTGCCAGGCTCAAGGTGGCCACAGTGGCCTCCAGGCCCAGAGTGGGTTCCTGCATGGCCAGCCAGGCTCTGCGGGATCCCATATCAGCCAGCACTGCTTCCAGCTGGAAGTGGGTGCCCAGCACTGCACAGATATGGAACAGCTGGTGACTGTGGCCTGAGGGCAGAGAGACTGGTTAGGTAAAGTCTCATCCCACCTTTGAACAGAGTCACTTGTGATCCAGGGCAGTTAGTCACCTGTCCCTTGGGCCTGAGAAGGAGAAAACCTGATCCCTTCTAGAGGTTCAGGAAGAGTAACTGGACTGAGCTGCATAAAACCCTAATTTCTGTTATTGCTGAGCCTGGGGAGGGGCTGGGACTTGGGGGCTTGGCTTTATCATTCACGCTCTGGCTAGCTCACTCTGCATGGCAGCAGTCTCTCTTCTGTCCCAGGCCAGTGCTCACCAATATAGTCAAAGCGCCCAGGTGCCAGGCGCTCCGGTAGACGGGCTGCAAAAAGGAAGCCGGTGAGCAGAGCGCAGAGGAGGTGGTAGCCATGGCTGGCGCTCAGTGTGTCCCACCCACAGCTGTGGGCCCTGCCCCAACACAGCCGTAGCTGGGAAAAGAAGAGAGTTGCTGGGGAGTGCCTTTGGGAGAAGAAACAAGGGGGGACATCTAGGATCTGGTGGGGGAAGGGATGCTGAAGGAACAGGCACCAGGGGCCTGCGCCTGGAGGTCAGGCAGAGAACTGAGGTTAGGGACTGAGGGGTACCGTGAGGTCAAGGTGGTAGGCAGTGCAGGGTCTGAGGAGAGTCCGGGTGCCCTTACCCTGTAGAACAGTGGGAGGTTGTCAAACAAGAAGGGGTAGGCGAAGGCGGCTGTGCGGAGAGCCTTGCTGAACCCGGGGCTTTCTAACTCTGGAAACCTGAGAGGCAAGAAAAACAGGTCGGTCTCCACTCCTGGGTGAGTAGAGGTCAAGAAGAGGCTATCTGAGGCCAAAAGGGGTGAAGGACCACACTCAGAAGGCAGCTGTGTTGAGGCATGCCTGTGACCCCAGCTTTGGGAGGTAGAGGCAGGAAGATCAGGTTCAAGACCCTGTCTCAGCCAGATGGTGGTGTATGTGTGTGTGTGTCTGTTAGTCTCTCCTTTAGTCTTAGCACTTGGGAGGCTGAGGCAGGCAGCGGAACTCTGAGCTTGAGGCCAGCCTGATCTACAGAGTTCCAGGGGCTACACAGAGAAACTCAAAAAAAAAAAAAAAAAAAAAGCGAGGAAAAAAGAAAAGGAAGGGATAGGGACTGGTAGGATAGCTAATCAGGTATGGCACCCACACAGTAAGTCAATAAATACATGTTTACATGTAATAAAAATAAAAATATAAGAGAAGGCCCCCAGGACTCAGGATCCCTGCGCCATGTAAATGTCACATCTGTGAAGTGTCCATAAAGACATAGCATAGCATAAGTTGGCCAGAAAGGAGAGCATACTGACCAACAGTAAGGCCTCGGACTGGATAGGATACCGGGCTGGCTCAATAACAGTGGGGTGAGCCCTGCCTACCCTTTCCGACACTGGGGGTGCCCAGAACCCACCGCGAGTAGCAGGAGAGGCCCGTGCACAGGAAGGAGTTGAGCGCAGCAGCGGGCACGAAGAACTGGTGTAGGCGGCTGTGCAGCCAGGAGGCCGGCATGGAGTAGGCGGCATAGGGGAAGGCGCAGCCTGTGGCAAAGTGCAAGCTGAGGCGCGAGGTGCAAGCTGAGGCTTGCGGGCTCACCCTCTGCACCCCACCCCCACCCCACTGCCCTCAGCTCACCCAGGCTGTAGAGGCTGAGCGCCCCGTAGTCCAGGAAGTAGCAGATGTGACGAGCACGGGGCGACATGGAGCTAAAGGTGTGCGCGCAGCAGGATGCGAAGGGATAGAGGCAGGCAGGCAGTAGGAAGACCAGCAACGGTAGGTGGTACGGCTCCGCGCGGAAGCCTGGGTTGCCCAACGCCAGGAGGCGCCACAGGAAGTACCTGCGCCAGGCACCTGCTCAGGCGCTGGGGCCGCAGTGCACCTGCCCACCGGGCACCCGTCTGAACCTAAGGCCGTGCCTTCGCTCACCAGGTGGGCAGGAAGTGAGTCCAGATGTTGACCGTCTCATTAGTCATCTGGAAGGAGCTGAGGACACAGTCTAAGGCAGAGCTTGTGGGGCATCGGTAGCCAGACATGATGCCTTCCTCCCAAAACACCTGGGGGTGGCAGAGGAGTCATGATATGCAGGCCTTTCCCCTCCATGAAAAGTGTCTGGTAGCAGGGCATAGTGGTACACTCCTTTAATCCCAGCATTTGGGAGGCAGAGTCAGGTGGGTCTCTGTGAGTTCGAGACCAACCTGGTCAACAGAGCGAGTTCCAGGACAGCCAGAGCTACACAGAGAAACCCTGTCTCGAGAAACAAAAAAAACAAAAGAAGTGTCTGGAAACACGATAGAAGATGCACTAGGGATCACAGTGGTCCGAAGCCAAGCACAACCCAACAACCCAACTTCTTTCTTACCAGCTTTTCAAACCCACAGGGCAAACAACAGAACCAGAATACTGGGGTCAGATAGGATTGGGGAATACACACACACACACACACACACACACACACACACGGTGCACATACACTTCCTGCAGAAGGGGATTCTGGGTGGAAGGACGTTTAGGAATGTGGGTAGAGGTCACAGGTTCTATACTGAAATGGAAAGATAAGAAAGTTAGCTTGCAGGAGAAACTTCCCTAATAGCCAATATGAGAAAAATCTCTGCCCCAGTGAGTCCTCTGGGGAGGGGCAAGGTTGATGGGTTGGGGGCCCCTCACCCGGGGGACCTGATGGACTCGAAGGAGTTGAGGCAGCTTGAGACTCAGCATGGTGGCCCGGTACCTCCACGTTGACCTGGAGACAGAAGGTCAGGGATTGGCACCCATCCAGTTTCCTATGACCAGATTCAGACTAGGGTCAGCCACACCGATGGCCCCTTTCCGCTCCTGGCCCTAGCCTGGGGCATCCAGTCCTGCTTCAGAGGTCCTCAGTCTCTTTGGGCGTGCAGTGAAGGGCTCCGTAGCAGCGAGGCTGCCTCCAGTCAGTAACCCCATTTGCGCCTCGGCCAGAATCCTGACTCCAGGAGGCCCCACGCAGAGAACCGAGACCTCCACACACAAAATTGGTGCCCTCGAGGAAATTGCTTAAGAAGGGCAAGGAATTAGGGAGTGTCCTCCTCTTCCCGAAGGATACCACTTGTGCCCTTGGGAGTACTCGAAGCCCCTGCCCCTCCTTGGTCCCGCGCCCCTCAGCCCAGACCTGTTTGCCGCGTCCCGGTGGCCTCGGCTCCGCCTGCCCCGCCCGCCTCTTAGCCGCCTCGCCCAGCACATTCCTTGGCACCGGGCGGGGGGCGGGGCGAGTGAGGTGGGCGGGGCCACTGACCTAGACTGATAGGACCCTTTCTTCTGTCCCAGCAACTCCACCCTCTCTTTCTGCCTCTAGCCCCGCCCATTCTTGAGTCTGGGATCTAGGGGGCTTCACAGTCATTACGTCCTCTCAGCTTAACAACACAAACCTGGTCCTCAGACCCTTCATCCCAAGTGAAGAGGAGGTGTAGAAGAGGTGCCTGTGCTGATAGCTGCCCAGCTGCCCCGGGAAAGGCTGAGATGAACCGGGGAGGGGTTCCTTTGCCCTCAGCAACAGGGTCTGGAGATCTCTGCTGCAGTGAGGAATTGCGAGGCTGTGCAGATGCTTCACCTCCATTTCCCCAAATATGAGCTGCATTACCCCCAGAGATTGACCACACTCCCAGTCAGGCTGACTGGACTCCACAGGCAGAGTCTGGTTCCTACCACTCAGATTGACAGAGGGAAAAGTGGCTGAGGATGTGGGCCAGGCCTGGCAGAATGGAGAGACAGAATGAAGCTGGGGAACAATCTTAGCCTTGTCTGCCCGTCATGGGGCAGCATGGGGGTGGCCCAGCCCCATTAGCAGGCAGCTCACTTGGCCTCCTGCACACAGCCAGCCCTTCAGGGTGTGTCTGGACCCACTTCACTGTGCTGTCTAGATCAAGCCAGGAGCCCAAGCTAGAATCTAATCTCCTTTGACCAGGACACCTGGCTGAGTCTCTCAGGATTTGAGGTTGCTAGGCAGGAAGTTCCAAACCCAATTGCAGCTGCATCTCAAAAGCAATCCCTGTTTTGCCCTTGGTGAATGTTGGCCCACCTGGGAAGGATGCACCAATCTGATTTACCCTGCCACATTCCAATTTGCCAACCCAAGATGATAGGAATAAAGAAGCTTGACTTCAAGCCTCTCTCCTTATTCCTTCTGGAGGACACCACCCAGCTGGGAACACCAAACCAGTCCCAGCAGCAAAACGGGTATGGAGCTTCCTGTGACCTCAACCTTGGAGAGGTGGAAGGAACCACAGAAGTCCAAGGCTGGGTTGGCTATGTAGCAGTTTGGAAGCCTCCTTGAGTTTCCTGGAACTCAACTGCATGAGCTGGTGATACAGTTCAGTGGTAGTGATTAGAAAGAACTAATAGATCACACAAGTGGAATTTAGCTATGGAAGCACTGCTTCCAAAACACCCCAAAGGTACATAGTATTCTACCCAGGCCTGTTTGAGTTAAGCGGAGGTGAGGATGGAAATGTTCACTCACCAACATGGACAAGGCTCTGATTCTCATGACACAGGAGACAGTGACTTATAGCCAAACAAAGGCAAACCTTTTATAGACATCTCAGAGGGGGCAATGTAGGGTCATAAGCATCATTAAGTCCGGGTCTACCACTATGTCCCCTTATCAGCAAAAACCATAATCCTTCAAGGCAGGCAAGACTCTGGGTAATAACTATTCAAAAAACTATCACTGGCAGGACATAGGGGCACATGCCTTTAATCTCAACAGATACAGGCAGATATCTTAGAGGCCAGCTTGGTCTACAGAGTGAATTCCAGGACAGCTACAAAGAAACCCTGTCTGGAAAAAAAACCAAAAACAAATCCAAAACCAATAAACCCAGACAAAACAACAGCAAAAAACCAAAACAACCCAAAAACTTCGGGTGCAATTCTTTAATATGTATTGTCTTTGCTGTATATACTCTCCGATCTGCTGAAATGGTCAGACTTAAAGTCTGTTTCTGTTTAAATTAAGTGTAACCTGGGGACAGGACCTGAAAGGAACTTAAGGAAGACAATGTTTGTGGCATGCATAAGCATAAAATGTTGTCTCCTGTTCAAGGTCAACATTGTGTTGTGTTTGTGTGTTTGTTCTTTGCCTGGATAAATCTGTACCATGTTTGGTGCCAATGGAAGTCACAAGTGGAAGATGGCACCAGATTTCCCAGAAATGGGACTAAGGATGACCGAGAGCCACCATGTGTGTGCTGGATTGAAACCTGTCCTCTTCGAGAGCAACACGTGCTTCTAGCCACTAAGTCGCCTCTTCAGCCCCATCAAGGCTGACTCTTATTTGGGCCTTAGCCTCAGTTGGCTCTCTCTCTTTTCTAAGTATGCAGAATGTTTTTTCACTAAGGTGTATTATTTCTCAAACAGTGTAGCACTTGCCTACCACATCAAATCCATCCCCAGCAAAGCTCAAGTATAGAAGACACAGTAGACAGAGTGGACTTGGGAAGGGGGGTTCTTTATTAAGGGATGCTTGAGTCTCCAGTCTGCCAGAGTTGGAAATGTGGTAACCCCAACTGTTCCCTGGTTTTCCCAGACCTTCTTACTGGAAGGCAGGAAGCCAGCTCCTCTAAGCACAGCCAAAGCAGCTAGGCCAGTTGGGGCAAGGAGGAGGAAGCAGAAAAGAACCCAGCCCCAGCTATGCTCTGCTTCCAGCCTTAGGGGCAGAACTAGGGTTGCCCTGGCCAGAGCCTCCCCTACAGCTCTGCTCTCAGGGTGCTATTCTGTCCCCGAGCTATTCATGATCTCCTGTGTCATTTGACATGCCAAAAGTCAGCCTGTGCTCAGCCTACCAGGGCTCTAGTCCTGGGGATGGGCAAAAAGGAGGGTAGTCCAGGATAGAGGAGGGCCCTGAGTAAGCAGCTTCCAAGGATCTTGCCTCTCTGCCACCCTTCCTCCAGCCCTCCGTGGATGGTGAGAGGGGTGGCCTTGGCCTTTGCTCCCTCATTGGCACCCCTTATCCCTGCACAGCAGCCAAGAGCACAAAGCACAGTGACTGAGCTGGTGGGGAAGGGATGACTGCGCCAGCCAGCCCACACCCTACGTGGGCCTGGAAGCTGGGTGGCAGCAGAAAGGGAGTGGGGCCTCCAAGTGTGTAGGCCCTGCTCACTTCCCTAGGAGTCCCCACTGCTGGCTCCAGAGCTGCCCTGTTCCCCATGGGAGACAAGGGATAAAGGGGTCCTTGAGGATGGTTGGGGTCTGCAGAGAACCATGCAGACACTCGGTATCTCCCAACTCTTCCCTGAGAGCTAGGAGGTCTAAGCCCCCAGCCCCACCCACCCTGCATCCTGGGTGAGGACAGGGCCCTTCTGTGTCCTTTCCTCTCAGAGTTCAGAAACTGCTCCAATGAAATGCAGACACCCATGCCTGCCCCTGCCCCTGCCCCTGCCCCTGCCCTTGGGGACTGCAGGCGTTAAGGTGGAAGGCTGGCCAGGGGTCCACAGCCACTCCTACTCCAAGCACTTCCCTCACTTTCCTGATTTCACCTTGGCAACAGGGGCCCCCATCCTCCCCGCTGGCTCCTGGGCCCTCCCTGCAGCCTCAGTGCAGCTGGCCCTCCTTCCTGTTTGCCTGCTTGAGTCTGCATGTGGTGGGGTGACTACAGGTGGTGGTCCTGGTCGCCAGGGAGAACAGGAGAAATCTGGAGTCAGCCCCACAGCAGGGCCTGGGGGCCACTCTCAACCAATCTCCTTCCACTGCCTGTAGAAGTCTAGAACATTCTTGACGTCCACGCTGGCATGGGCAGCAGCCTGCAGGGCAGCCTGTAGAATGACAGAGGAAGAGCTATGACGGAGGGGCTAGCCTGGAAAGGGCAATGGCAGAAAAAGGACAGCTTGTCTGGAGGGTCTGAAGATGTCCACATTCCTCACCTCACCCGAGACTCACCTGCATGGGCCCAGAGAGTGCACTGGGGTTGTCCAAATGAAGGCCTGTGATAATGGTCACCATGCCACTTGGGTCCTCCTCCCCTGCCCCCTGGGCCAGAGTTAGCTGTCTGCAGCTGTCTAGGATCTTATAGAGAGTCCTGGGAATGTGGAGTAAAGGGAACAAGATCAGGCATTTCCATAACTGGAACCTAAGACTCTCCAGGAGACAGGGCAAGCTAGAGACTGGGAGAGTGCATGGAGATAAGAGAACAGGCAGCTGGTGGCAGTGGGTCACATGCCGGCCTTGGCATACGTGCTGGGGGCTATAGACAAGGATGCCGAGCTTAGGCATCTCTTCTCAAGGAAGAGAAGGGCTCTGAGCTAAAGCCACTTTGGAATCAAGAGAGGGTGCTGATAGGCTCCGCTGACCTACCCCACTCCAAGGATAGGGGGAGTTTACAGCGGGGCTAGCAGAGACAGCTCCTAACAGGTTCTAAGGGGGAGGGCTGACACTTTACCAGGCATCTGCATCCTGCCGCTTCAGTTTATGCCGCTCAAAGCTCTTTCCCACCTCCTTCTGGCACCGAATGTATCTGCAGAGGAGATCACAAAGGTAGGACGGGGATAGGGAGGGAGGGTACCTCACACAAAGCAAGCCATTGTAGCTGGGCAGGGCATGTCAGCTCAGGGAGACAGGGCAGCTGTGTCCCTCCCGTCAGGCTGTTTGGAGCCATTTTAAAGTGGCTTTCTGAACGCTGGGCTGGCTTTCTCTACTGATATCATCAAGTTTCTGATTTTTCCCAGGGGAGGAGCCAGAAAGCAGCAGAAGCAGATGCTTTTAAACTGGAGCTCCTGGAGGTGACCTCCAAACAAGCAGGCCTTGGGCAGCTTCCTGGCCAAGCAGGCCACCAGAGGCAGGGTGGGGTGGAGGAGCTCTTCTCTTGCTCCCTCAGTCCCAAGGCTAGAAGGGTGGGGCCTAGGCTGAGTTCCTGCTTTTCCCTGCTTTATCAGCCTCCTTTGGAAGCCTGATTCTTGGTCTATGCCTGAAGTATGACAGCTCCTTCAAAAGAGCCTTGGCCAGGAGCTGGGCCCCAACTGTTACTTTTCCCCAGCAGGTGCTGTCCAGAGTCTGCCTCAGAAACACAGGGCATCGGCTCAGATTCCCTAGGGCTCTCAGCTATTCTGATCTCCTGTCTCAAGCAGCTGAGACCTCCCAAAGCAGCATGTGAATCACGTGAGCAAAGTATGAGTCCCGGGGCAGAGCTCCTGAGCACAGACAGATAAAGGCTGAACCAGAACTCTCACCTGTTTCCCTTTTTAAACTCTGCCTCCAGGTACCGGATCCCATCCCTGGCCCCTGGCTGTTCTTTCTTCAGTAAATCCAGGCCATCAATCACTGGTGGACAGAGTGGGAGTAGGTAAGTACAAGACAGTAAGCGCAGACTGTAGACTCTGCAGGAAATTACACGGTACGGGAGATGTGTGCAGGACTGTGGTGCCCACAAGGTTCCAGATGCTCTTTGAAAGCATGACCAACCAACAATGTGCTCAGCAACTTCCACTTAAATTTCTCATCTACTTCCCATGTATTCTGCAGCAGTGTTTACATAGATGTCTATGCTGAGGCTGCAGTCCACAAGTGGTAGGACTTGACCAAGACCACATACATATTGGACACAGGATAAGGGTTTCTCAATCCCTTATTTGGTTTCTATACACACTATCTGGCCCCAACCTCCCTGTAAGCTTACCTGTCCTTGGAATGATGATGATGAAGCGGCCACTGGTGGCAAGCTGGCGAATGAGAGGGAGGTGGTAGCAGAGGGCCTGGGTGTCAGGGATGAGGTAGGGAGACATGGCTGACTGGGCTTTGGGCTGCTGCAGGCTCCCTTCCAGCTGGGAGACCTCAAGCTGGTAAGAAAAGGCTGAGTGGTTGAAGCTGCATAGAGCCCAGTGGTCTGCACTGAGAAGACACTAGGCAGCCAGCGCCAAGGTAGTGCTTCCAGAGCTCCTCCTATTGCTATGCAGACAGAGGAGTCTTGTCAACAGTGACCTTGGGCAAAGTGGGTGAACACAAAGCTTGGGGTAAAGAGACAAGGAAAGCAGGATGCTGAGCATCAGGGAGAACAGCCTGAGGTCAGGAACGAGCTCTGAGGAGTGGATCAGAGCCAAAGCAGGTGATATCTGAGAATGGGCTTAAGCAAAAGCCAGGCCAGGGACGGGAGGATGTGCACACTGCCTACCTGTAACCGAAGCTGAGCCATGTCTCGCATGAGCCTGTTCCGCCGAGCCTCCTCCTCTGCCTACAAGGAAACCACAGTAATGAGAAGCAGGGTTATGGTCCATCCTCTGGACTCCAGAGGACTAGGTATGGTTCATGTGAAGTCCTCTGACACTCCTACAGGAGGGAAGGGAGGTATGGAAAATGAAACTTTTCTGATTCACTCTACAGCCCCCGTGACCGGGTGACCCATAGTAGGTCATTCCTGGTACAGGAGACAGCTGAGCATTTTTAGCATGTAAGATACTTCCTGTTGTGATGTAGGCCCTGACCTCTGCTCCTCTGTTCATCCTAGCCAGTCCCCCTCAGGAGATACCAAACACATGTACCCTGACCTGCTCCTGACCTGCCAGTGTTTTCCCATGTACAGATCTGCCCACCCTGTCCACACACACACCTGCCTGTCCAGTAGCCCCATCCACTGCCAAAGTCAGAATGCTCAGAGTGGATTTGTCTCCCCTCTCTCAGCATATAAGTTATCAGCAGGCCAGCCTTGTCAAGTGAACCCTCTGACCAGCACACCAGCCTTTCCTTCCCCCAGCAGTAAGACTTAGCCCAAGAGCAACCCTTTCAGGATGCTCCAACCCACGGCGCTCCGGCTCAGATTCATCCCTGCTCTAAGCACAGCCATGACAGTCTTCCTAAATGTCCAATGCCCATCACCACCTTATCTGGAATTCTTTCAGTTTCAAAATTAAGTTCCAAGCCCTTCACACTCTGTCCTGTGAGGCAACTGGCACCACTCAAGGCTCTCAGGTGAGCTAACTAGTTCTTCAGACATCATTTTAATGAGACCAAACCAGACAACTCTACAATCACAGTTTCTTGGTTTGATAATAATCCCAGGATTATGCAAGACCCACTCCCACCCTGCAGACTCCTGCACAGTTAAGAACTGCCCTGCCTCAAAAGTCAGTCATGCCCCTGTGGCAGACATTGATCAAGGAGGAAAGAACAGGGTGGCAAAGTTGATGGAGGTCACACCCTTACAGGAAAGCCTGGGTAGCCAGGAAACAGAATGGAGAATGCAAAGTAAACCAAGTCCCTTCTTCTTCACTGCAGAAATGGAGCCTATGAACTTGACTTTTTATGCTAAATTGTGACTGTGAAATTCCAAGATCCAGAAGGGAATCAAGGCCCTTTTGTAATTCCCCTCAGGAATCAGAGCAAGTGTGTGGGATCCACCTGAACGCAGGAAGGAGAGAACCATATCAACTGAAGGCTAGGGCACCACTAGCCCAGCAGCTCAGACAGGTGTGGGTCTGCTGGTCTCAGAGAGGAAAACCTTTTCCAGAAGGGCCTGCAAGAGACTTCCTAAGCCTAGCAGACACTTAGCAGTGGGACAACAGCTCCTGGTGAGCACACGAACCACACAGAAATTAAGCCCTTGAAACAGCATGGAACAGTCAGGATAAGTGGTCAGGTTTGGTAGCAGGCATGGTAGCATATGGCTGTAATCCTAACATGGTTTTAAAAAAAGACTAAAACTGAGACAAATCAAAGAACTACAGTTCCCAGGACATCAGAGCCCTGGACCCAACCTGACTTGGACCTTTCCTTTGTTTTCTCAGACATAAGATGAGGACACGGGCACCCAGGACACCGGGAGGCTGTGGGTGAAAAGATTAAGCACAGAATGTTTCAGTGCATGACGAGAGCCAGCTGTGGGGGAGGAGCTCCTGGGGTAAGTCTGTGACCTATGCAGGGCAAGAATAGTGTGGCCAGCAGCCTCCAGCTGCACATGAGAGGGTGCTGCTGACTGTTCCCTGCCCCTACCTCTTTGGGAGCAGCTAGACAAAATGCCTGCACATTCTCTTTGCAGCTGTGTAACTTCCCTGTCACTATTTCAGTAGCTCTACCCTCATATCTTCCTGTTCAGGATATCAATAAAAGCCTCAACATAAAAGCTTTGTAAATAAATAAATAAATAAATAAATAAATAAATAAATGAATGAATGAATGAATGAATGAATGTGCTTGTTCATAAGGCAAGGAAGGGAGCTTCAGGGAACATGTCCCCTTGACATGCTGTCAAGGTGTCCACAATGGGATTCAGAGATCTGGAAGGTGCTGACTTGTGGCTTGGAGAAAGTAAGAGCATCAGGGAGGAGATAGTTTGGGATGAGGGCCCTGAGGCAGCTGACACACGAGGGACAGAATTCCCCAGCCAGAACCCTGTCTGGTAAAACCAAAAAAAAAAAAAGAATTCCCATGCCAGACACCAACACTACAAAGGAACAAGTGCTAATGGGCTCAGGAAGGACAGCATTGCCAGGGCTGCACAGGAGCGTAGACGGACAAGTGAAGAGATTGCCACATTTACTACCTAAGCCCAGTGTCAAAAATACTGACCACCAGGACAGAGTGAACTCTCAGTGCTTGTGCCGAGCAGCACAGGACACGGCCTGCTCTTTGGATGAGACCGTGTCTGAAAGGACCCTCCATGCTTAAACCCCACATTTCGCACCATTCCCCAGTCTTAACCTCTGGTCAAAGAAAAGCCAGGGACACCTGCTGATCGCCCATCCCTCCCCCAGGACAACATGCAAGGTCTCATCTTCTCCCCGACCCAGAGCTGACTCCATGGATTCCTGCACTTGTACTCGATAGGAAGCTAGCCAAGCAAGGTTCACTGACTTGCCTATTTCACAGACTCAGGGGTGACAGAGATGGCCTCAAGACTTACTGAGGAGGGGTCAGGAGCCACCATTTCTTAGGCCTTGCTGGGCCTCCAAAACTGGCCCCCTAGTTCTTCAAATGAGAATCACCAGTGCAGCTGAGCCCCTTACTCTGGTTCTTCAGGAAGCCCAATGGAAAGAATTTCCAGGGAAGGGAAGGCTGACTTACCATACGAAACTGGGCCTGGGCCTGCTGCAGCAGGCTCTCCTGCTCAGACTGAGCAATGCTGACGAAGATGCCGACCTCTGGATTGAACTGTAGGATGCTGCCTTGTAAGCGAGCAACAAAGTGCCCGAAGCTGCGGATATAGCAGATGCGCACCACCGACTGTGGGGAGAAGGGAGACCCAGTGGATCTGAGCAGGCTCTCAACAGCCCCTTCAACAAGCCTTTGCTCTCATTCTCCTGCCACCCTGTTAACCTCTCAGTAGGGCTCCTTGGAAAGGCACGTGGTCTATAGAGTAGGGAAGGAAGGCACCAAGATGCGACCGCTAACCACTAACTGCAGTAAAGGAAGAGGCTAGCACGGTCCGGAGACTCCTAGGAGTGCTGGGTATAGCTTAGTGGTGCACCACTTGCCTAGCAGGTATGGGGCCATGGATTTGATACCCAATACTGCAAAAAGAAGACAGACAGACAGACAGACAGACAGACACACACACACACACACACACACACAAGACAGAAAAAGCACTGGTCCAAGAGTGAGGAGACTTGGGTTCTAATGCCATCTCTCCTCAGGCTCTTAGCTTCTCAAATGTAAAACAGGAGAAACTTACTAGGATCACACTTCTCAATTTTTTTGGTCAGTAAAACTCTGCCCCCTCCCTGCAAGATATGAATCTGACCCAGAACCCTAAAATATAAAACCAAGCACAGCCAGGATTCTCTGGCTGTGGAGAAAGCAGCTAGGAAGAGGGCCAAGAAAACACAGTAGCCTGCCTACTTGGCTGGACTTTCCTTTGCTGCCCCCAGATGGCCTATGTGGTGAGAGACTCTCAAGGGAAAAAGCTGTTGACCAAAGTATGTGCTTTCTGGCTCGGCCAGTCAGACTGATGCTCAATTCTGGGCTGGCTGAGAGAGGTTGAAGATTCCAAGTCCTGATTAACTTGCTGTGCCCTCAGCAGAAGGAGAAGTCACCTGTCACCTTGATAATCCCTACCTTGCTGCCTGTATGATGACAGCCTGGCCCTTCTGGCACGAAGCAAGTCCCTTACCTCCTCTAAAGCACTGAGCAGGGGCCGATCTGCATCGAAGTTAAAGCGTCTATGAGCAGCCCGGAGAGGAGGTAGGTTACGCAGTGCCATGTCCTCTGGGAGCAGCAGGCTAGCAGGGAGGTCAGGCAGTTCACAGCCTTCAAGGAGACCTTGGACTTCAGAACACAGAGCCAGGCCTAGACAGAAGGAGAATATCAGAGCAGTACCCTGCGGAATGACCACATAGGAGATACAAACCTCCTATAGGAAATTACCAGGCTGAGACAGGACACAGTCCTAGGACAGGTGGTTGGAAGGGGAAGGACAGACACCAAAGCTGGAAAACTGGAGGAGAAACTAGGGAGGCTAGAACAAGAACAGTCAGCTCAGGAAGACCCCTGACAGAAAGAAGGAAAGGGCTCCAGAAGAATGGCAGGCTCTTGGTTAGTCTCAGGAGGCAGAAGAACAGCAGGGGATTTCTACTTGGAAGCTAGTAAAGGAGATGAACTGATGATCAACTCTGGATGTCAATCCCCAATGCCTGCAAGCAGCATGGAGATAACTGTGACAACCCTGGCTCCCAGACTCCTCTCTGTTCTTACCCATTCCATTCCTTCCCCAGGGAGCACACCTCCTCTCACACACACACACACACACACACACACACACACACACACACACACAC